>JACVVK020000009.1:2282500-2752500 GCA_018292915.2 Batillaria attramentaria | reverse complement strand
GATTATCAGCACTCCCATTGTTGTGGGCGCCATGGTGTTGAACATGCCCAGTTACATGCTGTTCATACCACGTGACATGATCTACATCAAGTACAGCGGGGACGGAGACTTCAAGTATATCCGTATCTGGCAATGTTTTCCTTCCAGTCGCGTGAGCAAACTCAGTTTGACTGCTTTGGTGTATCTCACGGTTTTCTTTTACTGGTGGTCACAGATAACAGTTTATTTCTTTTCTCTTTTTTTTTCTTTTTTTTTTCTGCCCCAACTCTTTGCCAGCTCCAGTGGTGTTCCTCCCAGGTCATGGGTGGAACCCACGGAGGACTCGGAAGCTGGGACAATTTTTTTATTATGCATGATAATGGAGATGAGGATGATAGTAAGATGATGCTATGGAGGTCCATGTGGTTTGGGACTGCGGGACAGGGCCGCATTCCACGCTTCCTGTCATAAATATCCCGGCATTGACCAGGCCCGGGAACTACGGCACCTGCGGTGCCGGCCGTGTAATCATCCACATCATAAGACGTGTCATACAAAGGGAAGCACCCCCAAAGTCGCACCCGTGAAGTGGGTGAAGCTCGGCTGTGTGGCAACAGCCTCCCCACTGGGCCCATAGCACACCCGCTCTGGGTAGGAGCCGACCTAGGTATGAAAAATCCCGCTTGAACAGTTTATTTCTACTCTTTGGCTCCTAGAAATGTCAGGCGTGTGTGTGTGTGTGTGTGTGTGTGTGTGTGTGTGTGTGTGTGTGTGTGTGTGTGTGTGTGTGTGTGTGTGTGTGTGACTCCGTGTGTGTGTGTGTGACAGGGAGAAGAGCAGAAGCTGTTGACGATCTACGTCGTCGCCCTCGTCACCGTCTTCCTCATCGTCTTCCTCTTTTGTGGGTTCTTCTACGCCAGCCTCATGTTTCACTGGCACAGGGGTGAGGGGGGGCCGCTAAAAGGAGTGAAGGGCACGTCAGCCGTCACCTACCGGTGGGATCTATAGGCGTTTGTTGTTTTGTTTTTGTTTTCTTGTTTTGTTTCTTGCTTTTTTTGGGTTTTTTTTAATTCTAATATTAACTTAATTTTAATTGAGGGCGGATTACGGGAGCGGGTGTTAATTGTCGTTTCAAGTTCCGGCCGCAGTGCAAAGGAATTAATAATAATAAAAATAATAATAATTTAGTATTGTATAGGCGCTGTACCCGGGGGCGGTCGGTGGTCTAGTGAGAGGCCGTCAAGGGTTCGAGTCCCACTCGGGGCAAAGAATTTCTCCTTCTCGTATGTGGCACCGTTCATTCGGGCCGATCGTCGGGGGTTCTCTCCGGGTACTCCGGCTTCCTCCCCCTCTGCTTTGGAAATGTTCAGCCCACCAAATTTGCCGGAAAAATAAATGCAATTCTAAATTCCGAAATTTAAATAGCTGAGCTGACCTTTCGCACCACGTGACTGTAATGTGTTTATGTCCAGTGTGTGAGAGAATGCGTGTGATGCACATGAGCGTGGGTTCATGTTCGTGTTGGGTTCAGTTCGCGGCGCTTTGTTGCGCGGCTTTAAGCCCTAAAAACTCACTCACTCACTCACTCGCGGCGCTTTGAGCCGATTCATGAAATTGGGTAAAGCGCCTATACAATACTCATTATTATTATTATTTCTTTAATTTCTTATATTCTTTCTCACTGTGCTTAAAGCACACACACACACACACACACACACACACACACACACACACACACACACACACACACACACACACACCGTCCCACAGAGTAGTACATCTCATAGTAAGAATCATTTTGCAAACATCAAGGGAAACAACATGATATGTACTTGGGTTAATGCAGATGCAGTTATGTCCCATTCTACACAAATAACCACATAACTGCACCGCAAGGAGGATACGCTTAATACATGTACTACAGAATGTGAAGACTGAGGTAGATAAGTAGTGTGTTTTCTAATCTCCAGCACGGCCACAGTGTTCCTCACGCTAACTGTGATCTTCCTGGCGGTTCACCTGGCCAGCTTCGTGCATTTCCTCATGCTCGTGAGGGACCTGGTCACGGTGGAAGGCAGGCCGTTCACCAGCGTGGCCAACAAAGTCGCGTATGACGTGCTGGACCACACCATTCTCGTCTATTACATGGCGCCCTTCCCGGTCTTCCTTTGCTTCTCGGGCAGGCAAGTTGTCAGGATGGTTGGTTGTCAGTCAGTTTGGCTGGTTGCCCCCTCCCCCCCGTTCCCCCCCCCCCTTCCCGTCTTTTATTGGTTTCTCGGGCAGGCAAGTTGTCATGATGGCTCAGTGGTTGGTTGGTCAACTGGTTGCCGCCGGGTCTTCATCGGCTTCTCGGCCGGGCAAGCAAGTTGCTAGGATCGTTGATTTGTTTGCTGATTGATTGACTCATTGGCTCTCGGTCTTTACTGGCTTCTCGGGCAGGCAAGTTGTCAGGATGCCGTTGGTTGGTGTGTTGGTTACTTGGTTGGTTGGTTGGTTGGTCTCCGGTCTACAATGGCTTCTCAGGCAGGCAAGTTGTCAGGCTGGTTGGTTGGTTGGTTGGTTGGTGTGTTGGTTAGTTCATTGGTTGGTTGGTTGGTTGGTTGGTCTCCGGTCTACAACCGTACGGCTTCTCGGGCAGGCAAGTTGTCAGGCTGGTTGGTTGGTTGGTTGGTTTACGATCTTCAACGGTTTTTCGGGCACGCAAGTTGCCAGGCTGGTTTGTTGATATTCGGTTGGTTGACTGGTTCCCGATCTTCACTGGCTTCTCAGTCGAGCAGGCAGGTAACTTGGCACGATGTTTGGCTGGTTGCTGATTGGTTGGTTTGGTTATCTGGTGTATAACTAGCGTCTCTGTAGCGGGTGGGTGGGTGTTCAGGAATTTAACGTCCTTTTCCACCACGTAAGGGTGAAATCAAAGACTGGGCAACGAGACTGAAAAAGGCCAGCACAAATATTTGGCCCCAGCCGGGATTCATTCGAACTCACGACCCGAGCATTGAGAGTCCAACGCTCTACCATTCGGCTATCCCGGTTCCCCGCGTCTCTGTAACAGACTTTGTGATTGGAGCAGACTCTATACTAGTGGGTTTCATTATAGGTCGACCTTCACGCAATTGTGGTTATGGCTAGAAGCACTTCGTGCTATAGCGTGGCTGGTAATTTAGTCGCTTTTCTCTGTGTGTGTGTGTGTGTGTGTGTGTGTGTGTGTGTGTGTGTGTGTGTGTGTGTGTGTGTGTGTGTGTGTGTGCTATTGTTGTAATATTATATATTTAACTATTGTGACATGTTACATTGTATACATGTGGTTGTTGTCTGTTTTTACGCCGCAACAAAATTGCCTCCCCTCGAGGACAATAAAGAATTATTGAATTGTATTGAATTGAATAATGCAGCCACTTTCTTACTCGTAATACCTATCAAAGTGAAAAGGTTGATCCTGGCCTAGAGACATAATAAATAGTTCATGGTAGTCAGTGTTCTCAGTTTCTCTGTTTCTTCTCGATATCAGTGAAATTTCAAGTCAGTGAAAATGTCGTGTCGAAATTAGCCTACAATATACCTCCGGATAGCCTCAAATGTAGGCCCCATGGGCTCGCCTTCACGCGGCGGGGCTGATTTCGCCAAGCTTGCCCACCCCTTTTGCTCTTTCTTTACTCTTATTTCTGCCTCCCTCGGTCCATTCACCTGTCTTTTGCTCTCTTAAAGTCTCCTCCGGGGGGGAGGTCAGTAAGCGGGTGTCTGCTGACCCTTGGTCCAGTGAGACATCTGAGGGTCATTTCTGAAGGCCGACTTCACTGGATTCCCCCCACCTGGTCTTCACCCTGGCGGGCTTTGTTCGCAGCGCCCTGCTGGTGCTGCTGAACACCCGTCATGTTGAAGACCTTCACAACGCACCCCTCTCTGGTGCGTTGTTTTCCCAAACCGCCTCACGGCGGGGAGGTTCCGTGTTGGAGCGGTCTGTTCTCCAACTGCCTCCCAGGCATGTTGTCTTGATTGGCAACTAAGGAATTTTCCTTCCTACCTCTCTGTCTATCCCTCACCAGCCCATTCACCTGTATCTTTCTCTTTAAAACCTCCCGAATTTAGCCGCTCTGTCCCTCCTCTCTTCCCTCAGCTGATTTCTGAGTTCGGCCCTTTCATCTATATTTCTTCTTTTTAACCCCTCACTTACGTCTGCACTACCAGTGGTTAGGAATAAGTGATGTTGGGCTTATGCTGCTAATTGGTTTATTGCGCCTAGGAGATGATAAGTTGCAATATTTGCTGTATATGCGCTTAGTATTTATCTTTGTTTTACCTAGTTGTAATTGTCATTTGTTTTCTACGCTTTTTTGTAACCGGGAGTTCGAGAAATTAGCATGAAGGTGCAGCGTCTCCTGCATGTCCTAGGTTTATATAGCCCCGTAGACCAGTTTGCATCCTTTGTCCAACGTTACATTTTTTGTTTTTTTCATGTAGTGCAGGCACACTCAGCCGCGAATTAGTCTTTGTGGCTTGCGCGGCTTTAAGCACTAAAAACTCACTCACTCACTCACTCGCCTCAAATGTCAATGACGTCATTTGAAGTATTATTTTGGAATTAATACATTCTTCGAAAAGGACTTGTAAGGTTTACAATAGTTCGGGTAACCCATGAGTGTTCGGGGAAGATTAGAGGGGAAACCATGCCTAGGTTTACAACAACAACAACAAAAAGCAGTGGAAAATTCATGTCGCTTTTGGTTGGTTTCCCGTAAGTCGAGAAGGAACAGGAAAAACTGAGAGCCCCGACTGCCATGAAATTTATCAGGTCACTAGGCCGGGATCAAGTTTTTCTCATTGATAGGTATACGACAGTAGGCCCATAAAAAGTGATCGCCGAAAATCGTTGGCGATTGCATTAGTAAATGCACTATAACGGTGCCAGTAAAGGGGGAAGATTTTAAACCCTGTAATCCTCTGCTGCCCAAACCCTCTCCTGTGTTCGCACGACACTTTCACTCGGTGTGTCATTGTTGTACATGTTTCCGGCCGCTGCTCGTTACAATTCCCTAACTTTTCCCGGCGTTTCTACTTATCGTTATCATTATTTGTATTCAGGTCTTATCGTTATCATTATTTGTATTCAGGTTTCGGAACGAGTTTGCGAAGAGGATCAAAGCACGCTTGCCGAAGAAACCAGCCAAAATAAAGCAATTTCTCGAGAAATGGAAAAAAAAGTCTGGTAAGTCAGTCGGTCATGTTCAGCACGAATCTGGTACTTGAGAAAAGCTTATGTGACTCAGGTTCTGTTTCTGAAGTTGATCGGCTTAAGTATTTATAGTGTTGTACGTAGTTGTAGTCAGTGTCGCTGGCGAGATGGAACGCGGCGTTCCGTGCCGCCAAACCAATGTGGAGCTTACATGATTAGTTTGAGTGGTTTACCACGAAAAAAAAAGCACGAGATGTTTCAATTTTAGCTACGGCAAAAATTGCAACATCTCGTGGTTTCTTTCGTGGTAAACCACCTTGCCTCCGGCGAGTTAGCTACGGCAAAAATTGCAACATCTCGTAGTTTCTTTCGTGGTAAACCATCGAGCCTCCGGCGAGTTAGCTACAGCAAAAATTGCAACATCTCGTGGTTTCTTTCGTGGTAAACCACCGTGCCTCCGGCGAGTTAGCTACGGCAAAACTTGCAACGTCTCGTGGTTTCTTTCGTGGTAAACCACCGAGCCTCCGGCGAGGTAGCTAGGGCAATAATTGCAACGTCAGTCTCGTGGTTTCGTTCGTGGTAAACCACCGAGCCTCCGGCGAGTTAGCTACGGCAAAAATTGCAACATCTCGTGGTTTCGTTTGTGGTAAACCACCGAGCCTCCGGCGAGTTAGCTACGGCAAAACTTGCAACATCTCGTGGTTTCGTTTGTGGTAAACCACCGAGCCTCCGGCGAGTTAGGTAGCTCCTAACTGCCCGCGGACCCCCACCCCCTGCCCACACTATATGACAAGACTTACCAAAACTCACAACAGCACTAAACGGCACTAGACAGCACTCAACAGCACTATTACGCAAGGCGTGGGCAGTTTCAAGGAGGCCTGTTTTCCACGCTAGAGGATCGCCTGCACGAGTAGGTTGCATAATCTCTCATAATCCCTTGGCCTGCTCAGGGCAGTCTTGTGTATTGACCTGACTGAGTGGCTACGGCGCTTCGCCGCTGTGCAAAGTCCTGTAGCTCACCGTCTAACGGGTTACGCAGATTACATAATCAGTTTCTCTCCATCCTGTATTGCCACTCAGTCAACTCAGCCGTGGAGCGCTACCGGCTGGGTAGCTTCCTTTGATTACTTAGGATGGGTAGATTGAAAAACGCTGTCTGATTGGCCAGGCCATTTCCACGGGTACATGTCGTTTTTCACATACCCGTTTCCAATATCCAACACACTAGCCGATGAACTGACTGGACAAGGGGCTGAACAAAGACATTGCCGCCCGACTGCAGATGTTCTTCTTGTGTATTGCTGCTGTAAGTTCCGGGTCTGTGAAACAGGTATGTGAAAAATGACACGTCCTTTGCGGCCAGTTGGCCGAGAAGCCGATGAAGACCCGGCGGCAACCAGTTGACCAACCAACCACTGAGCCATCATGACAACTTGCCTGCCCGAGAAACCAATAAAAGACCGGGGGGGGGGGGGGACGGGGGGGACGGGGGGGGGGGTGGGGGGGCAACCAGCCAAACTGAGTGGGTTATGAAAACTTGACGGTCATAACTGAACTCACACTATCGCTCTCTGTTTCTGTACTATTTTCTGACATAAAGCACTCGTAGTTAACTCACTGAAAACGATTTGCACTGGCGAGTGGTGTAAATACTAACAATAATTTCGCCACAGTGAAGAAAACTGGTCGGTCACTGACGCAAACTGAAGCCCGGCGGTGACCGACCACTGACTGATGTCTCTCGGCCTCTCACAGCTGAAATGCAGTTCAGTTTCCGATCTCAAAAACATGGCAACTACTTCTTGCAGTAAAAATTCCTCTGAGGCCAGAAGACGAACCCCAGGAGGAGCCACCAGCACCACAGGTGCAGGACACACCTGAAGAAGTCACGCCAGTCCTACCCACAGTTCCAGACGCCGACGCCAAGCCCGCCAAATCTGCCCTCAAGCGTCACGTAAGTCCCGCCACTGACGGCCAAGACGAGGGGGCAAAAACGGACGCCGAGGCAGCGACACCTAGCGGCGGAGACGAGGCGAGCGAAGGGTCCTCCAAACGAAGGAAACCGCGCTTTGCTGTGTTCGCAGACGCCGGCAGCATTGACGCCGATGACAAGAAACCCATAAAGCCGTCGAGGCGTGGGACTCAGTTTGTTCCGGTACGGAGGGCGCGCGTTGTTGCCGGCTCATTCACTTGTACTCTTTACTCTTGAAATCATTTAACTGAGGCTGACTGACTGACCGGCTGACTGTATTCAGTTCCAAGGAAAGAGGTTATACGCGCGCAGGCCCAAATTGCAAACCTGTCCTTGCTAACATCTATATGAACAAAATTTGTTCACGTGTCCCGGACAGGTAGGATCGGGGAGGGGGAGGGGCCGGGGAGGGGAGGGGGAAGGGTGGTTGAGGAGTTAACTTTTTCACGACCATGCACCCAGCGTTTGTGCAGAACCCTTGCCTATCACTGCCAACCACACACCTAGACCCCGGGCGCTGACACGTGAGGACTGACGCTGTTACCAAGCACCCACAACCCATGTTATTTCTACTCTCACTGTGGCCGCGATGCTCAATTTTTCCAGTCAAAAATATTTTTCCATAAAAGCGCTTATCATTATCTTTCAAACCATACCAAACACGATTAGGAAACATCTCAGGAAGACCTCTTTCAAAAAAAAAATCGAAAAATTGCTAAAATCGCCCGGTTGGCAAGGGTTGTGCACGCACACAGTGCCTGGGTCACGGGAAAATTCCACAGCGCCCGGTCAAGGTCGGCAATGAGTTCACGTCCTTTTCCACCACATACGGGTGATGTGAAGGGCGGGGCAACGAGAAAAAGCCCAGCACAAATATCTGGCCCCAGCCAGGACTCGAACCCACGACCCAAGCATTGGAAGTCTACCGCTTTTCCGCTCGACTGCCCGAACTCCTCGATAGCGTCAGGGGATGTAACTACACAACTCACGTCTTTCAAGCAGCTTTGCACCTTCTTAGGTTTTTTTTTTTTTTTTTTTTGGGGGGGGGGGGCTTGGTTTTTGTTTTGGTTTGTTGTTTTTAAGTTGTTAAGTTGTTTCTTTATAGAGAAACAACTTTATGAGACGGGGCAGATTTTGCTACGCGCAGCAGCAAGTTTCAGTGATACAAAACAAGACTGTGACGTTTCTCCACACAATACTTACTTTCACGCACACAGTGACGTAACGAAATCTGCGTCATAGACACCTTACGTGCACACTATGCTGCTGCGTTCTTTTTGGCGGGAGTTGTGAGACGTGTGTGTGTCTGTGTGTGTGTGTGTGTGTGTGTGTGTGGACGGATGTAATGATGGCTATCTCCTAAACCACCTCGTTGGAGGCCTTTTTACTTTGAGATAAAATGGGAATTCACCTTCTCCAGACCTACCTTTCACGATTTTTAGCCTACTGCATTTTCAGAAGAGTTATCGCCGATTTAAAAAAAATCGGTCATGTTACGAATTTTTTCGCAAAAAATGTTCAAATGGCTTCATTTTCTGAAATTGGGAAGATCATCCAATTATACTGCCTGTTTTCGTAGCACAGCTCTGTAGCTCTGACAGGTTTTGTGTAAGCAGAGACATAGATAACTATATGTCTCTGGTGTAAGAAAAATATTTCCGAGGTAGGGGTGGTTTGCATATAAGGCCAAATATCTATGAAAAGACTCCTTCAAATTACTCATCATTCCGGTATTTTTGTCACTTGTGCCAACTGCACATATGACATGAACTACTGCGCTATTATAGCTTTAGTATTAAGAATAGCAGAGCTACCGTCCCCCGTAGTGTAGTGGTTAGCACTTCGGATCATGGACCGGGAGACCCGGGTTCGAATCCCAGCCGAGGCAAGCGGGATTTTTCCTACCTAGGTCGGCTCCTACCCAGAGCGGGTGTGCTATGGGCCCGATGGGGAGGCTGTTGCCACACAGCCGAGTTTCACCCACTTCACGGGTGCGACTTTGGGGGTGCTTCCCTTGGTATGACACGTCTTATGATGTGGATGATTACACGGCCGGCACCGCAGGTGCCGTAGTTCCCGGGCCTGAATAATGCCGGGATATTTATGACAGGAAGCGTGGAATGCGGCCCTGTCCCGCAGTCCCAAACCACATGGACCTCCATAGCATGATCTTACTATCATCCTCATCTCCATCATCATGCATAATAAAAATTGTCCCAGCTTCCGAGTCCTCCGTGGGTTCCACCCAAGACCTGGGAGGAACACCACTAGAGTTGGCAAAAGAGTTGGGGCAAAAAAAAAAAAAAAAAAAAAAGAATAGCAGAGCTTTTAGATAAACACATTTTTCACGTTTCTGTGAGAAGCGCCGGTCAAAAAAGTTCCAATTTTGCAATTTCGTAAGTACAATCCAAGGCACTTAAGTCCACGTTTCATCAGCTCTCTAGATCTTCCAGATTTTATGTCAAAATTATTTCAGTCACGGAAGTCACAAAAGCAACAAGGAAATCACAAGATATGTAGAAGTATCATCTGTCAGACGAGCAGCGTGAGGCTGACGTCAAATATCTGGTTCACAGACAAAATCTGCAAGTATCGTCACTGCTTCCGACATTTCATCAGCACTCTAGATCTTCCAGATTTCATGTGAAAAATAATTCAGTCGGAAAAGTCACAAAGCCAACAGGGAAATCACAAGACATGAACAAGCATCCTCAGACGATCTCAGTGCCGGCTAGAGGCTGACGTCAAAAGTTTACTTCACGGAATTGACGTCATCTCTCTCTCTCTCTCTCTGTATGACGACCTGCCTGAGGCTGACATCAAATGTTTAGTTCACGGAACTGACCTCTCTCTCTCTCTCTCTCTCTCTCTCTGGGGAACCAGGGTGGCCGAATGGTAGAGCGTTGGACTTTCAATGCTTGGGCCGAGAGTTCGAATCCCGGCCGCTGGGGCCAAATATTTGTGCTGGCCTTTTTCTCGTTGCCCCGTCTTTGATATCACCCTTATGTGGGGGAAAAGGACGTAAAACTCCTAAACACCCACCCACCCTCTCTCTCTGCCTCTCTCTCTCTCCCTTCTTCCCCCACCCCCAGTCACGTGGCTAATCGGTCGAGGTCGTAGAGGATCTAGTGTCATTGGTAGAACTTGGAGAGGGGAGAACCGGCAACAATAACAACAAAACAGACAAAATAAAATGAAGTTTGGAGAAACAACTTTGTAGGACGGGGCCGTTCCTCCTTGTTTCTCTATAGAGAAACAACTTTATGAGACGGGGCAGATTTTGCTACGCGCAGCAGCAAGTTTCAGTGATACAAAACAAGACTGTGACGTTTCTCCACACAATACTTACTTTCACGCACACAGTGACGTAACGAAATCTGCGTCATAGACACCTTACGTGCACACTATGCTGCTGCGTTCTTTTTGGCGGGAATGACGTGTGTGTGTCTGTGTGTGTGGACGGATGTAATGATGGCTATCTGCTAAACCACCTCGCCGGACGGCTTTTTACTTTGAGATAAAATGGGCAGTCATATTCTCCAGAGCTATTTTTCACGATTTTTAGCCTGCCGCATTTTGAGAACAGTTATCGCCGATTTGAAAAAATCGGTCATGTCACGAATTTTTTCGAAAAAAATGTTCAAATGGCTTCATTTTCTGAAATTGGGAAGATCATCCAATTATACTGCCTGTTTTCGTAGCACAGCTCTGTAGCTCTGACAGGTTTTGTGTAAGAAAAATATTTCCGAGGTAGGGGTGGTTTGCATATAAGGCCAAACATCTATGAAACGACTGCTTCAAATTACTCATCATTCCGGTATTTTTGTCACTTGTGCCAACTGCACATATGACATGAACTACTGCACTATTATAGCTTTAGTATTAAGAATAGCAGAGCTTTTAGATAAACAAATTTTTCACGTTTCTGCGAGAAGCGCCGGTCAAAAAAGTTCCAATTTTGCAATTTCGTAAGTACAATTCAAGGCACTTAAGTCCACGTTTCATCAGCTCTCTAGATCTTCCAGATTTTATGTCAAAATTAATTCAGTCACGGAAGTCACAAAAGCAACAAGGAAATCACAAGATATGTAGAAGTATCATCTGTCAGACGAGCAGCGTGAGACTGACGTCAAATGTTTGGTTCACAGACAAAATCTGCAAGTATCGTCACTGCTTCCGACATTTCATCAGCCCTCTAGATCTTCCAGATTTCATGTGAAAAATAATTCAGTCGGAGAAGTCACAAAGCCAACAGGGAAATCACAAGATATGAACAAGCATCCTCAGACCATCTCAGTGCTAGGGGCTGACGTCAAAAGTTTACTTCGCGGAATTGACGTCATCTCTCTCTCTCTGTATGACGACCTGCCTGAGGCTGACGTCAAATGTTTAGTTCACGGAACTGACGTCTCTCTCTCTCTCTCTCTGGGGAGCCAGGGTGGCCGAATGGTAGAGCGTTGGACTTTCAATGCTTGGGCCGAGAGTTCGAATCCCGGCCGCTGGGGCCAAATATTTGTGCTGGCCTTCTTCTCGTTGCCCCGTCTTTGATATCACCCTTGTGGGGGGAAAAGGACGTTAAACTCCTAAACACCCACCCACCCACCCTCTCTCTCTGCCTCTCTCTCCCCCTTCTTCCCCCACCCGGCCCCACCCCCAGTCACGTGGCTAATCGGTCGAGGTCGTAGAGGATCTAGTGTCATTGGTAGAACTTGGAGAGGGGAGAACCGGCAACAATAACAACAAAACAGACAAAATAAAATGAAGTTTGGAGAAACAACTTTGTAGGACGGGGCCGTTCCTCCTTGTTGGTTTGTTTGGTTGGTTGGTTTGTCTTGTAAACCTCAGCATAAAACAGTCTACGACTGGCACGACTTATAGAGGAAACACAGTCTGGAGAGTATGAACAGATTCTTTGCTGTAGTTGCTGGCGTTCAGAGTGGGGGCAGAGAGGCGACAACAGGTCAACCCCCCCTATTGTATTGCAAAGAAGAAAGCAACTGACACCATGTACGTTATTCTGTTCCCAGGCTGACAAAGTAACTGAAGTCCAGGACTTGGTAACGGAGACAGTTGATCACGCCAGCGAAGTCAAACCAACGCCAACCGGAGAGGGCACAACGTCAGGCTCGCCTGCCAAGTGGGCGACTGCTCCAGCAAAGCCAGATGGGCCCGGAGCTGGCGAGCCCAAAGAGGGACATTCTGAAAGTCTTGAAAAGTAAAGGGAACTGTTAGAGCCTTAGCAATTAATTGGATCTATCTTGGAATAACTTCTGCTTCTGTTTTCTTAATAGACGACTCCACTCCTGTCAATCGAAAGGGGCAAGCCCCAAGAATTCAGCCAAAGGCATGCTGTGGGATAATGAGCACAACACATGGCCTGGTCGCATGGTCTGGCAAACTTTCTTGCCAGACACTTCGAGGGAAACACTTGTAGTTTGATGTTTGATGTGACCGAAACACATGTACATGTAGTTTGACATGACTGAAACACATGTAGTTTGATGTGACTGAAACACATGTAGTTTGATATGACTGAAACACATGTAGTATGATGTGACTAAAACATGCAGTTTGATGTGACTGAAACACATGTAGTTTGATGTGACTGAAACACATGTAGTTTGATATGACTGAAACGCATGTAGTTTGATGTGACAAACACATGTAGTTTGATATGACTGAAACACATGTAGTTTGATATGACAAAAAAATGTAGTTTTATGTGACTGAAACACACGTAGTTTGATCTGACTGATACGTGGATAAAAAGCAGTAAGTTCGTTGACGTCATTTGAGGAAAAAGGCCATCACGTCAATCTCTTTCATCTTGAAATCACCCCTTTTTCAATAAAATGACATCATGGACATACTGTGTTTTGCCAATACATGGCAGAGCAGAGTAAAAGGGGCGGGGCTTTGCCCTCTGGGCTGGCCGAGTGGAGTTGTCTATAAGAAAAAAAATAAGGTCAACAGATCAGTTATATGAGAGACAACCTGACACACAAAGTATCACTAATGCCTGTTTAATTCACTTGAGTTAGGTTTTACTAGGTACAGCAGCTGCTCTAGAACTGTTTGTTAGCTTTTAATTATAATTCATCACTATTTCTTGTGTGATGACCACCGAATGAAAATTGTGACCGCCGACTAAAAAAGTTATCCGACCACCAATATTCCCATCTAGATATACATTCACACAGCCTGCAGTTGTGTGAAAGAATGACCCTTTCGCTACTGTACTATGCATCATCCTTCATGTGTATGCTGGTTATTTTGTCAAAAGATTCATGCATCCGATTGCCAGGAAAACAAATCACAAATCAGACAGGTACAAAACATGTAGGTTTATTTTTGAAACCTGACTTCATCAGTTTGACATGCATGTACCCCTGTTCAAAAATAAACATGTGCATGTCCCTCCGTCCCTGCATGAACACATGAACGTGTATACCACAGCTCCAGGTATGTCAGAAACTACAGAAGACTGTTACAACCTTAAACCTTTCCATTTACTAAGTGGCGTCAACCTTAAGACAATAAAGTCACAAGAGAAATACTGTTCGCCGAAATAAAACTTCATTTAATTGACTATTCAATGTTGCTTCTTTAGATTGTTTCGGACATACATGCAAATCACGGTCACAGTCTCTTTCTCTCAAACACACAGACATGCACACTCACAATCACATACATACCAACACACTGATTCACATGCCAAAATAGGTTGAATGGAATCCCACCTTGCCAAAAAACAAAAAAACAACAAAAACATACTTGCAAGTCTGATCAGAGCTTGTTTGAATCCGTTACCCTTTGGCAGTAGCCACTCTCACATAGGTTCTCTTAAAGATCTGCACACTCCACGCACATCAAATTTTTGTCAGCTGTTAAAACAAAGGGGCAGTGCCCAGTTGGAGGGACCAGGGGGTAGAGATTTTTTTTTTTTTTTTTTTTTTAAAGCAATTTTAAAGGCATATAGTGGCCTCTCAAGGCACCCAGAAGTAAAATAATGAACATGACATTTACGCCTGGTGATTTCTGTGGCAGAAACTTCGATTTTTTTTTTTTTTTTTTTTTAAAGGGTGAAAACATAGGAAATTGGCTGAAAATTGCCAAATGACTGAAAATTCCCCTGCCTTCTTACGTCAGAACCTTGGTTGGTTTTTTTGTTTGTTTGTTTGTTTTGGCTGATGCACCAGATGTGGGTAATGAGATGACTGTAGTCTTAGCTGTCACATATGGAGAAAGAGACATACATCTGAATATCAGTGCAGCCTTTCCACAGTGGAGCATCCGTACTCTTCTATCATTTCATGAGCTGCTTCAGCGTTTCCGAGTATGCACAGGTGTGCGTATCTGTATGCACAAAACTCTTAAATTGGCGCACAAATTTGAGAACAGTGTCACAGGGGACGCACGTTTTTCGTCTTTCATAATGTGCTATTTGGTAAGCATGCGAGTTCCTTGCCTTGCCGATTCGCTATGGATGACACGCTACAATTCACATGCATCTCACCTACTTGAATGCTTTTGCAAACAACAACAAATGGTTTTGACTTCCAGACTTTTTATACAGAAAGACCATGGTCCCCTTAAAATTCACAAAAGTACCCTCAAAAATATGGAGAGAGGGTCAGAAGGACCAGCTGTATTTTCCAATCACAGGGAAGACTGCTGCCTTTCCACACTGGAGCGACCATACCATTACATGCACGTGACAAATACAGTCAACAAAATACATTTTCAAGGGCCTCAGTCTGTGTGCTTCTCACGCACTGGCGTAGCCATTCAAACATCAAGACAACAGCTCCACGGTATTTCGGCCTTTATGATTTGCGTACTGGTGATGTCCCCAGCAAGCATCAGTTCATAAGGACCTCGATCTGCACGAGTCTAGCATTGACATCTCCAGGCAGACGATACGGCAGCATCCCAGCAAACATGATCAGTGTCTTCGCTTGGCTGCGTAAGTAGTTCAGGTACTGTTAAGAGAGAGACCAGAGAGAAATGTGTCAGTAAAGACTTTTATGGAGAGAATAAAGTAATTACTAATTACTGTAACATAATAATGAATATTAATAATTATTAAATGCAGATATTTTAACAGACATTTGGGTATTTGTGATGGGCTTTCTGAGACATATTATGACATTTTCCCTGGCTTTTCAACTCTCTATCCAACCTCACCAAAGTAAAGCAGGGCGTAAAATGGTCCATGAATTGATCCAAGGGGAGGAAAGGTGTCTAGCATTTAGTGAAAGCCACAAGTGCTGTAGATGTGTTAAGCTAGGTGTGTCCGGGGGGGGGCACGCTCCCCCAGAATGTTTTAAAACATCAAACTAAAATCTGTGCACTTTTGGCGCATTTTGGCACGATTTTCGGAGCTTCAGCACAGGAAACACTTTTCTAGGGGGGAACTTTTTTTTTTTTTTTAAAAGAGTTCAAGTAAAATTTGTGCAATCTGGTGTGCATTTTGGTGTAATTTGAAGTGCTTCAGAAGACGAAACATGCAGTCACTTATTGAGTGGGAGAGGAGGGGATTTTTTGCCAAAGACGGAAATTCGCCAAAAGGTGGAAGATGTTAAGCCTTGATGAAAGCAACAGTTGGTATAAACTGGTGCCAACAACTTTCTATTGTTTTAAAACAGAAGAATATACATGACACACAGGTACAGCAAGGGTACTGCAGCGCTGTGAGGCAGTACAGGATTTGACATGAGGCAACAAAAGATGGCGTAAGAGACAGGGTGAAGCAGGTGTGCATGAATTGAGCGTACTTACCATATCCTTGCCCCCGTCCTTAAAGCTGCCCTGCCCTGGAACAGGACTCTGGGGACCAGTGTTTCTGTGTCGCAACAAGCAACAAATAAACATGGTAAGGCAAAACAAAAAAACTATGATTCTGTTTCCTGTCTGCACCTACACAGAAATAACACAGTATGTCAGCACTTACTTTTTCTTTTTCTTTTCTTTTTTTTTCTTTATTTTTTTTATTTTTTTTATTTTTTATTTATTTATTTATTTATTTATTTTTATTTTTATTTTATTTTTTTTTGGGGGGGGGGGGGGGGGGGGGGGGCTTCCTGCTAGCAATGAAGCACTGCAATTCCTTTTTCCAAACCTCCTTTATTCTATCAGTAGGATTCGACATCTACCTTTTGTAACTCTGTTCTTTCTGACTTCACATACCAGCCCCACATTTTTCTTGCTTCTTCTCAGACTGCAGTGTTATCCGTAATGTACAGAACATGTAAACCTTGAAAGACCAATGTTCCTTTTTGCTTTCAAAACTGATGGTCACTTCAACCCTCTCTGTCCAATTCAGAGGGCCATTTCATAAACTCAGTGATGGACGGCCTCAAAACGTCTGTGAGTAGATTCTGAAATCTCTGCATAAATGACGCACACATATATGTGTGTAATAAGGAACGCTGAAACACTCATAAAAAAGAGCACTGGTACAACGTGTACACCCACCTGATACTCATGTACTTGCTGTGAAACAGATTCATGACGGCAAGAAGAATGTCAGGCAGATTACGTCGAACCTGGAACAGAAAATGCATTTGATGAAAACCCTAAACAAAAACATATTTGTGTCTAAATATGCGCATCTAAACTGTACCTTGAGATTTGATCACCAGAACAGCAGCACTGTACTCGAACTACATCAAACGGGGGCGGTCGGTGGTCTAGTGGTTAAAGAGACTTGTCACCAATGCGAGAGGTCAGAGGGTGACGGTCCAGTCCCACTCAGGGCAAAGAATTTTTCCTTCTCGTATGTGGCACAGTTCATTCGGGCCGATCGTCGGGGGGGTTCTCTCCAGGTACTCCGGCTCCCCCCCCCCCCTCCCCCGCTTTGGAAATGTTCAGCCCACCAAATTTGAAAAATAAATGCAATTCTAAATTCCGAAATATAAATAGCTGAGCTGACCCTTCGCACCATGTGACTGTAATGTGTTTATGTCCAGTGTGTGAGAGAATGCATGTGATTCACTTGAGCGTGCGTGGTGGGTTCAGTTCACGGTGCTTTGAGCCAAACTTGGAAAATGCCAATGTTAAGGTTTCACAAAAATAGCTTGTACGGCCTTGACCTTGACACAAGGCCACTGACTACATGTACGTCTGTAAAGTTCTTATCAACGTCTATCATCATGCAAAGTTTAAAACCTCTGGTGTTTGTAGATTACGAGAAAATGCCAATGTAAAATTTTCAAACAGAGAGCTTTAGTGACCTTGACCTTGAGTCAAGGTCATTCAAAATGATATTTTTTGAAAGGTCTTGTGGTTGCCTGTCAGCCTGCCAAGTTTGGTGCCTCTGCTATTTGTATATTCTGAGAAAATGACAATGTTAAAGTTTTCTGGACACACACACACACACACACACACACACACACACACACACACACACACACACACACACACACACAGACAGACAGACAGACGACGGAGGGTTAATACATAGACTCCCATTGTTACACAAGGGAGCCAAAAATAAAAAAAGTGGAAAAAAGGCAAAGCGACAAAGCAAGGAAGAGCAAGGTGGAGTGTACAAACCTCGTCAGTGTAGTTGCGGAAACTGTTCACTCTGTGTTCCACGTCCTCAGGTGTGAAGGGCAAAAGTTTGAGCTGCTTCATCACCTGCAGTACAATGGGCCACGTTAAACATCTCAACACATCACACGAGCCAACTTGGTGATCACAGTGACAACTTCACACTGGTTTTCTGAATTTCTTCTGTCAAGTACACTTGTACCAGACTGGCCACAGCTAAATGACTTACCAGCTGGGCCCGTATGTAAAAGTCGAGGTTAATTTAACCCACGGCTAGGGGCATAACC
Source organism: Batillaria attramentaria (assembly GCA_018292915.2). NCBI lineage: Eukaryota > Metazoa > Mollusca > Gastropoda > Batillariidae > Batillaria > Batillaria attramentaria. Next base: position 2,734,535 of record JACVVK020000009.1, on the reverse strand, counting down.
CAGAGTAGGACAAAAGAAACCCAAAAGCAAAATCAAATTAAAAAAGGAAGCAAAGAAAGGAAGCAAAGAAAGGAAGAAAAAATCCTTCTATAATGGCTTAGGCATCTTGCTGGAATGGGCCCGCTTCTTGATTTAAAACAAAACAACAACAACAACAACAACAACAACAAAAACCCAGAAAATTTAACCCTAGAGTTGGTTTAGTTCAAGGTTAGACTATAACCCAGGGCTAAAAGCCCTAACCTCGACGATTACATATATGGGCCCTGATCGATTTACTGCACTTAGATGACCGGCCCCCGTGGTGTAGTGGTTAGCACTTCGGACTATGGACCGGGAGACCCGGGTTCGATCCCCAGCCGCGGCAAGCGGGTTTTTTTCCTACCTAGGTCGGCTCCTACCCAGAGCGGGTGTGCTATGGGCCCAATGGGGAGGCTGTTGCCACACAGCCAAGCTTCACCCACTTCACTTAGAGGGGCCAGTGCTACCATTTCTATGCTCACAGATCGTTGTGAGCTGTTCTCATGATGATGATGTTGATGATGATGATGATTGGCCATTTGTATAGCACTACAAGAAAACTTCCATGCAGTAAGCATGCTCACGGCGCCTTTGGGGTTGGGGGGATGGGAAAAAGGAGAGAATTAGAACTGAGAGAAAAGATGCGTCTTGAGATTCCGCTTGAAGGTCATGACTGATGCAGATCCTGACTTGAGGTGAGCTGGCAAGTTGTTCCAGAGGCAAGGAGCTGCACTCTTGAAAGCCCGTGCACCAGAGCGTTTCTTGTTTGTGTTCTCATGGTATCTATCATCACACCACTTACACACCTGGATAGTGACAGCATCTGTAACGCTGCCACTGAGCCAGCTAAAGTGTATTCAATGACGCAGCAACCACACCAAGTGCTCCAGCAGTGTAACAACAGTTGTAGAATGTTCAACCACTCGCGCAAACTGTAAACAACATTGTATTGCTTAAAGAACTGTACTAATCAACTGCTGTCTTTTAGGTTTTATCTGTCTCATTTTAATCTGTTCTTTTGTTTTGGGTTTTATCACTGGCACTTGTTCTTGGTTTTTTATCTTGGTCTCTGCCTTTTTCTTTTTTTTCTTTTTTCAGCTGTGTGTGTGTGTGTGTGTGTGTGTGTGTGTGTGTGTGTGTGTGTGTGTGTTTTATTTCTTACGCAGTGTACATTGAGTTGAGTGAATGGGTTTTTTGTGCTTTTTTTTTAGGTTTTAGATTGTAAGGCGCCTAGAGCTCGTTCCACGGGGATAGGCGCCCTATAAATATTATTATTATTATTATTATTTCAAGCGTACAGGCACACGCACGAGCGAAACCTAAGCTGGCTCAGCAAAGATGGAATTATCCGTTTATAGAGTACATGGTACATATACATGTGTAAAATAGCCTTGTTTAGAACTGTCATAAGCAAGCTCCTCATGCTTGGAACACATGAATGCAGAGTAAACACTGCCATAGAAATGTTCATATACGTGCACTTACATCCAAGGCATTATCCACACTGCTGGTGTGACAGAAGTCAAAGAAGGTCATGAGGTCAAGCAGCAGATAGAAAGTGCCTGAGTTCGCTGCGGTCATGTTGCGGTCAACCAAGCGGAACCTGGAAAACAGTGTAAATGTACTTTACAAATTACAGGGGAGTGGGAACACTTGGCAGAAGCATACACATGCATTCTGGTTTTATGGGCATGGGCGTGTGTGTGTGTGTGTGTGTGTGTGTGTGTGTGTGTGTGTGTGTGTGTGTGTGTGTGTGTGTTGTAGTGGTTTTTTTTGTTGTTGTTTTTTTGGAAGGGGGGGGGGGGGGGGGTGTTCTTGTTGTTTGGGTTTGTTTTTTTTGTTTGTTTTTGTTGTTGTTGTTGTTGTTTTGTTTTTTTGGTTTTTTGGGGTTGTTGTTGTTTGGGTTTTTTGGTTGTTGTTTTGTTTTGTGTTTCTGCTGTTGTTTTTTGGGAGGAGAGGGAGGGGGGAGGGTATATGCTGTCTGTTTTTTCTCCTAAAGAACTAAGAACTGAAAGAACAGAGGCCATGAAAATAACAGAGTCTCAGACCCACCAGCCACAAAACACGAAATGCAGACTGTTGTGGTCAAACAACAGCCATACTTCATACAAGTTTGCTGACGAAGGGGGAAAACAACATCATTATCCGGTACAGGAGAATCAAATGACACAGTGACAAGCGGCAATTACAGAAAGAAGCCTACCGTTCTGCCATGGCCACAGCCTGCGCTTTCAATCTGTCACGAGTTCCATCAGGGTTGTTGGGAAGGGACACCACTTTGCTGAGCAGTTTGTTCAGAAGGCTGACCGCTTTGTCTTGGTTCTGCACGGAGTCAAAAGAGAAACAGTTTAGTCGCACACTGGCACAGTAGATCATAAATAAACTGATAGTCAGGAGGTTAAACCTGCCTGTACACACACACACACACACACACACCAAACATACACACACCACAACTATGCACACACCAAACAAACACACACACACCACAGACAACCACACACACACACCATATGTACACCTCACATACACAACCACACACACACAACCACACACACACAACCACACAAACACAACATATGTACACCTCTCATACACAACCACACACACAAAACCACACACAGACAACCACACAAACACACCATACATACACCTCACATACACAACCACACACACACAACCACACACACATCAAAACACCCATAAAAGGCTTACACCCAAATACAGGCATTGTCTGGGAACAGCAAAGCAGCCAGGCAAGAATACCTAGTGTCACTGTAATCCATTTTCTGCTAGTAACACAGTTATCACAATGCTCCCTAAACTCAGACGGCAGTTCTGGCCACAAAGAAACAAATCAAATCAAATCAAGTCAAACCTTGGCAAGGTCATACAGACTGACGGCCTCCTCAAACATTCCCTTGGCTTCTGTGTCACGTGCGACCAGCTCAATGATCTTGTCCGTGTCCTGACAGAACTTGTCGATGGCTCCTGGCTGAAAAACGTTTACAAGACGTTGAAAACAGAACAAACCCTCCAGGGAATGAACAAAAAGGATCTACAGAAATAAAGATTTTTTAAAAAATCTAATGATTTGTTTTTTTATATAAACAACGCATGTCAGCCCAGCCACTGCTTTGGAAGTGACTTGACAATGTCACTTGAAAATAAACTTCCACAACACAGTTCAATTGTACATGTATACTTACAAGTCGTTTGCCATCTTTCTCAAGTCTGCCTAACAGCATCTCAAACTGAAAGACAAAAGATCAGAAACACTGTTGCTGGATGGATACACATGAACCAAAAATTATTACTGTTACAAGTACTGTGCTACCTGAAGTAAACGTAAAACTGGACCTGTGACAAATAAGGTCAAATGGGAAAAAAAAAATTCAGAATAGAATTACTAGATTGGTTTTATGAATCAGAAAAATAAATGAAAGAGCAGTAGTGTTAGAATGAATGAAAGCAGACCATTTCACATCACAATTATGTAAACACCTGGTCCATATAAAAATGTTCAGTAAGAACAAGTGTGTGTGTGTGTGTGTGTGTGTGTGTGTGTGTGGAGGGGGGGGGTAAGGGGGGGGGGGGGCTTACCTCTCTTGTCTCTAGCACCAGTTCACTCACACATGACATAAACAGGTTGTCTCCACTAGGTGTTTTCAAGTTCCTACATTCAAAAAGAATATCTCAAATTATAAAAAAAAAGACAAAACAGAATCTTTACATACACATACAACCTAGTAAAATCCGAGACTGTCTAACTTCGTTTCACGAGGGCTTGAAGTTTACATGGCAATGCCCATGCAGCTTACTGTCAGTCATCTCGAAAAACAAGCATCATCTAACATATATATATAAAACTTCATTTGCCTGCCTTTCTTGTGGTGGCGCTGGATTACAAAGGTGATAAAACATACAAGAAAAATAGTAAACCAATTTGGCACACTACAGAAGATCTACTGGAGGCAGAAGTGAGATTTTCACCTGAGGAAGAAAAAATACTGGAGTGCTTCACGAGCGTCTGTGGCTTCAAACTTGCGTGTGTACATCATGATAAGTCGGGCCAGGTTGAGACGACGAAGACAAGGGGGATCACCCTGTTCCTGGCTCACTGATACCAGAAAGCACGTATCAATCAACAAATCAGAGATAACTCCATTTCAACTATTTTCAAACTACCGGCCTCCGTAGTGTAGTGGTTAGCACTTCGGATCATGGACCGGGAGACCCGGGTTCGAATCCCAGCCGAGGCAAGCGGGATTTTTCCTACCTAGGTCGGCTCCTACCCAGAGCGGGTGTGCTATGGGCCCGATGGGGAGGCTGTTGCCACACAGCCGAGTTTCACCCACTTCACGGGTGCGACTTTGGGGGTGCTTCCCTCAGTATGACATGTCTTATGATGTGGATGATTACAGTAGTAGTATAGTAGTAGTAGTAAGATTCTGAAAGCATGACAAAATGAAAGAGAACTGCTCCTCACGCAATGGCGCCTGACAAGAAGGTGGCAGAAACAGCAGATTAGACTCAAACAGAACGAGTGCCATGTGGACAGCATGGTGACGCAGATGCTCCACACGAGACAGGAACTCTATGGCCGCCTCGAACTGGCCCGTCAACACCAGCACTTGAGTGTAGAGCATCGGCTGCTGATAGGCTTGGAAATGGTTCTCTCCTGAAAAAAACAACACACTCATCACCTTCGGTGTAAGATTCTGAGAAAAGCCTCAAATGTATGGACGGTTCATGCCATGGGGCTTTTCTGCCCACTGCGAGTGTGATTTCAAAAATAGAGACACTAGAAAAAGGTCTGTCAGGATCAACGTAAAAACAAGGAAATTTTTTTCATGGAGTGACCAAACTCCATTCAAACGCACCTCTATGCAATCTTCACAGATGAGTTGTCAAATTTTTCCGTGTCACTCAACAATTGTTTGAAATGCCACACTGACAGGCAGAGAAGCTAACTTGCATTCCATTTGAGAACAAAACTGTTCGTCAATATGTCCACATGCAAAGTTTTGCCAACATTTTCTTTCCATAGAAACTTTTTCTTTTGCATGGAAAGACCGAGAGAAAAAGTGGAAATTTGTGTAAAAGAGAAACGCACGATTCAAACCCAGGACCTGATCGCAAATTCAACTGCATTCTGTCAAGCCACCCAACTCCCCCCCTTTAAAAGTGGACAATCTCTATCAAATATGCCAATTTCTCTACATTAACAAAAATATTATTATGACTTCACTTTGCACATGACGAGATGTGCCTTGCTGATCCAGGCAACACTAATGGACATGCAAATTACCCACCGTAATCTTCATACAGGAGCTTCTGCAAGTTTTCCAGGGTGAACTGCTCCTGACCGCTGTCACTAGCCTCAAATTCGATCTGCAACAGCTTCAGCCACAGGTAGTCGTCAATCTTGTCGGAGATGTCCGTGTGGTCCTCATTTGGATCACACTGTCCCACGATGCAATACACAGCCCTGACAGAAAAGGACGTGCTAGGTGAATTGCCAATATGGAAACTAAAAGAAACTGTAACTCCTAAATTATTAACTGTGTTTCAGTCGTCATTAGCGTAGCATATCAATACATGCATTCCATTCCAAAGGCAGAGGTCAAAGTGCTATCAAAATAATTTTGCTCACACCTCTTGAAAGGGTCTTGGCTGTTTTTAACCACGCGTCGGTACTGCAGCTTGATCTTGGTGTCGTTGGCGACGCTTAGTCTGTGTTGAGGATTGGTGATGTACTCTTGGAAGTAGCCTGGGAAGTCTCCTAACTGGTGACTGGCAAAACCAAAATCAAAAACTGTCACACTGATCTCAAACATAAGGTAATTTACAAAAAGACGAATTTAGATTGAAAATTTAAAAACAACAGCACGCAAGAACGACATACTCTGATTAATCTGAACTCACTATTGGATCTGCTGAAAAAGTGTTATCCTTTGGGGAAAAGAAATCACACTAATGCTAAAGAACGATTGCACTTGTTTTGGGGTTGTTTTTTTTTCCCCAGCAAATCCACAGCTGAATTTCTGCTTAAAGAATGCACCCCCCCCCCCCCCCCCCCAATTTCCTTTAGCTAATCTCATATAATTGATACTATTCAAAACAAAAACAAACAAAAACCAGAATGGTCTGAAGCGCAAGCAATGCGTGAAAAAACATGTCATCAACTACAGATGACTACAAGACCCCACCTGACTTTGCTGATGACCTCCTGTGCTGCCTTCATATCACCACAGCGCAGACAAAAGTAGACCAGCGCCCACACCGGCTGACCATCCAACCTGCAGTCCTGTGAAACAATACCAGCCCAATGACCAAATCAAACAGCTTAAAGCTAATAGTCTTCCGCTATCATGCATGCAATCACAAATGCCAGAGCAAACAATGAAATTAAAAACTACAGTGCTGTTCCGCAGGACGTCCAGTGTTTAGTAACAAAACATCCATGAAGCAGTGGCTTAAACTAGCAGCAGCCAGCAATTAAAAAAAGCCAAAGTAGCTAAGTGTATAAACCGCGTATTTACTATTACCCAAAATCAGCGCTTAAAATGGTCCATGATCCAATAGGAGGAAAAGTGTATAGCATTTTGTGACAAAGTGGCAAAGCAGGTATTATGAAAAGACTCGTCCGACAGCCCACAGACTAGTGAAAATACCGTCGGACTAGTTAAATTGTTTTACCACTGGCCCGCCAGACTAGTTGAGATTACGAGGCAAAGCTTGCTCTGTTTTCACAGAACTGAATGCACAAGGTACTGTCAGCGAGCCCCCCCCCCCCCCCCCCCCTCTCAGTTTCTGTTGTGACGCTAGGGTGAGAGTAACTATTTTTAGCGCGAGCCACTCGCTACAACTCTCCGTAAAACCCTCAGTGAGTGCAGAGCGGTTTCTCCCCGAAGTGTGCCGCGCGTGCGCATCCCAGAACTCGGGAAACCCTTCATGGCGGCCGCGTGTTCATAACAGTTATGAAAGTGTTGTGAATCTTTTTTTTTTTATTTACGAATAGGTCTATATTTGACAAAATGTATTTTTGGGCTAGTGGAAATGGTTTCGGGCTAGTTGGTTTTAAATCTTGCTAGCCCGAAGGACTAGCAAGATTTTTCAGCTTTCATAACCCCTGCAAAGCCATGAGTGCGTGTCTGCAAGAGGGACACATTATGCCAGGGGTGTCTGGGGGCATGCACAAAGCCACAGATTTTGTTTGGCATGGTTATAATTTTTGTGATTCAGAGTAGGAAACATCTTTTGGGGAAGAACTGTATTAGAATGAAGACTAAAATCTGTGCAGTCTGGTGTGTTTTGGTAAGATTTTAAGTGCTTCAGAGGAGGAAACACACTTTTGGGGGGAGGAAAATTTTTTGCCAAAGGTGGAAATCTGCCAAAACCTGAAAGACTTTAAGCCCTGCAAAACAGATAAGCCTGACTAGTAAAAACTGTTATGCGCCTACCACATATGACGCCTCAAGGATAAGGGAAAAGAAACAAAAACATGAATGCTTGATTTTTATGTGTTTCGTATCTCCAAGTTGCCCTTTCCTGGAGATACGAAAGATTACCACCATCTCATTTAGCAGTGGAAAGGATGCCACTGTCAACGAGGCTTCAGGAACCTGAAGGAACCACAGTTCAAATGAAACAGTGACTGACCTCTGCCACGAAAGCCATGGCTGGAAGCTGTAGCTTGAGGTAGCTGCGGACCAAGCTGTAGGTACCAGGAACACCACCCAACCGTGACTGCTCCAGGTTGTCGCACACGATTTTTTTCAGATACTGGCAGAAGCTGGTTAAGGCAGATGAAGAATATTTTATTGATCAGTGCTGACATTTCAGACTTGCTGACAATCAATATGGGGTGTGTGTGTGTGCGTGTGTGTGTGTGTGTGTGTGTGTGTGTGTGTGTGTGTGTGTGTGTGTGTGTACAGTGCAACCATGCATGCATGTTTCTCTTATGTCACTGCAGTGGTGACTTACCATATACATGTACTAACTTACAAACTGAGAAAATGTTTACAGTAAGACCAAAAAAGGTAGCGACAGTAGGTGCAGGTTCTTCTCCGTCTCTCTCTCTGTACACGGTGTGCACATGGCCAGTCTTGTCTACTGCAAGGTTATGTTTTTCATTTTGTGTGAGCATGTGGAGCCTCAAAGTAGGATAGGTCCATGAGTCAACTCCCATGCCTGGATGAAAAAGGAAGAGGGTTCTGGATTGGGCCAGCAACCCACCTTGTAACAAAAACTACACTATGGAAATGCCAACGAAATCTTCAGAGGAGAACATCCGCTGGTACCTCATGCTCCAACCGGAGTGAAGAAGATTCAGTCAGTCAGTTCATGAAACTTGAAACAAGCACTGTGTTTCTTTTTTTCTCACTATGTTTGCGGACCTACTTGTTCTCAAGATGCTGAACAGCCCTGGTGACCAACAGACGCTGCGTCTCTTTGCTGCGACGCACAGCCCCTGGAAGTGACCCTCGGCCCGAGGTCAAGGGTATGTCAGTCATACACCGCATCATTTCCCACAAGTCAATCATGACCTGGGGGAGCAAAACAGCAAAAGATAACACACATTCAGCTGGTGCCTAAATTCTTTTTTAACAAAGCCATGACAGCCATGTTCACAATACACTACTACCTGCTGACCTCTAAGAACTTTAGAGAGTTCCACTGCACCAGGGAACTGTTTCCTTTGACTGTATTAGTGTATAACTGGATCTGTCTGTACAGGGTGGGTGGGTGGGTGTTTGTAAGTTCAACGTCCTTTTCCACCACATAATAAATTATGGGTGAGATCAAAGACAGGGCAACGTGAAAGGAGCTAGCACAAATATTTGGCCACAATTAACCTCTGTTTCTGTAGCAGGTCCATCACAGTCAAGGATACATCAAATAAGAGGCTCCCCCAGTCTGACTGGACTGAATCGTGTTCAGCTGGACTGGTCGCCTGTTCCCTTAGGCTAGCTGCCCCTTCCCCCGATAACCTGCCTGCTACGGCCGTCTCCAGTCACTCTTCTGGCAAAGACCGTAGGTTAAACCTGAGATCACCTGTCTACAACAACTTTGAAAATATGCAGACTGAAATATGCAGTCTGATGAGCTGATACGTGAATCACATTTCAGTACACTGACACTATTATTCCAGTTCAGCAAAGTTTTATTAATTAACATACCTTGTCATCCAGCTTCCTTGCCACGTCAAGGAACAGATCCACTAGACTGGGGCGAATGCTGTTAGCAACCACATCTTCATTGTACACATAGACCTGCACACATTAACAGCAGTCACGTAAAGAAACTTACATTCACTAACTTACAAGAAGTACATGTACCTGATGCGTTATTATGGTAACCATAATAACAAATGCATGGGTGCATTTATGAGAGGCAGATAATCTGTATCACTGACACAAGTAACAGCCTGTATTTTTCTTTTTTTACAGTACATTGTTGTCCCTTTTGGGAAATTTGGGCTGCTTCCCCCGGGAGAAGCTTGTTGCCGAAGTGCAGCACCACCTGATACCTATCCTAGATTTCAATTTTGCTGGGGGAGGAAAGCCGGATAACCCGGATGGAAACCCCTGATGAGCAGCCCGGTAGCCAGGAAAAACCGGTTTGACAACTCACCCCGACTCAACTTTATAAATAGATCTATGATATATTATTGTTTTCAATTCAATTTTTGTGGTAATGTTCACCTGTTCAACTTCAACCTAGGAAGGGAGAAATGAAGGGTGGAAAACAAACTTGGTATGTGGAGTGCCGAATAAAAAGGATTCAGACATCGTACTCTCACCTGTCTGGCGTAAGCCATCTCTATGTGGTCCAGGTTGCTCCTGCCGTGTGTGAACACTCCCTCACTGCTCATGCTCTGTTTAAACAAACAAACAAACAAACAAAAAAGGTAAAATAATTCTGTGTAGAGAAGTAGACAAGACCGCACACCTAACCAGGCATACAATTACCAACCAAGCAAAATTACGTACGCCCAGACACTTTGGTTTTCGAGGGGTAACTCACTGTCACAATCCCAAAGTAAAGGGTACCAATTCATGTTGGCTTGGAAATGCTGTAAGTAAGACTATTTCCCTCCCAGTGGAACGCAGGTCAATTGCTATGCATACTGTAAAGAATGAGGGTCCTAGATAAAACTACATCAGTGAGATTATCCATTACAGACGTCAACGGACAACAACAACAACAACAAAAAGAAATTCCAGGCACACGCAGCACCCGAGACAAAATCTACAAGGTAGTACAGAACAGAGAAAAATACCTCCGTTTCTTGCTGAAACTCAAAGGTGTCTGGCCCTGACCCAAGAAGTGTGTTGAGAATTTTCTGTTTCTCCCTCTCCCATTCATTCTGCATGCTCTCCCACTGGTGACGCTCAACCTCCTCAAATGTCTGAAAAGTAAAGAACTATCAGCGTAAGGACAAACATGCATCTTACTGTCTTGTGCATGCAAAAACAGCAGTATTTTCATTTCCTAGTGGCACTAGCCGTCATATGAACCAGCATTTAAAATGGTCTATGATCCAGAAGAGAGTAGCATTTAGTGACGAACAGGCAAAGTCAGGAGCACGTACCTGCTTGTTATGCTAAAGGTGTCTGGGGGCATGCTCCCCCATTTTTTTTTTTAAATTTGACTAAAACCTGTGCAGTTTTGCGCATTTTGGCATGACTTGAAGTGCTTCACAGAAGCAAACACTTTTTCTTTTTTAATCTGTGCAATCTCGTGCGTTAGACTTAAATGCATGATTTCAGTGCTTCAGAAAAGAAAACACTTTTTGGTGGGAAGAAAATTTTGAGCCAAAGGTAAAAATCCGCCAAAAGACAAAAGATTTCAATCCCTGAGGAACCAATGAAGTTAGGAGACAAGCAAACCACATAAGTATTTCTAGGCAGTAGCGCAACAGTCAGAAAGTTCCATAATTCTTTAGACAATTATATCAAAATGAAAACATTTTACAAGCATACCAGAATCTGGATAAGAGCAAAACACTTGAAAAAGGATTTTTTTAAATCTCATTAATTTCCAATTAAGTCCACTCCTCTCAGTCTAATTATGACAAATCCCTCACATGTTTTCGAGTCTGTTCGATAACAGCAAGCAGCGCATTCTCTCTCTCATTCTTGAGAAAACCCTGCAAGAAATAAAAACATGTTAAATTTTATACTTTCAGCATACGCAGCTTGGACAAAATCCACTCACAGCCTAACTCCCTAAGGTAAATCAAAAGTGAAACCAATATATACTTGACCTAAGTGAGGGTTACTTTCTCACAAATTCAGTCACAGACACATGATAAAAATGTACGGTGGTGTGCTCTGTATAGTTTTGCACCTTGGCCCTGTCACTAATGTCAGTGTGGTTTTTCAGAATGGATTAATTTGTAAGTGTATCTAATAATTTTGATAAATATACTTTGTTACAGTGCAGGCTCTCCAAACAGGACTCACTGCACTCACACATAGTGACATACACACAGTCATACACACACGCACTCCCTCTCACCGATACCAAAAAAAAAAAAAAAACCCCAAAAAAGGCCACTACAGAAAAAATAACTGATAGATTAGAAACTTACCAGTACATGTATAGAAACGCCTGACAAAAAAGTGAGACTTAAGGTATGACATGAACTGGGCTGTGTTTGATATCGTCCATCCAGTTAACCAAACATCCAACTCCAAGCCCATCTTCATAAGTTTAATACTACACTGTAGGTAACTGTATACCTTTCAGTTTCAACTAAACAGAGAGACGGATACATGTGCATCACCCTTCCATCCCACCAACACTCTCTCTTTCACAAACACACACAGTGACACACACACAAATTCACTTACCTGTATATCAGTGTCTCTAACTGGCTCCAAGGGCTCAAAAGTAGTTGTTGCTTTCAGTCCATCAAGACGCTCTGTTATCTTAGGCAAGACATAACCCTTGCTCCCGAGCAAAATTGATCTGCAAGTTAAACCAAATAAATACTGAGCACAAATTCTCTACTACAACTGCTTATATTTTTTTTTTAATACCAAAAGATACCAGAGGAAACTCAATATCAAAATTCAAATTGTACAAGTACATGTATACATGTACATGTACTATAATTACAAGAACTGATGAAAAGGAGTAAATTACGTATTTATAACAGCTCTTTTTGCTTTATTACTCTATAACAGTATTTGCTCTATTTCTGTGCCAGCTATAGCACGATTCAAATTCCAGTAACCCTGATGACCTGCTGGCTGACGTCAAAGGGCTCGTAAGTCCACTGAATTATTCTAAGAATGATGAGTGAAACTACTGAAATGGTGTTGGCAAACTACAGTAGAAACTTGACTAAGCGACCACTTGACTGAGCGACCGTTTTTTGTTCACGACCGTTTTTGCCCGGCACGGACGGTTTTTCTTCTTTATTGCATCTCCAACGACCGACCAACTGCAGTACGCGACTTAAGACCGCTATTTTGCTGGCAAAACGACCCCCCGCCTCTCTTGCTGGCGACCATCCCTGTCTTTGTTTGCGCGGATTCACACCTTGTCGACAGCACCGCCGACCGCCCACGGCACAATCCCTGACAATACCCCGCGGGCTGCCAAGTCGTGGTCCACGCGTGACCAGTCACAGTAGGTCGGGCTCGTGCTGGAGGATTTCATCGTGCCCGGCATCACGGAGGCGGCTTAGCGCCACCTAAACACAACTGCAGTTAAGCGGGTGGTGATCACCTCATCCAGTTTCAGCGTCAGTTCCATTTATTCTAACACCTGTCAAATCACTGATCACTGTTTTCTCAAAACACCTATAACGCGCGTGTCAAAGTGTGTCTTTGTGTGTGTGTGAAGTAAGGCAGATATGATGTGGTTGCTAATCCTTGTTTTTGTGTTTGACAATAAAGAAAACAGAAACTGTTTCTTGTTTTTGTGTTTGACAATAAAGAAAACAGAAACTGTTTCTTGTTTTTGTGTTTGACAATAAAGAAAACAGAAACTGTTTCTTGTTTTTGTGTTTGACAATAAAGAAAACAGAAACTGTTTCTTGTTTTTGTGACGTACCTACCGGCTACACACACATATCGACTCATGTCGATTCATGCACGCGGAAATACAAACGGCTACGTCATATGCTGTACGGGGACATCAATGCTGCTGTGTGGGAATTTTGAGTGAAGTAAGCAGAATGTTTACGGAGCGTCAGCGATACGCGGTGGCAAACGACTTTAACGAAATGCTGGACATGCTGTCGAAAACATGTGATGTGATAAAGCTCTCGGCACTTAAGAAAATCAGACAGAACGGCGAACAGAGCCGCATCAGCGACTTTTTCTTATGTGATTGCGCGTGTGTGTGCCGGCGTGCGGTGTGTGTGTGTGTGTGAGAGAGAGAGAGAGAGACAGAGGGAGAGAGAGCCCAGGGGACTGATGCCGTGAGGACTTGAATTCAGCCGGATTAACTGATCAGCTCAGTGACAGATTTGACGCCAGGATGTCAGAGTCAGCGTACGTCGTGTGTGTGTGTGTGTGTGTGTGTGAGAGAGAGAGAGAGAGAGAGAGAGAGAGAGAGAGAGAGAGAGAGAGAGAGAGAGAGAGGAGTGACGTGTATTGTCAGAGTCAGCGTACGTCGTCCGACGTTTGTGTGTGAGTGTGACTGGTATTCAGTGTGTGTCCACTGGCACCGTTAGCACCCGCTTATTAAAAATGTTTTTCTGTCGTGTTGAGGAATAAACAGAAGCAATTAGATTCGTGGTTGTCACCCAAGTCATGCAAGCTGTGCTCGTGTGTATGTGTAAGTGTTTTTGTTTCCCGCCATAAAATTTAAATGCGTCACACAAGTTCGACACCGCATGCATGAAACAGAAGTGGTTACAAAACATGGTGGCACACGCGACTCTGTTCACGTTTTCCGTCGCTGAAATTTAGGTAAAGCCGCACAGCCTTGATTATGAAAGACTCCACAGAAACACCAAACTCTGCTTCTGAGTCAAATCCACGCATGCACACTGTACTTATTATGCAATGATCCCTACGGTTGATATGCGCGGCTCCCGGCCGGGCAGGGCCGGGTCCGGACACCATTGTGACTGACTGCAGTTTGGGCGACCAGTTGTCGTTCACGACCGTTTTTGCACGGTCCCATGAAAGGTCGCTCAAAAAAGGTTTTACTGTACCTTCACAGGAGAGGATAGGAGGCACTGACCACTAGTAAAACTAATATCACATGGCAGTAACAGTAGTTTATTCTGCTTTCTTCACCAACCCAATCTCCTTCACTGGGTACAGTAGGACAAAATAAAATCAATAATCAACGACAAAAAACCAAAAGCTATGAATGCAAGAGACATCGCTTGAGTCCTCACCTGGACCCTGTCCAACGCAGCTGAAAGAAGCCTCTTTTTTTTTTCATCTTAACACTGATCAACCTACCCCATCCATTACTTATTGGTGGAACTGGAAACTGGACCATTTTAGTTTTAATCTCAAACTTACGCTTTGACATCACTGGCATCATGTGCTGCTGGTGCTGTTCGAGACATGAGACGCTGACCTGCCTCTAAGATCTGGGCCAAGTTGCGTTCCACATGAGGCAGGTCTGTCCCACTGTCCATTTCAGCTGTCAACTGTTCTGCCTGCTGGAGCAGGTCACGAAAGCCCTCCGTCTCCATGTCCATCCTGATAAATGATGGGCATTTGTAAGTTCATGTGCAAACAGGTATGACAACCTCGTGTCCGAAAGAGACTGGAAATAAGAAAGTTCCAGCAAACTATATCTTTTCGTTTCTACAATTTGTAATCAGGCTAAAGAACAATAATTCATGTTTTTAATATATATGGACCAGAATTGCCTCCATAAGAACTGAAGACTGAGATAAAATTCCCAGGGTTGAAAGCAAAAAACTTAATTTAACCACCAGGGGTTTTTTTTTGTTGTTTTGTTTTTTTTGCAACCTCCAACATCTGTCATCAATGGTTTACATTACTGCACGGTATGGATAATAGTTGGGCAACTGCCACAATGCAAGTTTCATTTTCAATGTGATGTGAAAGCCCACCGGCGCCAGGAAACTGCTCTACCAACAGAAAGTCAGTGTCCTAATTCATGAACTGCGCCATGATGGTAAGTATTGCAAACAACAAAACCAGACGATACTCTGCTATTGTACTTAAACCTACGTGTGCCCGTTTTATTGCTCCGAGTCCTTTGAAAAGCGTTAGGTTGGTATCGCCGCCAAACGCATGAAACAAACCGGAAGTAGTGGGCATGCATCCATTTACAACAACATATCAAAAATGGGACAGCACTGGGTTCATAAATATTTTAGTTCATGTGGAGAGGGTGGTCAAGGAAAATTACAAGAAAAGCAATAATAACATGCACAGCAAGTTTCTGTGTCACTAAATTTTCTGCCTTGCATCTCACTGGTAAAAGAACTCTGCGATTTCGATTCCTTGTGGTGATTTGATGAAAGCCACCTGGTCTGTTTACAATACCTATTTGACAACTGAACCATTTGAGAATGACTGTGACCTGTCACACGTGTGTAAACAGATCTTCGCAGTTTCGCTGATCATTTCACTTTTGACTTACATTTGTGTTACAAATATTTAACCTTACACTTGATAACAGCAGGTTTGTGGAATGTTTGTGATGTCCATCTGTGAAGCGTCTACACCGTCTTTCTCTCTCTCTCTCTCTCTCTCTGAGTCTCTCTCTCTCTCTCTCTCTCTCTCTCTCTCTGGTGGTCGTAGTGATAATCGGCTGTAAACACAGACCCCTCCTCCATATATATATACTCCACTTTCCAATTGTCGAACGGTTAAGAAACATGTGCTCGTTAGCAAGAAACGAAGCCCTAAAAAAAAATAACTGGATGTGGCCATTGTATGCACAGTCAAACCACCTATTCACCCTATTCGAGTAGCTTACACTCGGATCAGTCACAACAAGTTGAACAACTTCTGTGTCCGTGCATCAGTGTTTGAAACACTTTTGAGGAGCGATCCAGAAATGACAATTCTGTCCTCAAACAGTGAAGAAATCGTCAAAAATTGTCAAAGAATGTGGATAAGTCTTGATATTTCAAACATATATGTATACGTAACACACTGTCTTGTGTCAAGTAAAATAGATGAACTGATGCTCAGATGGTATGGTTCGTGTGCTAGGGGGTACAAATGTATACTGACCATTTATGCACAGGGGGAGCAAGTGTACTCTAGCTGTCCATCCAGTGGGATTCATTGTATCCCGCCCTTCGGTCCAGTCTACTCTCGTAATATTGTCGTGCTATTTTCGTCAACAGGGTCATTGAAAAAAACAAGAAACAGTTACAAATTACATATATATTGTTAAAATTATGTGTAATCCTATGTTCTGCTTATTCCTTTCCACAGCCCTCGTTCTCCTGAGTTATAAAATTCCCTGTTACAACAATGTCTGAGAACTACACCAATAAGATGATCCTTGCACCCATGGTGCGTGTCTGTACGCTCCCAATGCGGCTCCTCTCACTTGACTATGGCGCTGACCTTGTCTACTGTGAGGTATGATTAACATTTTAACAGTACAGTATCTTCAGCTGTCAGTACTTCAGTACTTGAGCTGTCTTTCATAACAACAATAGTAATGTGTGGCTTGTAGATGCTTTTCCCAGTTGCTTGGTTCAAAGTGCTGTGAACTGAACCCAGTACACACACTCACGTGAATCACACACATTTTCTCACATATCAGCATGCTATAATCATGAGATGCGAAGGGCCGGCTCAGCTATTTAAGTTTTAGAATTGCATTTATTTTGAATTTTATGGGCTGAAAATATCCAAAGCAAAGGGGGAGGAAGCTGAAGTAGACACAGAGAACCCCCGACAATTGGTGCAAATGAACAGCACCGCATACAAGAGAAAAATTCTTTGCTCCAGGTGAGACTTGAACCAGACCTCTTTCATTGGTGACAGAGTCTTAACCACTAGACTACCAGCTGCCTCAGTGTCAGTAGTTTTTTTTTTGGGGGGGGGAGTAATTTTTACATTCTTGCCTGTCTTTCATATTCTTATTACTTTTTTTTTTTCACTATCTTACCTTTCAAAACCCCTCCCTAAGCGCTGTGAGCACTCAGGGTGGAGCCATGTGCTATATCAAGTCATCATCATCATCATCACAGTAGAGATCTTTAAAAAATTTTGCTGTAACTGTCCAGTTTCAGATTAATGTAGTGGGCTAAATTTCTCATTGCTGTATGTGTTTGATGACATTTATTTTTATTTGCAGGAAATAATTGACAGAAAAATTCTCCTTACCCAGAGGATAGAAAATGGTGAGTATACGTCCATTTTAAGTTAGAGAAAGTGAAGGGCATCTTTCTTGTGAGTGTAATGTCATGATAAGCACACAAATTTCAGTCTGATAACTGGATTTGACAAGAGTGTACTGCCTGGAAAATAAATTTAAAAGAATACAATTGATCTTTAAAACCTTCAGTTAGTTTTCTTATACCACAGCAAAGTGTATGCATTATAATACATATGATTTGGAGTCTGTAAGTTGTAAAATTTGTATTTTATTACGTCTGTGCAGGCTTGCTAGGCACAACTGACTTTGTGATGTCAGATGGAACAGTTGTGTTCAGGACATGTCCACAAGAAAAAGGAAAAGTGATCTTCCAGTTGGTAAGCTCAATTACAACACCACCCTTTCACAGTTTGCCTGGTACCATGAACGCAAACAGCAGAACCTATCATTTGACTAAAGGATTGAAAGGAAGTGGTCACCTTGGACGAGTGGTCACAAAAGTAATTGTAATACTGTAATAATAATGGCGAGTTGTGGAGCGCTTATTCTAGAGAGATCTAGGTGCTTAACACACACCCCCACACCCACACCCACCCACACAACTTTTGAAACAAAAGAACTATAATATGTACAGTTCTTGGGTTCCTCTTACCTTTTTCTCACTCTGGCACAGTCATTCTGATTGTGCATCTGAACTCAAATCACATCATTACAAAAATTCTTTGCCTTGTTCTGTGCACTCATGACAAAATTGAAATGGACATCAATGACATTACATGTATCATCATCAATATGAAATATACAGCTTGATCATCATTCATACAACTTTGTGATGTTTTGCAGGGTACTTCCGATGCAAAGAGAGCGCTGGCAGCTGCACGTGTTGTGTGAGTTGGTTCACTCGCTAGTCGTAAATTCTTTTCTTACATCTTTTCCACTAAGGGAGCCTATCCTTTGCTGGGCCCGTATGTAGAACTCGAGGTTAATTTAACCCACGGCTACGGGCCTAACCCAGACTAGGACAAAAGAAACCTCAAAACAGAATTAAATTTTAAAAAAGGAAGCGAAGAAAGAAAGGCAAAAATATGTCTATAACGGCTTAGGCGCCATGGTGGAATGGACCTGCTTCCTGATTTAAAACAAAAAACAACAGAAAATTTTACCCTAGAGCTAGTTTAGTTCGAGGTTAGACTCTAACTTGGGGCTAAACTCCCTAATCCTGACTTTTACATGCGGGCCCAGGAGTGTGGTGAGAAATTCATCACTGGCATAGGCAACCTGAGCTAAAAAGTGTAGAACATGGGAAAGAGATGATTCACCCTAGTCTCTTTAGCGCGTCACCACAGTATAGCCTCACCCTTTTTTCCTGTTTTTTTGTTTGTTTGTTTGGTTGTTCTTTTTTCTGCTTGCACAGCGTGATTGTTTTCCATTCCTCGGCCCCTCCCCTGTGGAATGGGATTTTTAACGTGCGCGCTTGGTGTTACGTGTGCAGGGGTGCCAGAGTTCCGATTCAGATCGGATTTCCGAATTGAAATTTCACCTGAATCCCGATTTCCGATTTGGCAGAAAATCGTATGTGGTTTTTTTTGGGGGGGAGGGGGGGGGAGGGGGGGGGGGGAATTCCGATTTGCAGGGTGGCAGATTTCCGATTCAAATCGGATTTCCGATTTCGAGACCGTCTTCGGCGGAGTACAAGTTGAACTAGAAACACTTTTAACCGCAAAATCGTGAAAAAGGAAGAGGTGGTGCTTACAGGCGGCTACGTAGTTTGCGGTAGCTAGATTTGCTTGCCGTGTGCCGAGTTTGCGGTAAGCTGTTTTCTTTCTGCACCTGTTGCCAGTGCAATTGGAGTTTGTTTCATTGTTATGAGGCTTGCCTTACTTTTCAGAGAGAAGGATGTGGCTGGCATTGATGTGAACATGGGCTGCCCGAAAGAGTTTTCTGTCAAGGTACTGTCTTCTCAGGTTGTTGAACTGAAGCTATGCCAGAGCAATAACACTCTGTCATGGACATTACATTACAAGAAGTAAAAGTTTTCTACCATTTCGTTCTAATCTTATCATTGATACCCTTTTTTTTTTCCTTTGTCATCATCACAGTGTATCATTTGCACTGTTTACAGGGTGGCATGGGATGTGCTTTGCTGAAACAACCAGAAAAAATAAAACAAGTAAGTCTAAGTACATGGTCTGCATGTAGGTCCATGGAATTAGGTGGTGGCTTTGAATTAAATCACAGTGATATGAGGACGTGAGGCGTGGATAGGTGTGCACAGAAAGTACTCCCACCGGTGAATTCATTGACACGCTTCACCTTTCACAAGATTGTGAAATAATATTAAAAGAAAGGAAACACTGTCATATCACGCAATAAGTAAAAGACATTGCTGGCAGTTATTATAACTTATTTTAGAGTGCTGCATTTCAAAGACCTTTTTTTTTTTTTTTAAAGTTTACGGCTTTTGAGAGCCTGAGCTGATTATTTTTAGCATACATGTATTTTTATGTACTGCATGTGAAAATTGTTCTGTGTCTTAGATTTTGACCACACTTGTGGAAGGCTTGTCCATTCCTGTTACCTGCAAAATTCGAGTTTTGCCAGAGGTGAGAGACAAATTTGTGTGATGAACTAGGCAATGGACAGCTCCACTTCTGTCAATCAAAAGGGTCGAGTCCCCAGAATTCATCCAATCACATCCCATCGCATAATGAGCACAACACATGGCATGGTCTGGTAAGCTATGAGGGAAGGACATGTAGTTTGATATGACTGAAACATAGAAAGCAGTAAGTCCATTGACGTCATTTGACCAAAAAGTACCATTATGTAAGTCTCTGTCATTTTGAAATCACCCCTTTTCCCTTACAGTGACGTCATGCGTTTTCCCAGCACTCAGCAGAGTAAAGGGGCGGGGGCTTTGGCCTCGGGGCTTGCCGAGTGGAGTTGTCTATTCTTGCCACTTGCATTGTGAATCTTAATGAAAACTGGTGATGGAATGTCATTGAAGAAGATACTTTTTTTTTTTTAATGGCATAGCTCAGTAGGAACATACAGAACTAAACTAGTGTCCAAAAGAAACGATACCAAGGGTTGGCAAGGACATACAATAAAAGCAGAACAATACAGAAATTTCAGAGTGGTATATTTCATTTGAGAGACCTTTCAACAGGATGTGTACCAAAAATCAATTGAATCAATCCTGCACAATCTTCAGGACAAGAATGTAAAGATGGATGGGGTGTAAAAATGAACATTTCATGAAAACAGTCCCAAGAGCATATAGGGGAAAATGTCACATCAGACAATGTTGGCGCAGTCTCCTGTACACGGTCTGTCGACTGATCCTGTGTCCCAGTGCTGTTGCTGCCGTTTCCGTTGCTGTGATGGTGCGATTCCGCAGGTGTAATACCCGGATGTGACGGTCTTCAGCGGGCGTGGTCACTAGTGGTCTTCCTCTTCACGGCCTGTCTGTTGTCGAACCTGTTTGACGTAATCGCTGCATCAACCTGGTGACTGTTATGCGTGCGCAATTGAACATTCTGGCGACGGCGGCGCGTGAGGCTCCCTGTTGGGACATTCCAACAGCTCTCTCTCTCTCTATGGCTGTCAAACGTGGCATTTTCGGGTGTGCCTTTTCTTCCTGTGAGACCAACGTGTCCGTGCAGCCGTTATATACTGTTGATTTGCGTGTGCGAACCGTGCTACAGACAGTAACGTCCTTTTCCTGTAGTACACGTTTTTTCCCGAAATTAGCAAATGTTCCCGGTATTCCCGAGCGCAGTTGCTGTATTTGGGACGTGGGATACGTAAACCTATGTTTTTAGGCCTCGGGGATCACTTTGCACAAAAACATTCTGACAAAAGTTTGGTATCGTTTCTTTTGGACACTAGTTTAGTAGGTATGTACATGGGTCGTCTTTTTTTTTTTCACTATCTTTCTTTTCAAAACCTCTCCCTAAGCGCCGTGAGCACTCAGGGTGGAGCCGTGCGCTATCTCAAGTCTCTGTCATCATCATCGTCTACAAGATCGAAGGGTGGTTCCTTGACCAACATGCTCTACACTTATTTCTAGAGGCCAGTGTTATGTCTGAAATAATCCTCCTACTGGTTTGGTCTTTGCCTTTGGTCAGGACATTGATTGAGTGCGGTGTTATGTCTGCAGCTTGAGAACACATTGAATCTGGCCCGACTTATTGAGGGAACTGGGGTGGCAGCGTTGGCCGTGCATGGTCGCACACAGGATGAGCGGCCACAGCACAAGAACAGGAATCACATTATCAAGGCAGTCGCTGAGGCAGTCAGCATTCCTGTCATAGCCAAGTACAGTGCGACTTAATTTAAACGCTCTTACTAGATTCATGTTTACACAGCGGTTAACCATGTTACAACACTAGTCTCCTTGTTAATCATACGTGTTGCATGTACCATACTGTTGGCTCAAAATGTGTGTGTGTGTGTGTGTGTGTGTGTGTGTGTGTGTGTGTGCGCGCGCGCGCGTGCGTGCATGCATGCGAGTGTTTCTGCTCATGTCTTCAGCGTCTATTCAGAAGTGTGTGTGTGTTTCTGCTCATGACTTCAGTGTTTACCGGGTATTCAGAAAGGGGCTAATTCTAACATTTTATGCTCACAGGTCATTTTTTCATGGTATGTATAATCACACCACTTCGACACCTGGACACTGACAGTGTCTGTAATGCTGGCACTGAGCCAGCTTAAGCATACCTGATGACGCGGCCACCACACTGAGTGCTCCTGTGGTGTAACAACAGTTGCAGAATTTGAATGTTCAACTGCTCACGCAAACTGTAAACAACATTGTATCACTTTAAGAACAGTACGGCGTCCTGGGCCCGTATGTAAAAGTCGAGGTTAATTTAACCCACGACTACGGGCCTAACCCAGACTAGGACAAAAGAAACCCAAAAGCAAAATTAAATAAAAAAGGAAGCGAAGAAAAGAAGAGAAAAATCCTTCTATAACGGCTTTGGCACCTTATTGGGAATGGGCCCGCTGCTTGACAAAAACAACAGAAAATTTAACCCTAGAGCTAGTTTAGTTCGAGGTTAGACTCTAACCCAGGGCTAAAAGCCCTAACCTCGGCTACATGTATTACATACAGGCCCAGGTCAATGGTGACTTCCTAACTCTTAGCCTCTTTTATTATGTTCGTGTAAACCCTTGTCTGTGCTTTTGCAGTGGTGGCTCAAAGGAAATTCTACAGTTTGAAGACATTGAAAAGTTCCGGGCTAACACTGGCGCTTCATCTGTTATGATCGCTCGAGCAGCAGAGTGGAACTGTTCCATTTTCCGCCGAGAAGGACAGCTACCACTTTATGATGTTGTTAAAGCTTACATCAGATATGTGAGTTTCTCTAGAAGTGCGACATGAACTGCCATTGTGTCAGTTGTGGTTATGTTTTGATGATTTCCTGGTGATACGTAAAATTTCATTACTTACATAATTATTAAGGGTATATCATCTAGATTTCATCATTATGGTATTTGCAGAAAAAAGAAATTGCAGAAACTATGGTCACATTTGGAAAATTTGGAATTGACTGTCGTCAGTTTGTTTGCATTTAACATTGCAGGCCTTCCAGTACGACAACAATGAAATCAACAGCAAGTACTGTATCCTGCAAATGATGCACGAGTCCATGGACATGCCGGAGGGGCAGGGAACCCTCTCTGTTAAGACCCATGAAGACATTAGGTAATGTCTGCTGTTTTTATCAAATCTCAACAAACGTGCATGCTGAAGTGGCAAGCTCAATCTTGTGTTTAAATTCAGAGCTGTGAAACTTGTAAAACTGTGAAACTCCAGTCTTCTGTACTACAGGCTGGGAAATTTTCAGTCATTTGGCAGTTTTCAGCCATATTTTGTATCCTTTCAGCCAAACAAATGAGAGTTTGAGCCAAAGAAAAGGAAGGGGAAAAAGGTTGCACACACAGTCATGTATCGTGTGGTACATGTAATGTAATAATTATGGGACAGTCTAACTTCATTTTTGAAG
Source organism: Batillaria attramentaria (assembly GCA_018292915.2). Lineage (NCBI taxonomy): Eukaryota > Metazoa > Mollusca > Gastropoda > Batillariidae > Batillaria > Batillaria attramentaria. Next base: position 2,711,196 of record JACVVK020000009.1, on the reverse strand, counting down.
ACTTGCATGTCAGTACCAAGGCAGTATAAATTTAACTTTTGGGTGCCAGTAGAGGCTACTAAATACCTTTAAAAATAATAAAATTTGTTTTCTGAAGTGGGGCGTTGCCCCCGTGGTCCCAAAGTAGTGTACTACTGCAGCACCCCAGACTAGGTTTCAGTATTTTTTTCCCTGCAGCAATTCCCTAGCCTGATACTAGGACTTGGCTGAGCAGTTGGACAAGTTCCTGGTTCATTTATGTGTAACATACTGGGTTCATTTTATTTTGTTTGTTTAGAAAAGAGGCTAGAGGCAGGATAGTGGGGATTACCATAAACCAGGATGACACCTCCACCCCCCACCCCCCCACCCAAAAAAAAATAGCTTGTGGTACCTTAGTGCTCACTTTGCTTTGTTGCCTTATCAGTTGTGTTGATTTTTCTCTTTCACAATTCCAGTGAGGTGTGGGGCATGCAAGACTGCTACAGACAAGTCTTGCAGGACAGAAAACGTTTGGAAGGAAGTCTCTACCAGCAAGCAGGAGACGGCAGTTACGGCTTCAAGCGCCGAAAGGCAGATGATGGTTGTGTGGTGATCGAAATTCCTGTCAAGTTTGACAAGTGGGTTTTTGTGCTGTGTCAGTCCTTTACAATAATTCAGTGACCAAGATTTGTTATTTCTGTGCTTTGATAGCGCATTCCGACCCCCATTTCCTGCGTCATGTCAGGGGGGTACCAGAATTAAAAGTGAAAGTTATGTGAAGGTTAAATACCGATTCCTGGCAGTGAGTGTAAGGGAGCTGTTATGCATGTCACTGCTTGCACACCTCATGCATGGTTTTATGAATGTTCTCTGTGCCTTTTTCAGGAAATGTTACTTGCCTGCCATGAGCCCAAAACAGAGCCTGCACGAGTGGTGCCAGAGATGTCTCTACGGAAACCCCAAATACAAGACAGTAAGATCTTTCGCCATGCAGCACATTTCAGTCTTGTCAGTCGTTTTATTAGCTAAGTATAGATTTATGTGTACACATATGCAGTTACATACCTGTCAGGGACTATGAATCCAGTGAATATGTAGTTATCATTTAACATTGGTGATTGAGGCGCCATTGTCGTCATTTGTGTAATGTGCTCGGAATGAACATTACTTTCTAAGGTCAGTTTCAGAATTGAAATTGTCTTCATGAAATCACCAAGAGTCCGGAGCCGGGGTGGTCGAATGGTAGAGCATTGGACTTCTAATGCTCAGGTCGTGAGTTCGATCCCGGCTGGGGCCAAATATTTGTGCTGGCTTTTTCATCGTTGCCGCGTCTTTGATATCACCCTATGTGGTGGAAAAGGACGTTAAACCCCCAAACACCCACCCACCCACCAAGAGTCCGGACTGATTTTCTTACTGTTGCCTTCCATGTATGATATTATGCAGTCACGCTTTGTGTCCGTTTCTTTGACATCCAGTACTGAGCAACCTCCCTGAAAATTTCACTTGTAAATTTATATTTTGCAGGTGGAACGACCAGGTGATCGCAGCTTTAATTCCCATGTGCTGGTGGACGGCAAATGGTACACCACATCTTTCTGGTCAGTACCAAGTTGGTCTGCTTGAATCACTGTGTTACAGTTACTGCTTTTGTAGGATGAAAGCAGTTCTGCTGTGTAAAATTAGCCGTACTATCTGCTGTAAATTTACCACTTTGTTCTTGTGGGTTTTGAAAAAGAAAATACAACAACACAAATGAATGTCTGTACCAGTTTTCATGAGGGTTTTGAAAAAGAAAATACAACAACAAAAATGAATGTCTGTACCAGTTTTCATGAATGGCCACTGCAAGGTTCTTTGATAGTCGACAGGACTGCATGTCTTGAGGGATTGTTAGGCCATAAGTTGCCTAAAAACTTGTGCACCATACATCGTGCACAAGGATGGGTGCAAAGGCACCCATACTTCATTGTCTTCAAAGAAGAAAAAAACATGTTATCCCTCACTGTACATCATGGGTGCAAACTCATCTACGCTTTTAACAAAGGAACTAAACTGAACGAAATCAAAATTGCATATACACACAAATATGATGGTTTGTATAGGCTGATTGCATGCAAAAAAGTGGCACCAAGCCATAAACTTTTCTGAGGTAAAGTGTATTTCACTTTGATTTGCTGGGACTGTTCTCATCACTGTAGCAGCCCACTATTTAAATGATATGGGCAGTTTCAATATGCAGCGACACTCTTTTGGTCACAGATATATATATCTTGGTTTCTTTCTTTCTTGTGTAGTTTCTTTGCATTTTACACTTCTGTCCAACTGAATATACCCTCAAGATTCCTTCTTTAAAAGTCAGGTGTGCAAGCTCCCTTCTTTAAAATTAAAGCATGGGTGTGTTTGCACTTACGATGTATGTGGAGGATTATACGTTTGTTTTTGGGGGTTTTTTTTAATACCACTGAAATCTTACCAGTTTTGTCGAGCAATTTCCCAATAACCATGTTGACAAAGTCACAAAGTTTCGTTGATCTAGCTTACAAATTGAGCTGCAGACATTTGAATGAAAGCATTGGTGCAAATGCACCCAGTGACCCACGTACAACATACAGCGAAGATTAGACTTGCAAAATGTGTGACGCTGCGACTTTTGCTCAAACAGAATAACAAACAGGGATGTGACTTGTTTGGAATGCTTGCAGGGAGAAGAGGAAACAGTATGCTGAGCAAGCCGCTGCCATGTGCTGTTTACTGTCCAACAACATTCACGACGGACGGATCAAAGAACCAGATGATCAGACGCCAGAACTAAGACAGAAATGGCACCAACTCGCCCAGTCTAGAATTTCTCCATCCTCACTTCAGACACAGTCTCAGGTAGAGGAAAATTCAGATTGTGATGAGAAAAGTACTGGACTAAACACCCAGGGGGACATCAAGTCACAATTGGCTTCTGACAGCACAACGTCAAACACTTTTGAGGCCGTTACAGAAAATAAACAGACTGAAAACCATGTGCACAAATCTGGCACTGCTCATGTAACAGAGAGGTTGCCTGATCATGTAGTTGATCAGACTGGGGACTGTGGTTCACAGATGGTGCCAGAAAGCACCAGCCAGGTTGATGTATGACCAACCAAGTTAAACCAAGTTAGCAAGGACATGGTAACACTGGTGGAGAGCTTGTTGGTAATGATCTCTGGGTGGATGTGTATGTGGAATAAAGACAAAGTATTCTGTGGCAAGTTTTCTTCACTGTAATTCTTTGGTTTTGTTTTTGTTGTTTTCTGAAATTGTATTACTTCTTATTTACATTGGTTTACTGTGTGTTTTAAACTGACTTCTTTTATCATCTATCAACTAGAGAGGCAAAAGCCTCCACGGCTCCCTTGTGACACAGGTCAAGGTCATGCACAAGAGTGTGTTTGTACAGCTCTTATCACTATTCATTATCATGCCAAGCAAAGTGTCTCTGGCGCTCTGAGTTCATTGCAATATTACAATTTTCCCTGAAACAGTTTGTATGCCCTTCAATTTTGGCAGTGTAGTCACAAGTTGGTTACATCTTTAAGTGTTCACCGTCACCAACTCTGAGTGAAACAAACCAAGTAAGAGCACAATGGATTTTTCTGAACTTCTACAAGACACATAATAGTTAATACTGTTTGTGTTTGTGTGGAGAATGCTGTTATTGTCAACCTCACAGTTCCTTCTGAAAATGTATGTGTCATACTAGTTAAGTTCCTGTTTTAACGTATCAAACAAAAAATCAAATTTCTACTTCTACACCATAAGATTAAGAAAGGAAAATGTGCAAACAGTTAACAGTTTTGACATTTATTTCATACGACCGACAAGAAGCACACAGAACTGTACAGTAATGGAGATGTTCTTGTTTTTCCTCGGTGGAGCCCAGCTGACCATCAAAATGCTACATCTGGGCACCTAGATCACAGCCAGCAAGGTGAAAAGTTCATTCTGACAGAGTCCACAGTGTTCTTGGTTCGGGACAATATAGACTGCCACAGTTATCCAATTGAAGCAAACAATCTTTCTGCCAATCCACACTTACAATGGTACATAATATTTATCTCAATGCAACTGCTGCTTCCGCATTCAGGCGTGATGATTCCCAGCCTATCCCCAACCCCCCCCCCCCCCCCCCAAGCCATCCCCACCCCCTAACTAACTACTAATCAACCTCCCCTATCATAATCCACCACCATCAACTACCAGTTATCAAAATGTACAATGCCTTCACTCATCATTTCATAAAGGTGCCTGGGAAATGAAAAGGAATTTCAAGAAGCATGGCTTTGTGTCACCAGTCAAATATATTTATGCATTGGAACTTAAAAAATATTCAAATTGTAGATAAAACGTCTGATGGTCAGACTTAGACACAAAAAGGGGCAGGAGAAATTTCAATGAAAAATATCTATGGTCCACAATATCTTCTCAAAATACAGGTTAACCAGAAATTGTATGACGCAAAATGGCAAAACAATAAATGATAATGCAAGATAAAAAGATCAATAAATTTGTGTCTGTACAACACAATGCATCATATCAAGTGACAACACAAAACCATGCTTCTGTACAGATTTGGAAAGAAAAAAACCCAGCTACACAGACAACACGCAAAATGTACACGTTTCATGAGGATTACAGTTACTGTACACTGTACATCTTTTGGCCATTCCAACTGGGCAATGGCTGATGAAAATACTCCTATGCAGGTAACTCCCCCGATAGATCTCTACACATTTGAGTCAACCGAACAATAAAATGCAGAGGCATATATAACCTTCACCGTACTTCTTGCATTCAAACACACGTTCCTCACCCAAGCCTTGAAATATTTTGCTGCAACTACTCTAACTTACTGAGTCTAACTTACTGAGTCTAACTTCAACTATATTTCTTTTAACCCCCCCAAAATGGCCGTTCAAAATAAAAAGAGAAGGTATCCTTATCTCTAGAAAGGGCACAGACATGTCGGATTGTCCAGAATATTCTCTGGCATTGTGAGGCACACATTGGCACCAGAGCCTTGTAGTTGTACGGTGAAGGTTAAACGTTGCCCACAATTGGCACCAATGCATCACTCTGAAGCTGTGGTTTCAACAAGGTTATTGTAAAAGAAATGGGCATTTTGCGATCTTCAGTATGGACACACAATATGAGCGACTCACAAAACTTGCGACACCAAACAGCAAAATCATTTGGACACATTAACACCAGGAGGTGCATCAGCTGCTTCACTGCTGCTGACAATATGTGCCATTCATCTAGGAGTGGATGTTACCAGTACTGATCTCAATGGACATAAACAGTGACTCAGCATGGATATGCTGAGTTGATTGATTTGCTAGCAACAGCAGCAAAGCAGCTGGATCTGAAAGTATGAACAGGATGGCATACACAAAGATGTCTTCTCTCTTTTGGCTTACTGAATAATGTGCACACCTCCCTGACAATAGCGACAGACCCCCTTTTTATATAAATACATTTCCCTGCATGAAGTTGGTGTGCCTTGAATATGAATGAATAAAGTTCTGAGACAAATTATGAAAACAAACAGTACTTTACACAATCATGTCTCCTAGATGAATGAAAACAGTGAAAAGACAACTGTGGTGGATACAACACCATGGCATTTTCAAACTGCCAACATCACATAACAAATCCAGCAGATGAGTGGTTACACAAAAATATCAACACCTGTGACTTGATGCCAATGATGAAGTGATAACATACAGTAAGCAGCGCAAACCTCACACACACAGCAATCTGTTTTAGTTCTGAACTTTGTCTCAGTGTATGACTTTAACTGCATAAGATGCTGACTGAAAGTGAAACTGCCCAAACATGTTACGATCTGTGAATAGACCAAGCAGGTAGTAACTCATGGTCATAGAGACTAATAAAAGTGAGACTGCCTGGTGTACAACAATGTACTTTATGTAGTTTACCAAATGTAGTGCCAAAACAGAAAAATTCTTTGTTCAATACAATCTGGAGGCTCCGTGGTATAATTGGGCCGTTCTGCAGAATACCGAATATCTCAAAAAGATAGCATTAACAATTCATTACTTACACTAGAAAGTTACAGTTGACCAAATCTGAATAAGACATGTATGTATACATGTACACATGTATAATGTATACACATGTGTATGTATACAGTGTCTGCGAATCTCCCTGCAACTCCTGCATGGCATAGACACCAGTTTGTAACTTTAGAAAAAAAATGACGCATCTATCGTCTTGAGAAACAAATTATGTACTTTTTGTAACTAGTACAAAATAACACATGCCTATTACATAAGAAAACAACTGCATTGGGTTATAATTTACTTTAATACATTTCTAATGGTACTATTACAGTATGTGTAGGCAATATCTGAATCTTTCAAAATATAGGAACTTGTGAGTTGTCTGAAAAAAATATACATCCAGCTCAATCTTACAACAAAAGTAATGGGTATGTCAAAATCAACCATAGAAAAAGGAGTACTGTGTCTGACAACTATGAAAACTGTTTTTATTAAAGACATCATGAAACGATTCTTAAACACCTCACGGTCACACTCACCAATTTCTTATCTTTACACTAAAGAGTTCACAGAGAAACACAAGATGTTCACCTCTTAAAAATGACAGTTTCTCTCTCATTCTTCATCCAGTTCATGCTTGCAACGCTGAGTGAGCTGAGTGTTAACACAGAATGACCCTTCTTGACAGCTGAACTGGGATACAGAAAAGACCAAGAGTATATTATTTCAATTTTCATTTGTAAGTACAAAGACCAAGAGAATGATTTTAAACTTTTTTCTCCCTAAAACAGGCTGTATCAAATTATGAAGACACTGAAACAAGGTGATCTAGATACCTCCATAAACCAGAAAACAGGAATTAAAAAAAATATATATTACAAGAACAAGGATCAGGGCAAAATATCACTGCCCTAGCACTACACCCAAATCACTGGGCACGGCACTGCCTGTTCATGAAGAAGAAAATCAAAGTTTAGCAAAACCAGTTTCTGATTTGTGCTACACAGTCTGATTTTGGAAAGGTTCTAAATAATTTGTTCAGATGAAACGCCTGATCCCTGTATCTTGTCAGCTTGAATGGTCTGAGCGACAGTCCCAATGAATGCTAGCCACGTCCTGCGGTGGGGCAAGCAGTGGTGGATGACTGGGCGACAGCAGCTGCCTTCTGCTTCAACATGGTCCAGTCAAAGGTGTAGTCGTACTGGTAGTTCAGCGTACGGAACAGGATACGGAAGAGCTGGCGGAGGTACATGTAGTCAGGAGCCTCCTCAAATCGCAGCCCTCGACAGTAGTTGAGGTACATGGCAAATTCTGCTGGGAAGCCCTTGCACAACACCTCCACAGGTGTTGACATCTTCTTCTCACTGATTTTCTCGTACTTCTGCTTCTTTGTGTTTGCCTTCAGTCCCTGCCATGGGAGGCTGCCACGGTTGAAGTACATCAAAACGTAGCCAAGGGACTCCATATCATCACGGCGACTCTGCTCAATACCAAGATGTGCGTTGATGCTGGCATATCGCGCTGTTCCTGTGAGGTTTTTATCCTCACGGTATGGGATGTGGGTGCGAGTACGACTGTCCCTGTACTTTTTCGCCAACCCAAAATCAATCACGAAGACCTTGTTGCAGTGCCTGCCAATACCCATGAGGAAGTTATCAGGTTTAATGTCCCTGTGTATGAAATTCTTGTTGTGGACGTACTCAATGCGCCCGATCATCTGGTCGGCAAGCATGAGAACCGTTTTCATGGTGAATCTGCGCGAGCAGAAGTTGAAGAGATCCTCGAGACTAGGCCCAAGGAGATCCATGACAAGCTCATTGTAATTCTTTTCCGCTCCAAAGTATCGAATATGAGGAATCCCAACACCTCCCTGGAGTATTTTGTACAGCTTACTTTCGTATAGAAGCTGTGGGTGCCTTGCCTTTGTTGATTCCAGCTTCACAGCAACCTCTTCGCCATTTGTTATGTTGATGCCGAGGTAAATATCACCAAACGATCCGCTGCCAATTTTGCGGACCAAACGGTACTTCCCAGCAACAATGAACTCACTTCCCTGCAGACCGGATTTCTCTGAGGCACCATCCATTTTGGAAAGTCCACAAAATCACACTTATTTGCGACTAAACTCAAACGAAAATTGTTTGTCAGATCAAAAATTTGGTTGCCATCTTGGGTGTTTCAGCTCGGCAAATTCTAGCCCACAATGCATCAGTCCAAACCATAATCCCGCACGACGGGTCACTGCGCATGTCAAGCGGAAGTTGTAAAAGAATAACAGCGCAGGCTGTCGGCGCTGACAAAGAGCACCTCCAAAGAAGTCACTATAGTCCTTCAAACTAAGTAATCTTAGATCTGAAGAAAGTGACAAACATGAAGCGACACGTCGATTTTCCGCGATATAAGTCGTTTGAAATGCCCCCGGTGCTGCATCCGTTTTATCACCGACTAGAATTCAGCAAACTGGATATCATTCAGGTAGGCTTATCGGTTTCCTGGCTTCATACATGTGTCATCAGAGAGCGCAGACGTCTAACGATTCAGCTGAACGGCAGCGCGGTGCCAGAATATGTCAATACCAGGTTAATTCACGTCTGACTCACTGCATGATTCAGTTTGGCTCAAAGAGTATTTCTTTCAAAGATCGTTGAATTACAGACCATTACCCCTATAGTCTGTTATACCGTCCACTCCCATTCCCAGTCCAGCCCATCCCCAGATTTCATTACCGATGAAATGGCAAAACACGATTTAGTGTTGCACGATTTCGTGCTTCTTTTTCGAAAGAGACAGAAAAAAAACACAGTTACTGCTTAGATCTATACATATGGTGAATGGAGGCAAAACAGTTCCCAAACTGAACTTGATGGAGCTTGCCGGCATGCTTGCACCAACCAAGAATGAACCATGTCCCTAATGAAAACACCACCTAAAAGCACGAACGATGAAGTGGTGCAAATGAAGACGGATAAGCAGATCTTCACGTTTTTGCTGTGTTTGGTATCCATGAACCAAATGGTATCCATTTAACTCTGGTAGTCAAGACATTTTGTTGTGCATCGCGTAGAGAGGACTGATCGTTGCCTGCTAGTGTGCGCATGGCTGAGAGGCCAGGTCAATTGCTTGGCCAAAGGGAGAGTAGTTCAGACTTCAGAATTTGTTGAATGGTATTATTCCTCTTACGCTGTATTGGCTGAGCACAATCAGTTCAACATTGTGGTTTATCACCATGGTAAGGGTTAATTAAACTTTCACCTGTTTCAGTAATAATAAGATAAAACCCTGAGTTCACTCAGGGCAAACACAGGACTAGCCCTAAAACTTGCTTAATAGTTTGATCCCAAACCCAGAACCTCATTTAGCCCAGAAAGCTACCAAGTAAGTTTTGGGGTTGTGCACCAGTGGCCTCACCCCCCCCCAAAAAAAAAAAAAAAAAAATCGTCATTCATTCATGGATTTAAATTTGGCTTAGTGGGAGTCAGTTGAATTAATGATGATTGAGGGGGGAGGGAGGGGGAGGGCTAGCAGGAGTGGGAAGCCGGGATATCCGGATGGTAGAGCGTTGGAATTTCAGTGCTCAGGTCATGAGTTCAAATCCCGGCTGGGGCCAGGTATTTGTGCCGGCCTTTTTCTCATTGCCCCATCTTTGATATATATACTCACCCATATGTGGTCACAGGTGGGAAAGGACGTTAAACTCCCACACATAAACTCACCCACCCTTTATAGGAGTGTTGCACTTTGATTATAGTATACATGTACTCGTGTTTGCTGCAGTAAGAGCCTTTAAGGAACCGTTACTCTTGCCTGACTTCGCATTTAGGGCCAAATCTGAAAGAGTCAAAAACGTGGGATACTCGTGAGCAGTACAAAATGTGTTGAATTTTAGTCAAAATCTTACGCCTCAACCTCAGCTGATTTAGAGTCCTGTCAACTAATCTTATGTTTATTGTCATCCAGTTATCGCCATTCATTTTGACTCTGATGTCCTGATTCAGATTGCCATCATGTCAGTGACCATAGCGCCACTTCGACTTCTGTTGGTGGGACTTCTTCTGCTCACAGTATGGCCTCTGGCAGCCATTGCTGTTGCTTGCCGCTCTGACGAGGACAAAAATAAACCCATGACTGGGTGGAGAAAGTAAGAGATGCTTTTGCGTGTGTGTGTGTGTGTACGTGTGTGTGTGTGTGTGTGTGAGAATCGGTAGCTTACACTTTAGAGGGAGGTTGAGATGAAGTGTGTGCACCAGCATCCCGTTTCTATGCATCTATTTACATGTTGAAATTACATGTAATGATGTATACATGCATCTGTCATCTGTAAGAATTAAACTATACTTGAAAAATGACATAGTATACATGTATGTATGATCCTCTTTTCAACTCTGGTATTGATTTGGCTAGCAGTTGCATTATAGTAGTAATGAAACTAGGCCCTTTTCATGACGCTAGCAGGGCTATGGAGTACATACTTGTGTGCATTATTGTCTTAACAATATATAATATAAAATTACGGTCAGTTTCATTGCAGGTCTGCAAGGTAGTTTTTGTTTGTTATTTTCAATGTGCTTATCATTTGTAATACTGTGGATAACTTACTCCATTTATTTATTGATCAGGCATCCATACTTAGTAAATATCTTAGTCTTTTACCTTATTTTCCATAAGACAAAATTTCTTGGTGTCATCTGTCAGTCAGAATTGCCTTTTACCTGCCTCACAACATGTCTTCTGTTTTCTTTTTCTTCAGTCTTTTCCACCCATTGATAATATTCCTGTGCCGAGGGGTGTTCTTTATGGGTGGATTTTACTGGATAACCGTTCGCGGCAAGCGGGCGAGCACGAAAGAAGCTCCCATCCTAGCAGTTGCGCCCCACTCCTCATTCTTTGACTCTCTGTCTCTGGTACACATGGGTCTGACCTCCGTCGTGGCCAAGTCAGAGTCTGCTCATATACCCATTTTTGGAAGTATGAACCTTTTTGATGAATTAGTTCTTTCATTTCTTTCTCATTTGTCTGTCTCTCTGTCTGTCCATGTCTGCGTGCCGCTTTGGCCACGTTCCTTGAAATACAAGTACATTTTAGGGTTTGAGGACTCTTGCTGTACATTTCTCAGTCACATTCTGTTGCCTATTCCATTAGGTTCTTGTGAAAAAATGTTCCCATTTTCTTAATGCCGTGTGTTCCAGGTATTACTTTTAGTTCTGTTGCACTTTCGCTGGCAGTAACGTAAGTTGAATGGTAGGACTTCTGTTTGGTAGGGTGCAGAAATTGTCTGTAGACAGGTGTCCAAAACTGTGGGCGTAGGAATTTTGCAGGACACATACATCTGTGGCATCTTTCTGCTGGTAATTTATTATCCAAATCTTTAATCATAATATTATGATCAGCCAGTGGCTGGCACTGTTTGTGTCTGAAAGCTGTGAAACTCTCTGTAAGACAGTGTTCTGCTGAAAAAGGAAACAACTTAGAAAAGAGTTGCAGCTTAACAAGGGTATTTTCATCCAACCAAAATTTCCCTGTGTTGATCTGGTTGGAAGGTTTGGTGTTGTGTTGTGGGGCAGAAATGGAATATGGCCATGTACATGTTGTAGGTTCTTTTAATATGTAGATCATCACTTGACTCAAATTATTTCCTGATTTGTGCGTAGCCGCCAGTTCATCTAGGTCAAATTATACTAGGTTTCTCAATTCCTACTCCACAAGCAATGGATTTAAAAAAAATTCAGGTTATGTTGGGCAACTGAAAGTTGCTGACATCAACAGTTTGTTACAGTGTACATGTACTAGTGAAAATCTTCCTTCCACTGGTCATGTGTTCTCTGTACATCAGAGTACAGTATATATAATTGTCCACAGCTTTCAAGTACGTAATTTGGGTGTGTGCAAAAGAAAGAGCACTTGATGCCAGAACTACCTATTACAGAGCAGAGCTCTTAGCACTAATTGTATGATGGCTTCCGAGTTGAGTAGACGTGCACAGATTGGCAGCTAAGCACAAGCCGGAAAGCGGAAGTGTTGTCATGGGGTTGTGTGTGTGTATGTGCTGTCATTAGTCATGCTCTACATTTGTGTACATAACATGCATGCATTGCAAATACATAGTTTTAATCATTCCAAAGGGGAGTCATTGTTTTGCCAAGTGCATGGTAGATTAAATGTGGTGAATGAGAATTGTGGTTGTACAGTGCTCTGTTGTAACTTGTATGCCTGTAGCCTGTGTTTGCCTGCGTTAGTCTGGGTACATACATGTACACATTTGTCTGCATTTTGGTCCGCCTTGAAAGCACTTACAGCTCTCTACAATCAGGGTCCATTATTAAACAGATGGCTCTTGCCTGTACATGAGCAGCAATCAAGCCACTCTTACAAAACACCACTTCAGATGCTGTGACCAACTCATAACTGTGGACTGCACATGCACAGAGAGCAGTCACAAACGATGCAGTATGCAGTCATCCTCAGCTGATCAGTTTGCTTGAAGGTAGTGTTATACTATAGTGTTTCCAGCTCAGATTGTGCCAGCAGCAGTGCCTTTCCACTGGCCCCCAAGGGTCTGTTGGCATTCTTTTGCCCCTATCCCCTATCCTCCACCAGCTTTCTTGGGTGAAGAGAGTGGCCTGTTTCACTTCAGTTGTGTGTGCCGACGGCAAAGAACAGTGCTGTATTGACGACTGTTGTCTCCTGTCACGATGATCAGTTTGTTACAGGCTGTCAGAGACACCAACTACATGCAGCGTCTGGGGTTCGCACCATAGCAAGGGATCTTGACAACCATTTAAAAAGGAATCAAGATTTTATTTCTTTTTGCCCCTTTTGGGGTAAGATGGATGTAGTAAAAAAAAAAAAAATGAAGTTACTGAATCATGTTAAACAAAAGATGCTTGAGGAAACACACATTTTTGGGTTTTGTCTGTTTTTCGGTGTAGGTCTTACACAAGGGTACTCTGTTTTTCGGGGAAGCTTACAGCTTTCATCCTTGGCTTTCACAATGTGAAAATCAAGGGTAAAATGGCTTCATCTTCTGAGGCGCCTGTTGCCGTCGTGGCCCCCCATTCCGGTCTCTTTGACGGCCTGGTCCTTTTCGAGGGCCACACTGAGCTCCCAAGCTGGTGCTGCAAGGATGGACTGGTCAAAGTGCCATTGCTTGGGCGTATGTACTACAGCCGTCATTTCGCGCTGAAGAGCCAGTTACTATTCTCCCAGTTCATCAACTTCCACTGCAGACATTTGACCCTGATACAGCACATGCTTGCATGCTTGGTGACCTGTCACCCTTGATGTGATACCCAAAGCATCCCCTCTTAGAGCAGCTATACTACTGGTTCGCCATTGTGCCAGCTGAATGCCTCTGAATGGTCTGGCGGTCGAACTTCACGGTGGGTCCTCTGTAGAATTAGGGCGGAGTATCCGCAGAATCGGTTCTTGGAATGAAAGATTAGTAGCTGGCTCAGTAGCGAAGAATGTGCAGCTGTCAGCATGGCATGCAGTGTGCAGTGTGACTAGTACTAAGCATGTACTGATTATAAATATAACATAGCTCAGTCTTTTACTTTGTGTTATGTTTGTCACTACCAGTAGTGCATTTCTACACTGTATCAGCATGTGTGTTCGGGTGATCAAAATCCTGGCATTTTTGTCACTTTTAGTGTAAATTATTATTATTTGCCATTTTCATATTCCTGCCACGCCCCTCAGCCCTAATTTTGTTTCCCCCCTGCCCCCAACCCCAACCCCATGCTTTTAAAGAAGGAAAAACATGTATGATAACCCTTGCGGTACATCATGAGTGCAAATTCACCCACACTTTTTGAGAAGGAACTAAACTGAATTAGAATAGCTTTCACACACACTAATGTGATGGCTTGTACAGGCCAGTTGTGTACAGAAAAGTGATACAAGTCATAAACTTTTATCAGATGAAGCGTTTTTCACTTATTATGCTGTGACTGATCTCACCGTCATAGCAGCCCACCATTTCACTAATGTGGGCAGTTTCAATCTACAGTGACATTCATTTGGTCGCACAGATATCTGTTGATATTTCTGTTATATCTTTCTTTCTTGTGTATTTTCTAAAGTTACATTTGCACAAGTGTTTAGTCTATGCTCAAAGTTCCTTCTTAAAAAGTATGGGTGTTTTTGCACCCACAATGTACGAGGGCTATTAATGTTTATTTTCTTTCTTTGAAAGTATGGGTTGTTTTGCACCCACAATTCACAGCGCGCAAGGTTCCTTAAAAGCATGGGTATTTTTTTTTTCACCCACGACGTACAGGGAGCTTTATGTAACATTTTTGTTGTTTATTTACCATCAAAATCCCACAAGTTTTGGTGAGCGCTTCACCAATACCCTTATTGACAAAGTCATGAAGTTTTGTGGATCTACAAAATTTGACAGAGCTATGTATGTTTGAATGAAAGTGTGGGTGCAGTTCCATGCGGTATGGCGAAGGTTAAACCAATGCTTACCTTAATTGTGTGTGAATACAATACATGCCATCAATATTTGCAAGTTCCCACTATTTTTGTACATTGTTACTGAAGTGAACTTAGTGGCAGAATTGTTGAAGGATTTTGTGGCTTTTCTAATCTGTACTGACTTTGGCACGTAACTTGTCAACTTCTTCCATGACTGTGCTACTGACCGGCCATACTTCAAATTTAGCGTTTCTGAATTCTGCCTGACACTGCACTTGACATGCAGGGCTTCTTGTATCCGCGTCGGCCATCAGTCATAGAATTAAGACTGATTCATTTTCAAAATGCCTAATTACGCTGTGTTCTTTACAGCTTTCAAAACTGAGGGTCACTTTGGCCTTCTTTGTCGAATTCAGAGGGTTATTTTGTAAAATCAGTGACATACAGCTAAGCTTCAAATCTCTGCATCAGATTCTGAAATCTCATTGTAAACAATGCACATATTTGCGTAATAAGGAACACTGATTACGCTCTTTCCAGGGCGGGCTTATGGCCTGTCATTTCTGCACCACGGGCAATATTCAGATTTTTCAGGAAAAATGTCCTATACATGTACTTTTAGTTTTATAGTCAGCAAGTTCATTTGTCCTAGTATTCTTCCCACGGATATGATGCCGTGGAGGGGTGGGTGGTTGACAGTTTAACATCCTTTTCCACCGCGTAAGGGTGATATCAGACACGGCAACAAGAAAAAGGCCAGAACAAATATTTGACCCCATCTGGGATTCAAACTCACGACCCGGGCATTGAAAGTCCAACGCTCTACCATGCGGCTATCCCGGCTCCCCAAGAATGAAGCCCTGGAAATGTAGGACATATTTTGTAAGACTGAAATAGTCGCTGTCAGATTTAAATTTTCTGGGCAAAGGTTGCACTTCATCACTGTTCCTTATTACGCTCATCTGTGCATCGTTTACACAGAGCTTTCAGAATCTGATGCAGAAATTTTCCGGCTGTAGTTAATGATTTTACAAAATGGCCATCTGAATTTGACAGAGAAGGCCAGAGTGACCCTCAGTTTTGAAAGCTGTAAGGAACGTTGTTCATACTCTGTAAAAACACTGTTCATACTCTGTAAAAACACTGTTCATACTCTGTAAAAACACTGTTCATACTCTGTAAAAACACTGTTCATACTCTGTAAAGAATACTTCTTGCAACTGTACTTGGCTATTTTGTATACATGTATATGCCGGGTACCTGGTATATACATCTATCGGTGATCGTGACCTTTCTCTCTGCCGATTCCATTTTTCTCCTCATTCATAGTGGGACATAGAGCATGCCATACTTTGCCTCGGATTCTATTCTTGTACATTGTAGTACATGTGTTGAACTATTTGTACCTGCTGTTTAGTAGCTATGTAGTATTTCTCGTGCTGTTTGTCAGCATCAGCTTTGCATTCCAGTTATCACTCAGTTCTTAGGCTGTCATGCTGCAGTATTCGCTGTCTCCTGCAATTGCAAAAGGCTTCCAGTGGCAAAGCTGTGATGTGTCTCACACTGGCCTGAAAAGAAATTTGCAGCTCTTATGCTTACTGATGTCTGTGCAGTACATCTAGAAGCTTGTGACTTTGTGTGAAACACTCATCGCTGTAAAGCTGTGTGAAACACTCACCCCTGTTTTGTTTGTACCTGCTGGTGTTGACGACTATATTGTTTTCGTTTTTGAAACCTTTTTGAGCTGCAACTCATGCCTTGTAGGCTGACAATCTCTGGGTCAGTTGTTTCCACTCATCATTCCACTCTCCATTCTAATCAGTATAAAAAACACAGTTTAGTTTCACCACTTTTTTTCTTTTCTTTTTTTTAAATAGGATTATGCAGTTTTGTAGTGGTGCGTTCATATTGCACACATGTAATAGCCAGCCTAGATAGGACAGATGACCACATTAAACCACTACCACTCTTTAAACTCTTTCATCTTTATAACTTTCGTAACTAATTCTTCCTTAAATTTATCAGTAGAAACCAATATCTTGACCAAGACTTATATTCTGTGAAAATAATTTATTCAAAACTGAGCATAGTTAGCAGTATTAGCTGACCAGTATATTTGTGTTCAGTGAGCTGCAGTGTGATTTATTAAATCACTAATGAAAGTAAATATAAATAAGTATGTTGTACTACATAAGCAGCAATAAGCTGCAAGATTAGCACATGTATAAATTTGAGCAAATGCACAGCGTAATACTTGTCCCAGAATTGTCAGCATGTGAATTGTAGGAGTTAAAAATATTTTTCGTGAGACAGATACCAACTTTAACTTTTTAACTTCAACCGTTTCTTGCATGCATGTTCATGTACTAAAAGATACCTGTGTTCCTTGTTCAGAACTTATCCAGTTTAGCCAGCCAGTATTAGTCAAACGGGAAGACCCAGACTCTCGGGTGACAACTATAAAGGAGATCCAGCGCCGCAGTCAGTCAGGTGGTCAGTGGCCACAGATTTTCATTTTTCCAGAGGGAACGTGTTCCAACCGATCGTGTCTCATCACATTTAAAGGAGGTCAGTGTGTGTTTGTGTGTTTACTCTCTTCTGAAAAAGGCGAATTGAAACCATACCTGTTTATCACAAATGAGATCAACTTTAAACAGTGCTAACCTAAAACTAGTAAAAGCACCAGCAAAATTGATTGGTGCACATTCAGTTCAGTTCAGTTCAAATTACTTTGTTAATCCCAGAAGGGAAATTATGTACATGTACACGGTATTCATATCAGGCATGCGTTACAAAGTACATGTACAGTGGTCGTATGCGTCCCGGAAAACACATAATGGTCCTTTTCAGAAACTCGGATATCTGCCGCGCGTCCCAGAAAGAAAACAAAACACACACTTCAATTTCTGACGCAGTAACCGACCTTGTTAGCATCTTTTGGGTGCAACGTGCAAGGTGGCATAACTGCACAGTGGAGCAGATAGGGACATAAATAATAGTACAGACCAGAGTTTTTCGGCAAGACAGTTACCATTGTGCGCGAACGATATTGATCGCCAGATTCAGTCTCTTTTTTATCGCGTAACACAACCAAGTCATCTGGCCTTTTGGAGAAACATTTGTACAGGGTTTAATTCTATGAAGGTAAGCCAACACAGTGATTTGTGTCTGAAGCTTGGTTGATGTATTCTGTGGTGTTTCCCTGAAAGTTGTGCTGTGTTCTGGATTTTCAAGTTTTGAGTCCCTGAAATTTTAACCGCAGGGTAGGCATGCCTGTCTTTTTTTTTTCTTTCTTTTTTTTTAAGTGTTCATGAACAGCATACATCATCTGTGTCTTACATTTTCACAGATAAAAGTTTGCATGTTGCAGAATTGGCAGTTGGACAGTCAGCATTTGTTCTTTTGGTACAGGTGTACCTTGAAGTTGAATTATATATTCGTACTTTTGATTGCAGGTGCTTTTTTCCCAGGAGTTCCTGTCCAGCCAGTGTGTCTTCGCTACCGCAACAGACTGGTAAGTCAATATGATGCTCTGTGAGTCACCTTAGTTTGGGGTGGGCGGGGTGGGGGGGGGTAGTACAGTACAGCAGGTATAACCCCACATTCCCAGAGCGTCCAGTGTACAATGGAGAACGTACAGCCGCTGGGCTCTGTAGGATTTACTGCATACAGAGTTGTTACTGAACTTCAGCATTGCAAAATGTTGATTGCAGAACAGTAATGATGGAAATGCATCAGCACAGATTGAGACTGGGTCATACCACTACATCGTGTTCACACTTTGACTTAGATGCATGGAAATTTGTGCCGTCTTGTCAAAAGAGTCATAGGATATACTAGCTATAGTCAATACACTTTGAATTTAAGTAAGTTCAGTTTCATTGAGTTCAAAAGTTTTATTATGGTGGGTGTGTGTGTTACTGCTGTTATTTTTTTATTTTGTGTGTGTGTTAATGCTGTGAATTTTTTGTCTGTGTGCTCAGGACACCGTAACATGGACATGGGATGGCCCTACAGCGTGAGTGTCATTTGATTAATGAGTTATAAATTAAAGTCCTTATTATTAAGGGTATGGGAATTATCACTGGAGTTGAATAACTGATGCCCAGGTTAACTATGATGTCCATGCTTGAAAAAGTTTTTTTCCTTTTAATTTTAGACACAGCTTTTGTTTCAGATTAACAACTGAATGCCCCAGCAGAAAGGACTAGACAACATAGTTGTGTCAGTATTGTGTGAAATGGTTACCACTAGACCCGTAGTACATGTACTAGTAAAATTGTGTGTATAAATACCCTGTATGTGCATTTACTGACATCTGTAGTCAAGTGTTACCATTACATGTACCATTTTTTGTTTTTAGATGGCAGTGCCTGTGGTACACACTTTGCCAGTTTCACACCAATCTGGAAATTGAAGTAAGCTAGCTCGCTCGCTCTCTCTCTCTCTCTCTCTCTCTCTCTTATAGTTGTACACGTAAAATGAAATTCTGGATTATTAGCTCAACTTTGCACCTGTTCTGTCTTGTCTCAGAACAGTAAATTTTGTCTGTATTTAATTTTATTAAATTCAAAACCTTACCATGGGTTCTGTGTCTGACTCGAATCACATTTTATCGTTTTCAGTACTTGCCGGTGTACAATCCAAGCAAGGCAGAGAGAGAGGATGCTCGATTGTATGCCAACAATGTGCGGGCAGTGATGGCAAAGTAGGTCACCACCTTATACATGTTTCAGCTTAAACTCTCTATGTTTGTAACACCAAGGAGATGAAAAGCTGCTGCTTTCGAAGCTTTGAGGCTGTTTGCCAGATAGAAAGGTGTTTCATTAAGCCACTGCGACCGTTTCCATGACTTTGTGGCTTTTTTATACTAGAGGAAGACTATTTTCCTTGAGCCTACTGTCCATTCCTGAACAGACTGAGGACAAATCATCTAAAAATAGTCACTGATCAACGCTATCTAGTTGGTCTTCAATCCGCAACCTGACAAAACGCCATCTGCTCAGCAACATGTACCCCAGCCAGACTCGCCACAATGGTTTAGACGCTGTATTGTGACCCAGGTGACTGATTCTGGTGCACAGGTTCAGCACATTCGATGAAAAGTTTTCCGCAGCCTTGTTGTATGCTTGACAAACGTATTGAGACCTTAAGTCATCAGGGTTGCACATTTAAGTCGGTCCCAGGACATTGACCTATAAAAATTTCAAATGTCCTATTTTTCCCACCTCAAGCGGACATTTGTCCTCTTAAAATTTTTATTGCCACTAAGTGGCCAGGACACTGTGTCCTATCACTTTGCTGTTTCCAGGACACTTTGTCCTATAGAAGCTGTGGAAAAAGTGCAACCCTGACTCATTGCCGCCCTCGACTGCACGCCATTGCATTCCCCGTGCCCCAGGCACTGTGTGCGCGCACAACCCTTGCCAACCGGGCAATTTTAGCAAATTTTAAATTTTTTGGAAAGGGGTCTTGCCTCAGATGTTTCGTAATCATGTTTGGTATTGTTTGAAAGATAATTATAAGCACTTTTATGGAAAAATATTTTTGATTGGAAAAATTGGGCATAGCGGCCACAGTGAGAGCGGAGATAACATGGGTTGTGGGTGCTTGGTAACAGTGTCCTCACGCGTCAGTGCCCGGGGTCTAGGTGTGTGGTTGGCAATGGTATGCAAGGGCTCTGCACGAACGTCGGGTGCATGGTCGTGAAAATGTTAAACACAAGAGGATTGTTAGAAACCTATATTGGTTTACTTCCAGATGTTTAGACCTGCCTGTGACTGACCACACGTACGATGACTGTCGCCTGATGAGGCGTGCTATTTCACTTGACTTGCCCATGGAGGCTGGCATTGTGGAGTTCCAGAAGCTGCACAAGAAGCTTGGGTAAGACAGTCGTGCGCTGATGCATTTTTAACCCTGGTCTTGCTGAATTCATTTGTCTTTTGCTGAAAAAGCCATAGAGGTAGTCGGGAATATTCTGGGCTCAGCACTGCCAGGGTTAAGCACTGATGCAGTATGATTCATTCAGCCACACACACTTTGCACCTCTATATTAACAATAATAATAATAACTGTGTATTATATGGGCGCTTTATTCAGTTTCTTGAATTGGCTCAAAGCGCCGCGAGCTGAACCCAACACGCACGCTCACGTGAATCACATGCATCCTCTCACACATTGGCGCGAAGGGTCAGCTCAGCTATTTAACTCTTTGACATCGCGAGCTTGGCCAGTGACCCACTTCCCTGCTGACGCGCATGCAGCTGCCGGCTGTTTAGGGCGACGCGAATCGGTTCGCGGCTCGGTGCCTGCGGTTGTTGAGAGTGACGCGAGCCGGCTCGCGTCCCGATGCATAAAGGTTAAGTTTCGGAATTTAGAATTGCATTTATTTTAAAATTATGTGGGCTGGACATTTTCAGAGCGGAGGGGGAGGAAGTCAGAGTACCTGGACAGAACCCCTGACAGTCGGCCTGAATGAACAGTGCCACGTACGAGAAGGAAAAATTCTTTGCCCCGAGTGGGACTCGAGCCTGATCTCTCGCATTGGTGGCGAAGTCTCCTAACCATTAGACCACCGACCACCATTGTTTTGTTGGTGGTGGTGGTGGGTTTTTTTGTTGTGGTTGTTGTTGTGGTGGTTGTACTTTTTACAGCAATAGAATGGCCATTGAATTGAATTTCCTACCAGAGTGCACTTGGGAATATTTCATGCATGGAGGTATTTTTCCTTTGGCAGCTATAACTTCGACCAGATGAAAGAGCTGCTAGAGAGGTACCAGAGGATTGCAGGGTCAGCCGGTGAGATCACTATAGAGGAGTTCTCCTCGTACTTACAAGTGCCTCGTTCGCCTGCCCTTGAGGAAGTCTTTGCTTTGTACGACAGGGTGAGATAATTTTCTCCTTTTTTTTTTATCATGTTGATGTGTTTGTTGGGTATGCTTTTGCAGAATATGAATAGCATGTTGCATAATTCCTGAATTAGAAATGAGAATAGGTGGAGAAAATTGAGTGGGATTTAGTTTTCAGCTTAAAATTACATTGGTCTTATCAGATTGAGAAACTTTTGCTGCAAAGCAGTGGTGGATGCTGGTCATCAACAAGCAGACTTTCTGGACCTAAATGTTTTTAGAAATTAATATAATTTCATCTGTTTCGGCTTGTTTGTTTTTGGCCTTGTTTTGGTGTTTTTGGTGGGGTTTTTTTGTTTGTGTGTGTGTGTGTGTGTTTTTTTGGTGGTTGTTTTTTGTTGTTGTTTTGTTTTTTTGTTTTTTTTGTTGTTGTTGTTTTGTTTTTTTGTTTTTTTTTGGGGGGGTGGGTTAAAAAATTACAAAGATACAAAGAACCCTGATGGTGACACATACTCAAATTCATTAGGTGTTGATTCACAGGTTACATGCTGACAGTCAGGATACTGTTTTTGCTCATTTATCCAGAGTAAAAAATAAATACATATTTTTTTAAAATAGATAAAAATTAAAAAAGAAAAACTCATCCATTGTCATAGTTGATGTTTTTTGTTTCTGTGTGTGTGTGTGTGTGTGTGTTTATAAGCCCATAAGTTGTTTTGAGTGGAGAGTAACAGCTTTAAAGCCGACATCATTATTCATGTTTTTCAGGACAAGTCTGGCACAATAGACTTCAGGGAATACGTCATCGGCTTGTCTCTCGTCTCGGGCCCAGAGAACACAGAAGATACGCTCCAGATGGCATTTGGGGTATCTGTCCGTGCTTGATCTTCTTCCTTCTGAAGAGCTGTATACTATCAGACTTTCATTAGCAACCTTCAGACTAAGACAGTAAACAGACACAGTACTGTAATAACCTGAACTTTTCGACAGTCCTTACGTTTTGACCACAGTGCAAAATCTGGGGAAGGTTAAAAAAAAACAATAAAAAACCCCTTACTTTTTGACCAGGCACCAAAAATCTGTGCGTAAGTTTTTAACCTGACCAGTAAATCTATAAATCTGAAGATAATACCAAATGTCCAGAAAAATGTGAAACAAATTGATCAGTTTTTGCCAGTCAGGCATTCAATTGCTTTCTCGATACCGCCCCTGTGGGGCCAGAAGTACAGAGTAGTCTCCCTTCGCTACTTCCATTTCTGCCATCTTGCAAGTGTCTCATTTCCTTTGTTGCGGTGGTCAGTTTGGGAGTTCAAAAGGTCGAAAATGCTCATGTACAACTAAAAAGATAAGGAGGATATGGGGAATAAAATACTCGGTAGGGCTTACACCACTTTCTGCGCATTTCAAGGCCCTCTGATGCAAGATACTATTTCAAGCAGCATTGTTACTAGCCCAACCAGCACTCATGGTGTCCATTGAAGATGGTTGGACATCAAACCTGAAATAAAATTTTTTTTTTTTTTTGCTCCTTAGTTTTTGACGAGATCTTCAAATTCAAGACTTTTATGTGTAAAAAGCAGTCGAAAAGTTAAGGTCATTACGGTACTTTTTGACCGAGGTGCTCCACCTTTCTGGGCACTGCCCTCATGCCCCATTCAGCCCTTGGTGACCCCTGACCCCTGGCCTGGATTTCAGTCTTTTCAAAATTTCAGAGTGTCTTCTGTGCTGAAGACAGCAGTTGTGTATTTCCCAGCACGTCTGAATTGGTCTTCCAAAACAGTTCAAGGAGAGTGGAAATAAGAATTAGAACTCAGTTCCAGTGAGCATGCTTTAGAGGTTTCGTAATTGTCGGACCTACATAGAGGGCCTTGTTTCATATTGCCTGGCAGCACTGTACAAGAGTCCCTGTGGTCAAAGAACACAAGTGGACAAGGTCTCAATATGCCTGTCTATTCCCTGTCCCTGTTACTAATGTTAGCCTCAGGCATTGTAGTCACCTCTAAAAATGCTTCAGTCTAGAAACAAAATTACATGCACAGACCATTCAAGAGCACGCGCCTGACAGGAGTTTTGAAAACATTTCGAGTGTCTCCTTTCGCTCTGGTTTCCACTGGACTAATACTGCTAGTGTACTTTATGTTCATGCCAGAAAGCCGCTTCATCCAAACCTGCTCACGTCACTTTTGCCACTCTCCAGCGCAAAAAGTCCCAGCTTCACTGGCAGCTTGCCTCTTGTTGCGGACCCTGGCATGCACCTTGGCCTACAAAATACAAACATCACGAAAATCACGCTTTTTCAGGACAACAAAAATGATTACAAACTAGCACACTCGCCAAACAGGGTTCTCCAAGTAAACACTGCACATAACCGCATGGTCAATTTGTGTCCTTGTACCTGTACAAGAGTTCCTGTGTTACAGCTGTTTGACCCGGATAGGAAGGGTTACATCACCATGGAAGGCCTGCAGTCTATCCTGCACCATGCCTTTGGGATGGAGGAAGATCAAGTACAGCAGCTTTTCTATGAGGTGGACAGAAATGAGGATGGCAAGATTTGCTTTGGTAAATGACCAGTTCCTTACAGATGTCACTTTAAAAAAAAAAAAAAAAAAAAAGTGCCTACTCGTAAAAGTTGCATACAGCAGCTGGACCAACTCCCACTGTGTCAAAAAAGTGTTTTGCACAGACGCCGCCACTATTGGGCCAGTGGTCTGCCCAAAGGCTCTCTTAGAGCTCGGTAAACTTGTAATGTTGCCATCGACCCCATATGAACTGTACTCCCTGCTCGAATTTACATGTAGCACGCATCTTGTCCAATATGATCGTCTGCTCCTCACAAACTGGTGACGTCCCTTTAGACGGTCACCCGGATGTGCCTGTCAGCATTGGATTTCACCATGTCGTCGGTTAGTATTGCTTCAGCGTTAGCTGTGCCAGTACTTCACACGCTTGTGAGGCGTGAAAATCGTAAGTAGGTCAGATTGACTTCATCAGCCACTGACCTGTGACCCATGCCGGCCAGCTCGCATTGTGTGTTTACAGTTGTAGGGTAATTAGGTATCTCATGATACCAATGACTGTATTATGGCTCAACACAGGTTAACCACAATAGTCAATAGACGTGCATTTTGGCTCATATCTTTGCAACGACGGCAGGGAATGGGCTCGGATTTTGCTCACATTTAAATGAGACTATATTCTTGTCACCGTAATAAGCTTAGGTTGATCTGTGAGCAAACAAGTAGCGGAATGTATCTTTAAGTTGGGTTGTTGTTGTTTTTTCTTTAAGAGCAACTGTTGGGAAAAAAATGATGTGATGTGTCTGTGTAACTTTTGTAATGATAAGGTTGTTTTGTCGGAATTCAGGATCACTTTTTGTCAGCATTGTGTCCTGTCCTCCACTTTTTTTTCTGGCAGTCTTACGTGTGAACCTACATCAGCGCACACTTTACACACGCACACACGCACTCGAAAAGAGAATGGCGGTCATGTATGTTGACTTTCGAAACTACTTTTTGTGCAGTGTGCTATAGGAAATCACATTGTATCATATGTTTGTTGTTAATGTGTGTGCGTAAGTGTGTGTGTGTGTAAATGTGGTGGTTTGATTTCTGTTGTCATTTGATTGTCAGACATGGTAAATGCACTACAATTTTGTTGGAGTATTTACACAACACTTTAGGCAGTAAAGTGTTAAAGGTTGACTGCTGTTTTCCTACTTGCACATTTTTCGGAGGTGTTTTGTTTTGTTTTTGCAGAGGAGTTCAAGCTGTGTGCGCTAGCAAAGCCCGAGTATGCCAAGCTGTTTACCACATATCGAAAACTGGCTCCTCGCACTACCAATGGTCACGCGGTCACAGGCAGCGCAGTTGATCCAGTGGGCAAGTCAAAGGAGGAATAACTCGACAGTTGTTTTATCACAGTAGCTTTAACATCGATGCACGCCATTGATCCTGTATTAGGGATCAGTACCTAACCCAGATTAAGTCTGATTTGTGTCGGTCAGCTTCTCTCTCTCTCTCTCTCTCTCCTTTAGCGCATTTATTTGTTTTGTTTTGTTTTTTGGAGACAATCGTTGCTGCAAAATTGTGTCTGTGAATGTTGTGTCATTTATAGTTTCAGTTCTGTGCATCAAACCAGCGCTGTCTCAATCTCTTTAAAGTTCCACACAATTGCTTTATGAATTTACCAACAGGCTTGTTAAGATTTTAATTTCTGAATGTCTGTTGACTGGGAGAGAGTGCAACAAAGAGGACCATAGAAATAGATCGAGGGGAGAAAACTGAAGTTTGAGTGGGTATGGATGGTTTTATAGGGTGAACGTCATTTGTCAATGTTTTTCCATGCCGTTGTGTGGCACATACTTGCTTGTTCAGACCACTATTCTTCTTTGAACAAGTTCTGTGTCACTTTTTTTAGCTGTTTTTAGAAGGAATAAGTGGGTTTGAGAAGCTGGTGGCATGCAAACCCCATTAACAAAGCACCTCTCTCTCTCTCTCTCTCTCTCTCTCTCTCTCTCTGTATGGCATAGTGAACATTTTTCCAAATTTTTCACACAGCACTCCCTGCAATCTATGAGCAAGTGTCTGATGATCCCTGGCGCTAAATGTCTCTATGGCCTTGTAAGTAAGCCTTTGGAAGTTCAGCATTCCACTATGTGCGAAAAGAAAACGGTCAGCTTTGATATAATGCGGTATCCAGATAGAAATGAAATATCAACTTTTATGTTATGGATGTTTACTATTCTTGAATCAGGAAAATGGAAGTGATTAGTTCCGTCAGGCATGAGATTTTTCCACCTCTAGGTCAATTTCCGCTTTTTTGGGTTGTTGTTTTTCCGCCATTCTGCCGTCGAGGGAAAAAAAAAAGTGGCACTAGCAGAACAGGACAGTTTATCAGTATCACTTATCATTCAGGACCGATTGTTTTTAGGTCAATTTCCGACATTCTCTATGTGTTTGCTGCTTTTCAAAAAACAAAACAAAAAAATCGGACATGCAGGACCATCCCCCTCCCCCACCCCCTTTTTTTTTGTTAGTTTGGAGGAACACTTGACAGCATGGCTGTTTCCTCTTTTTCCTTATAACACATACTGTTTTCCTCTTTATGGGGGAGTGGGAAAACTCATGCCTGTTCCGTACGTCTCTGAGATGTCAGTACATGCTGTTACATCAGAGCTGACCTAGTGAAGTTATCTGTTCATGTTCTGCTGCTTTTGCATGATCATGCAGTAGTTTCTCTCGTCACTTAGGCCCGATGCACACGAGCGTCAGCGTCATGATGCCGCGCGGCGGATCTCACTCCCGGCGGCAGTTTCAAGGCGCTGCCACGTGTGCATGACATCGGCGCCTGGCGTCAGGCAACGGCATCAATGGTGCCAGGCGGCGGAATCCTATGACGCCGCGTATAGAACATGTCCTATTTCTGCTGCCGACGCCGCGCTGCAGACTTGGTTTCAGCCAATCAGAAAGCAGTGTGGGTCAGCGCTTGCAGTGTGGGTCAGCGCTTGCAGTGTGGGTCAGCGCAACAAGCCATGCAGGCGAATGTCGCCGAAGCCAAGTGTGCACGCAAACGGCGCACACCGCGCGCTCACGCGAGGCGTATGATGCGAGACAGCCTTTGCTGCTTGCTTCGTGGTGCTGACGCTGACGCTCGTGTGCATCGGGCCTTACTTACCCTGGAACAGTATATATAATTCTGCTTGTCTTTTGTGATTTTCACTCAAATCAGACAGAACCGTCAGACACAGCTGCTGTTTATGTATAATCAATGATATGTACTATACTGCTCATGGGCACTTGCCATTGATTTTTGTGCCACGACTTGCTCACTGTTGCAAGGGACACAGTTGGGTTTTTTGCCACAATTTTTTTTCCAATTGTTTTTTTTTTTGTTTCTGTTTTGTTTTTTAAAGGACGAAAGTCTGTATTGTTTCTGTTCTTGAATCCTACACCAGTGATGCTCACAATAGCTTAGTGGTACTTATTTGTTCTGATTTTTGTTTTCTCTCCCAATAAGTGTGTATGTACTACAGACTATTTTCAAACTAAACTGCTGGTTTGACCTTGCCGTACGTTTCTGATCAGACTCGCTATGCCCCCTTGCAGAGGGCATTCAAACAGATTACAGATGAACTGTCCAGTGTCTTATCACCCAGGCGCATGTATTTAGCAGCATTTCTCTTTGTTCAACAGATGCATGGATGCACACTTTTTGTCTTTATTATGCTCTGATACTGTGTAGTACTGCTGTCTGAGGAGGCCACTGGTTTCCAAACAATGGTCTTCTGACTACTGTCCAGTGTTTCTCCCAGAGTCTTTAAAGGTCTACAATCTCAAGAAAAAGTCTCAAACAGTGTGTTCAAAAAACAAAA
Organism: Batillaria attramentaria; assembly: GCA_018292915.2. NCBI lineage: Eukaryota > Metazoa > Mollusca > Gastropoda > Batillariidae > Batillaria > Batillaria attramentaria. The sequence continues at coordinate 2,683,531 of JACVVK020000009.1, read as the reverse complement.
AACCAAAAAAAATCTATGCAACTGTCACTGTCAACTCTGTCACAGTTATAGAGTTTTCAGCGTCTCTGAAACCCATCTGGAAGCCAAGGGGATTTTGATTTCACAGCTCAGTTGGCATTTTGAGATTGGGTGAGAAAGATCACAGTAGCTAGTCTTCTCATGCAGCACACAACACCTGCTAGACGCTGTATCACTGTGTCTCGTTCACTGACCAAAAGCACAGTGAAGTCACCGCAAACTCACACTCCGGTTTTATAAGGGTCTCCGGAGCAGTTAGCACTGAAAACTCTGCCACTGTCACAAGAGTTGCCTGCATTATGCACAGTCGCGGGAGTTGCAGTTTAAAAAAACACTATGTTTGTGGCTTTTTGCTGAGATCGAAGACCTTTAAGTGGGCACCTTAAACAGGTTTGTGTTTATATATTCTGCAGGTGAAAAATGCCTCACCTATGGCCAGAAGAAACTGCTGTATCTAGCTGTATGATATGAACACCTGCAGCTTTCCCATTTCTCAGTGTCATGATGGCTGTCCTGATCTCCGCCTTAGAGGGCTTGTCACAGTTGATGGGTAGTTCTGTCTCTGCTGCTTGGATGTCTTGTGGTGTTTCAGGGATGGGGCGATTTAACAGCTCCCTGAAGTGTTCTGCCCATCGCTTCAGCTGTTCCTCAGTTGTTGTCAGTGGGTACCCGTTCTTGCCCTTCACTGGTTTGTCTGTCTGCTGAAATTTGCCCGCGAACTTCTTGGTCGCCTGGTACAAATCTTTCAGATTCACTCGTTGGGCTGCTTCCTCTACTTGACTGGCCAGGTTGTCGATGTAGTCCCTCTTGTCCTTCCTGATGCTCCTCTTCACTTCTCTGTCAGCTGCTGTGTATTCTTCTTGTGCCATTGCCTTAGCTCTTCTTGTTCGGCTCGTGTTCAGTGCAGTACAGATTTTTGGTGCCTGGTCAAAAAGCAAGGAGATTTTTTTGGTACCTAACTTACCCAGATTTTGCACTGTGGCCGAAAAGTAAGGATGGTCGAACAGTCAAGGTTAATACGAGAGTCATGTAGAAAGATAGTTTTGTCTGAGTGGACAGTTTTTATTGTTTACTCATAAAATCTTCAGTTTTTATCTTGTCTCTTTAAATAGGATTTTATTAATCTGCTTGTTTTTGTTTGCAGCATGCGCATCAGAGTCATGCTCAACGAAATGTCACAGTGGAAGGAAATTGTGGGCAATTATATCTCTACGGCAAATGTGCTAAGATGTGTTTCAGATGACAGTGTCCTTGCTGTACTTTATTATTTATTTTATTGTTGTGTCCAAGGTCTGTCCATTTAATTTCTCTTAACGTGTGTGTGTGTTTGTGTGTGTGTGTGTGTGTCTGTCTGTCTGTCTGTCTGTCTGTGTGTGTATGAGTGTGAAATAGTGTTAAGATCACAAGCTCAAACTGGTATAAATCTTCTATCCAAATCAAAGAGATTTAACAAAAACTCTTTGCTTAATTATATGAAGGTCACAGAAAATAGCAATAGAATGGTGCTCATCAACATGGCATTTACATGTACTTGTATCTTTTGATAACAAGCGTTAAACTTAAAACACCAGCTTCTCTATGTGTAGTAGCTGGAGGTCTCCACAACTCATCTGCCACTATACACTTAATCTGGTGTTCAGTTCTATCACAGCTATTGTTCATTTGCTTTATAGTCATGGGCAGTATATTTTAAAGCTTTTGACTCAAATTTCGTGATGGCATTGTGCATTGTATCATTCGAAAAGTAATCTATTTTCTTGAAACATACTTTTGGAGTGCTGACAGCTTTTTCAGAAAATATTTTGTACTTGGCTGGTGGCATGGATGAGTGAGCTTTTTGTTTTGTTTGTTTTTTATTGTCGTTTTTCGTCAAAAGTTTGCTCCGTTCACTGGCCCATGGTTTTTCTTTCTTTTGGCGTCAAAAGTTTGCTACATTTGCTTTCAATCTGAGGTTGCTTTTTTGTTGTTAGGTTTGGGGCGTTTTGGGGGGTTTTTTTTTTTTTGGTTTTTTTGTTGTTTATTTGGGGTTTATTTCTGGCAACAAGCTGTTGTCTCTTTTTCAGGAAGCACAAAAGAAATGAAGTTTGAAGTTCAAAAGCAAGACCGGTCTAGGCTAGACCTGAAGGAAAAAAACTATTCAAGTTGTTGATGTTGCTGGACAAGAACATGACTTCTCTGTTGAAATGTCATTGTCCTCTGTTTCCAGAGTAGTCACACCAACCTAAGAATCCTCAGACATGCAATATTTGTGTGTATGTATATATATATAGATATTGCTGCATTTTTCTAACACCGGTGGTGCGTCTTTTATTTCTTCTATATGTATGTACATGTAGATAGTTTCTCAAGCTTTTTCCACCCCTGTTTTTAATTTGCATTTTTTACTACCATGGTGCTTTTGGGTTTTCACATTTGCATATGTACTTGAATATTTTTCTTGCCAGTATGTAATTATTTTTGTTTTGGTCATTGCTACTATGCATTTTTTTTTTTTTTTTTTTTTTTCTTTTCTTTTTTTTCCTCCTCTTTCTCTTCAAATACTGGGTTTCTGTGCAACAAATTCATACAGTTTTGATTTGATGTGCTTACTGGGTGTACATGTACTGTGTGCGCATTGGTTCCCAATATTACTCTTTGTGTGTAGTGGTCTGGTCTATGATGGCGCATAGCGCACACTTCGGGCTAGAACCTGCCACTAGAAACCACTCTTTCCCCCTTTTTTATTTTGTTTTCCCACTGTATGCTTAATCTCTAGTCATCTATACATGTGTCTATTTATGGTGTACTTTTCACACACTGGCTGATACAGTCAGTTTTGTCCTTCATTATTACTTTTTACGTACACTTTTGCACTTTTTTGCTGTTCTGATGGGGTTCTTTGATGAGACGACAGCCGCAGCATAAATAACACAGAATACATGTAATCAGTGGCACCAATAATGTAACCAAGGATCTGTCTCAGTGATTTGTATGAAATACTGGCGCTTGAGAGCTTATGTTGTACTTAAGTGGCACAAACTGACTTTTGGGAAATTTTACTTAAAATAAACGGATGAAAGAGTGAGCATTGAGAACCTGGTTGTATGTTTTATGTACTCTGTAGTTTTGCATGCATCTGGTGATATATTTCAGCAGGTTTGTTCTGCACACCTGTGTCTCTTGAACTCTCTGCTCTTTCTTCTTCTTCTTTTTTTCTTTTTCTTTTTTTAATGTAATAGAGTGCACAAAATAAATAGCGGACAGTATTCTGGAGCCATCATTTGCAAGTGGTTGATATTGAAAGTTGGTGATGTTTCAGAGGTTGATATTGAAAGCTGGTGATTTTGTTTCGGAGAGTTTTGCCTTTTTCTTTTCTTTTCCTTTTTTTTTTTTGCTGTAGGTGCATGTTGCCGTCCTCACATTTTCCAGGTGCCATTTCTTTTGGTTATCATTTGATATTCTTTCTGGATTATCAGGGAAAAGTAGGAAAATGTTGCACTGTTTATACATGGGTTGCATTTTTTTCAGATGACCTTTGACTGTATTACTTCTTTTTTTTTTTCTTTTTTTTTAACTTCGGTTTTAGAATGTAAGGCGCCTAGAGCTCTTTCCCCAGGGATAGGCGCCCCATAAATATTATTGTTATTATTATTATTATTATGTACAGGTGTCTCTATATTTATTTGTTAGCTTTGCGCTCTAGAATGCTTTGGCACAATTGTATGCGAGAATCTCATTTAGTTTGTGTACAGTGGTTTTGATACATCAGCTGGTGTACATGTTGTGAAATTGGTGGGGTTTTTTTCCAACTTCATGAGTGTCCTTACTGCAGTCTTGAGCATTTCTCTGTCTCCTGCAGTTCAACTGTGAAATGCTTTTCCCAGTTGGTTTTTGTTTGTTGTTGTTTTTTTTTGTTTGTTTTTTTTTAAACTACTAAGTCTTTATTGTCCCTTTTGGGAAGTGCATCACAGTGGTGCAGTGCCACCCAACTTACCTATCTTATTTTTTCAATTTTGCTGGGGGAGAGGAAAGCCAGATAACCCGGAGGGAAACCCCCAATGAGCAGCCCGGTAGCCAGGAAATCACATTACAATCTCGACGTGGGCTCGAACCCATACTGCACCGTGACAGCAGTGACGGCTGTTCAGTAGTAGAGTGGCTAAGTCCGACGTGCTTCGTATTAGACCACTGCTCACCCCAATATTTTGATGTTTTTTTCTGAATGTGCTGAAGCTTTATCACACTTCAGCGATGTTACTTTCTCAAGTTTTGTGTCTCTCTGTCTCTCTCCCTCTCACGCACCACACACACACACACACCCACACATACACACACAGTGGTTGATGTGGACCAGATGATGTGCTCTGTCACATCGTTCATGATGGCTGATGCAGTCTTTGCACAGCCTGACTTGGGTTTTGGGTGCAGCACGTGCTGTGGCAAGGTGTGGCCTTTAAGAATCCTCAGTATTGTTCACCATAACCCATTGTATCTCAGCTGACAACTTCCATTTCTGAAGGCGGACCTCAGAATGGAAGTTGCAAGCTCGTGCTTAGGTATTTGGGACTCACAGGCTTTTCGGCCGTCAGTGTTATGATCACGTGTTCTTGTCAAGAAACTAGAATGATGCTTTGAGACCACAAAGTGTTTCTGTGCTTGCATGAGAGGCGTCTTTTTGTAATCCTAGTGGTCTTGTGTGTGTACACCTTTCAGCCAGTCCGTTTGTTTGTTTGGTTTTTTGGTTTTTGTTTTTTTTTAACTATCAAGTTGTTCACCGTGCTTGAAGCACAAACGTTGCTTGTCGGTTTTGTGCTTGTGTAGTTCTGTGTCAGCCGATTTTCTGACATTTTCATGTTGTGGTTGATTCTGGAGTCCAGGGATGAGAATTTCACACCATCAGGAGGACGTTGAGGAGTGCCATAAGCACATCAATCTGAGACATAAGCTTATCCAATCCAGTCCAGTGTCCACTGACATAGCCTAGCAGGGCTCCATGTACAGTAGTTCGTATACCACAAACTCTATAGACTGGAGTTTGTAGCACACTGTTGGGAAAACACAGAAATGTTCTGTTTGTGGCGCATCCAATATCGTGCAGAAAGGAACAACAAAACAAGACAAACCAAGAAGAACCTGAAAAGGAACACATCTGAACTGTTGAAAAGTATTTTACCTGCAGGTAGAGTGCTTCAAGCGTTGATTTACGATTTTGCAGTGAAAATTTGTACCAGCCACCATCAGTAAACAATACAGCCCCCTTTCATTGTCTGGGATATCCCACACCTATAATTTCAGTCTTTGGGGACCTGTTGGGCGATATCCCAGCATGCTAGGTATCAAGTAGACACTGGGGTATGTGTCAAGGGAGGGCAAGTGACCTTGCAAGCTTATATACCAGTTTGATATGCTTACGATAACTCACGTCGAACTCCTGACCTCACTATGCACCATAGGCCACATCCAGTTTGTCAAAAATGGAATACCATCACTGGTAAACGTGACGCTGCCTTGCCATTAGCCAAAGGAATTTTTTTAACGTTCCAGCAAAATAGTATTTTGTAGATTTTTGGGGGATGTTCATGTGATGAACTTTCCTGCACTGTGGTCCCTGTTTGAAGGACATGTATTATCAACCCTCATTGTGTAGTTTTTGTCAGTTTTACTGGTTGCATCTGCTGGATGTTTGGGTACACTTTTCACAGGAACTACTTCAGGCAATTGATGTGATTTTCAGAACCAGAAGCATTTTCAAAACCTACAGGTTTGATAGAATGTGTAAGATGTAAGAAAACATGGTGAGAGTTTCCATAAAAAGTTAAAAAGAGAGTTGTGAGGAGCCTACCGTAAAGTTTTCATATAACCTGAGACTGCAATATTGCCTCATTTCCTGTAGGTCATGGAAGTTCAGCCCGGTCATGACCTTTACAGAAATTTGCCCATACTTATCTCCTGACCCATCAGAAATTCTAATTCTAAAATAATGCTGAAACCTTTAATCTACTGATCTCTTGCGGTCCTCCAGGAATGGTACTACATACCGTAAACAGGTTAAATGTCTTGGTACCAGATTTGTAGCTGATCTTTTGTTTTTGGTCTTGGGGATAGTAGATTCAAACAAGACTGTACATACATCATCACGAGTAGAGATTAGTGTTGGCTTTCCCTTTTATTGATTTTTTTTTTTTGGGGGGGGGGGGGACATTTTTTTTTTTTTTTTTTTTTTTGTAATTTAAGAAACATCCAATGGTAGTCCAGTCTGCAAACTGTTGCTTTATCTAATGAGATGAAGGCGTGTGCAGGAGTCACCCTATCTAACCCGGAGGCATTTGACTTATAGTAAAAGCTGCTGTACCGTATTTACTGACAGTTTGCTTGCGCCCAAGTTGTATCAGTATTTTTTATTGCAGTGCATCTTCTCCTTTTGAGGGGAACATTCTGTAACATATGACTGTTCCACATGTTGACTCCCCTGAAACAAACCTGTGGAGGTTAGGTCACATTTTGACCCCCCAAAAAAATCTGCAGGCCAGAAATCATTGTAGTGTCCAGCGCTTTGTTGGCTTTTGTTATTGTTTTTTAGCGTCGGTGTTACAGAAGGTAATATCCATTGTTTAACTTCATTCCTTCTTTTTTTTTTTTTTTTTTTTCGTTTTTGTGGAGAAGCGATTTTTCATCAGATGCAAACATTTTTTGGGAGAAGGGTGAACTTGACATTTTCCTTTTTTTTTTGGAGACAAAGACTTATTGGACAGAACCTGTTTGTATCTATCGGAAACAGAGGCTTCATGTATTGCAAATAAAAAGAAATCTCAATGCATTTGTAGAACCCATTTATGACATTTGTTGAGTTTGTATTACTTATTTTTTTAATCTACTTAATTTAAAAAAAACAAACAAACTCACAATTTAGCTTAAAATGTCTAGAAAGCAGGTGTTTGTGCAATTTGTTGCTGTCTTTCGTACGCCTTTTGTCATTAAAATATTCATTTTGAAGTTGCTTGGTCTTTTGTTGTGTGGATTAGTAGCTGCTGCTCTGTGTATGTGTGCGTATGAATGTGTGTGTGTGTGTGTGCGTCCTTTTTAACAGTTCCACGTGTCTCAATACCGCAACGTCACTGAATATAAAATACCAATACTTTGTGGTTGGTGCTGTTTCATACGTGAGCGAGGATTGTTGATGCCAGTGGCTCCCAGAATCTTGCAGGAAAGAACAAAATCTCAGAAACTCGTCAAACTTAATGTTATTCCACCTTTCCTACGTATTTTCAAAGCACTTACTGTAATCCTCTTTATGGTCGACGGGAAGTAAACCTATTGTTCAGTTTGGCGACTTCGCGTTTATTACCTCCCATTGCAAATTCTTGTTATCTCCCATCGCGGGCAAAGCCGGGTACATCTGCGAGTGTGCGTAGGAAATGAATATGTATACATGTACCTCTCCGTGTACTTGGTGCTACTGTACTCGGACTTCATGAACAAACAAGGGAGGCGGCACTGGCGACACCAAAATTTGAGTTGAAATTTTAAAAGTTACTTAATTGCCGGCGCATCTGACTTGGCAAGATGCCGGTCGAGGCCGCTGGGTCAAAATCCAGAACTCAAAAATGTTTGGATTTCGAAGGGGGTTTCAAGTTTGAGTTGCCTGTTCAGCAACTGAGGCACTACTACATTCACACACACACGCGCGCGCGCTTAGCCTGATGCGAAGGTGATAACACGAAGAAGATATAATCGAACTTCTTGAGTGAGGATTCTAAAGCAGAGAAGTTTCCAGAAGTGCGGAGCTTCGGTTCCCTCTCCCGGAAAGCTGGATCCGCAGCTGGAAGGATGTTTTCCTCCACCCGGTAGATATTAAGATTGCGGCCTAGCTAGACATCAAACGGTAGATTTCTCGGTTACCAGGTATGCCGCTGTGACAGACCCACGAAATAGTAGAAGTCCTTGGTAGGTATCGCACATCCTTCCTGAACCCGGCATTCTGTTGGTGTAATGCTGTAGGAGTTTACGCTAACGAGTATGGTCTGCAAAGACTGAACCCGACAAAGAGGCTACCACCACCATCATCCATCCATCCATCCATCCATCTCCCACCTCACGCCACCTCCCAACAACAGAAGAAGAAAAATAAATCAGTCCCGAATGAGATGAGGAATAAAGGCTGTTTACACTACAAGCCGAGTTCAACCCGAGTTTCCCTCGACTCGGGTAGGACCACAGACCTAAAAAAAAGATAGACCCACCGCCGCACGCTGCCACCGCTGCTTGCGAGTGTCGCTATCGCGGCCATCTTGTGAATACCAGAACTCAGATGCTCTGTGTACAGGACGCCTCGTTCGAAATACAAAGTTCTTTAGAAAGACGTCATCAGAAATGTGACGTAAGATAAAGCGGACCAATGCTATGCGCGCTATGTAAACAGCTGATAGCGTCTGGCCAATGCTATGCGCGCTATGTAAACAGCTGATAGCGTCTGGCACTTCCAGGTACTCGCAACATGGCGCGCGGCGGCGTCACACTTCCAGCACCGCAGGGGGCCCATCTTTTTTAGGTCTGTGGGTAGGACTCGGGGTCATTAGCGTTTACATTAGAATTATTCTCTGCAAGTCTGACCCTGACAATGACGTAGGAAACATGGAGGTTTAATAATAATAATAATAATCGCATTAATAGGTTTAGGGACAGACAATAATACTTTTTTTAATAGCCAGCTGGCTGTTTTGCCCACTCTAGTAAAGGGGAGACCGAGAGGGAGGGTATGCTGTTTTTGTTGGTTGGTTGTTGTTGTTGCTTTTGGTTTGGTTTGGTTTGGTTTGGTTTGGTTTGTTGTTTGTTTGTTTTGTTGGTTGTTTTGTTTTTTGTTTGTTTGTTGTTGTTTTTTTTTTGGGGGGGGGGGTTGGTATTTGTTTTTTATTTTTTTTTTGGTGTTTTTTGTTTTTTGTTTTTGTTTGTTTGTTTTTTTTTTGTTTGTTTTTTTTTGGGGGGGGGGGGTCTTAAGCAGCCTGCCCCCCCCCCCCCCCACCCTCACTGACAAATCACAAAAAAGAACTGACTACGCCCTCTGTAACCGGTGTTTCATCAGTGACATGTCGTCAGGACAGTCTGCAAAGGTTAAAAAGAAGACCTTTACGCTTGAACTGGACTATTAACTACCGATGCCAAATGATGAAATGGTCGGTTTAACAGCACGATATGTTCTGTACAGTCCTTAAATACATTCATTATCTGTGTAAACAAGATAAACCGGCCAAGACAGGTGGTCTCTTCTCCCGTTTGCATCAGCGACAAGAGGTTTTTCCGGGCAAACGTCAGTCGGATCGATCGCGACCCTCTAAATTTTCCATGCCGAAAAAGATTGCGGGTTTCTGCAAAAGTGTATGCACACACTGCTTTTCATTGTGCACATCGACGCTGCTGACGGAAAAAGTCATCTGAGTTTAAAGAAAGTCGGTGAACTCTGCCACAGACTATTTTCTCTCCAGCCTGGCCTACCATTACCCCTAACTTGAACTAACCTTGCACGACTGGTCGGACTCGGATTAAGTCTAGTGAGTGAGTGAGGTTTTATAGGGTTAACGCCGCGCAAGCCACAAAGACTAATTTTTGCGGCTAAGTGTGCCTGCACTACGTGAGAAAAACAAAACAGAATGTAACGTTGGACAAACGATGCAAACTGGTCTACGGGGCAGTATAAACCTAGAACATGCAGGAGACGCTGCACCTTCATGCTAATCTCTTGAACTAAAGTGAATTCACTTCAATATTTCGAGACTTCACCTTCTGCGCATGTCCAAATTTGACAAATTTTCCGAAAGCATTACTGAGAGAACTAGAAATTAGAGGAAATTAAAGGGCACCAAGAATTTGGTTGTGTCTCTCGTTTCTCGTTTCATTCAAAATGACGAGACTGATATTGGTAGCGGAACCACTAACAATTTCAATCGTAAGCAGACCACATAAAAGGGATTGTGGGGGAGGAGGGGGATCAGGACAGTTACAAGTTTACAACCACAAAGCTTGAATTCATCAATATCTTGATTTTAAGCCCAGTATCAGTAGTCAGGAGTTTGTTTGTTTGTTTGCTTGCTTCGTTTGTTGTTGTTGTTGTTGTTGTTGTTTGTTGTTTCTCTCTCTCTCTCTCTCTCTCTCTCTCTCTCTCTCTCTCTCTCCGTCTCTGTAAGTTTGAGAGCTTCCGTCCAGACGTTACTGGCTTCTGTTTTGTGGAGTCCAGTGCAAAAGAAAAGAAAAGAAAAAAGAGGAAAGAAATAATTATGAACTGGTGAACTGCGGAAAACGGTTAGTCGAACACATTGGTAAGGTTAGAAGTTCGTCTTGCACGACGAATACTGTATTGGGGGAATGGAACCTTTACACGCGATGGCTTAGATCCGCCGGCTCACGGATTGTCAGAAACAGAAGTCACAGTCGCATACTACAGAGCAGACCAGAATGACTGTGCCTCTGGTTATTTATTCATTTTTTTTCTCTCTGGCAGGAAAAGCTGTTCAGTCAGTTTCGACATGTGTCGCACTGATTTAAATTGTCTTGAACCGGTGGGGAGGGGGAATGTTAAAGGTGCGGTTCCAAGATTACATTAGTCTTCACAGAATCAACTTCAGTCTGTTTCAGGACAGCTGCGCATGTGAGTGCGCATTACTTGTGCGGTCTAAATGGTCTGATGGACACTGGGTGAAGGAGAGCTCGAAATGCAATACACTGACGGTCTGCTGGCTGCGCGAACGAGAACTTCAACTGCCCGAAGCTCTACTGGTGCAGACTGGTGCTGTTCGGCTTGCGTTTAGGCAGTAAAGTGGGCGTTTTTGTATATGGTACGATGTTGAAAACCACCAACACAGCTCCGGACGGTTCGTTGTGAGTTTATACATAATTATCGCAAGACGGGTCACGATTCTCGTCTCACTGTGCTGACTGATAATCAGGGCCCGTATGTAATAGTCGAGGTTAGGGCTTTTAGCCCCGGGTTAGAGTCTAACCTCGAACTAAACTAGCTCTAGGGTTAAATTTTTTTTTTTTAACCAGGAAGCGGGTCCATTCCAGGAAGGTGCCTGAGCCGTTAGAGAAGGATTTTTTCCTTCCTTTCTTCGCTTCCCCTTTTTTTTTTAATTTAATTTTGCTTTTGGGTTTCTTTTGTCCTAGTCTGGGTTTGGCCCGTCGCCGTGGATTAAATTAACCTCGACTTTTACATACGGGCCCAGAATAATGCCGACGGCCCGGCTCCCAGTGAAAATAGTTTTTGTCCCCGTGTGCGCTGAGGGGACTGTGTCAGTGGCAAGATGTCAGTCTACATCAGTACGTATGTTTGTCGGCCGGGAAAGACGTTTATCAGTTGCCGGTCACTCGGGCAGGGAAAGTTCCACACCGGCCGACTCACGCCCGTCAGTGTCACACACTGACTGATCATAAGTGTCATCTCAGTCAGTCAGAGTTCGCATAGTAGGCTGGTCAGTGTGTATCAGCTCAGTCTGACATTCAGTCATGGAGAACTCTTGACCTTTCACTGATGGATGAACTGATCATCACTGAAACCAGTGAACAATCAACAGCTAAGACTGACACTATGAGATCACTAATTATGGTCGTGTTTTAGCATTACTTTGCATAGTCAGCGACTTTATCATTCTCAGTGTCGGCCTCACTGAACGTCTTCAGTTCAGTGCCGGCCGATCGGCAGTCTTTCTTTTTTTCCACTGTACTTGGGACTCATGCGAAAGAAAAACTGATAAAAGAAAACCTGACGGCAACTGACGAAACAAAAATAAACACTGACTGAACAATAACGTCAACAACAACAACTGACAACAACAGCAACAACAACACTGCAACAACAACAGCACCGCTGAAGAACCCTGACATAACAAAATGTGACAAAACAAAACAGGGCTCCGTTCAGGTGAACTTGACTGCATAACTGACAATAATCCAAAACGGTGTCTTCTCTTCACGTAAATGCAATGTGTTCGTACGCTATTAAAACAGCTTTGACGTAGTGAAAGCCGGAATGTACTTGCGGGACAGTGCCGGGCACAGGGTCTCTCCTGCACTGACACACACAAAGACTGTCCGGCCGGGAAACTGACCGGTATGACACTGAGAATATGTTTCAAGGTCAGCGAATGGTGTACTACATGGGCGGTACTACGGGAGCTGACCGTTCGTGGGTCGATCGCAGGGGAGGTCAGTGTGGAGACTAACGTTGGTGGGACGGTTTTGGAAGGAGTGGGGATCACCAAGCCAGCGACACATCACAGTGTATCGTTAAAACTGTTTGAAAAAAAACAACAACAACAAAAACAAAAACACAAAAACAAACAACAACAAAAACCCAAGAAACAACCAAAGGCTGGTAACATAACTGAAAAGGTCGAGTCAAGTTGTACCGTACGTGCGAACCGCCTTCCGCATCAGTTAGCTCATTAACTGCTAACATGATGATCGTCATGCAGTTGATGGTTTCAGTGCAGTGCTGTCCGTGCCAGTTGCATTCAGTGCCGGACTGTCTCTTCTCTGCTGACTGACCACAGCCCTTCCATTCTCGCCTTTCCATCCAACTGGCAAACACGCCATCCTAGCATAATGAATTTCTATCAGTTCGGACAATCAACGAGCACTGGACTGGGTCAAGGTCAGTGGGTGACCTACTTATTCGCCGGCCTCCTCGCTCTCTACCTCTCCGTACACAAGGACGCTGAAGTATACATAGGTCACAAACTGACCTTGACCCAGTCCCATGGTCACTGATTCAGTCATCGTTCTTTTTATGCTGACGACACACTTTGGAGGGTGGGGGGGGGGGCGAGATCTGTGACGGAGTCAGTTCAATGTCTTCAGTGCTGGGCACATCGAGTTTCGTCCCATTTTCGGGAAAACGGCCCCATGGAAACTAAAAGTTTCTGGAACTGTCAGTCCCCCCGGCGAAACTCAGTCATGTGTGACGATTGGCCGCAGGCATCATACATGGCTGTCACGGTGCAAATCCTGTTACAGTCGGAATGCTTCCTACACAACTGACGGAGTGAGTCTGTGCATCTAGGGCCAGTTTTGTTGTTGTTGTTTTGTTTCAGTTCACCTAATTAAGCAAGTAAAAATATGAAAGGTGTGAAAAAATAACACCCAGCACGTACGTACACATACAGAATGAGTCTATTGATATGTTATTGTGTATAGATAATCATATTGATTAATGCATGTCACCAAACACTGCACTGATGAACTGACTGCATGAGTCTGCAATTGAAATACCTGTTCGGAAATGAGTACTCCAGCAGTGCCACATCATATAGTACCACTCAAGGTAATACTCACGGCGCATGTTGTGTAAATCCTTTTTTACTGCTATCAGTTATTATTATTGTTTGTATGATTTTTCAACCTTATACTGGGATTATGTTCTGCTAACTAGTACCCAGCTGTGCACTGTTGTACGCATGTTTTGTGCTGCGCTTATCATTATGTATTGTCAGTCCACACCTGGTACTTACGTACTGACACATACCCTATCAACCAGCTTGCCAGTGCAGGGGCGCCCGGAACCGGGGGGGGCAGGGGGGGGGGGCAGCTGCCCCCCCTGTACCCAAGCAGGGGAGGCAAGAGTGTCTTTTTGCCCCCCCCCCCCCTGGAAAATCAGGTGACTATGGCAAGAGGGGGGGGGCAAAGCCATGGTCTTGCCCCCCCCCCTTCCCCTTCCTCTCCCCCTACCCCTCTTAGCGCTCTCTCCCTCATCCCACCCAACAGAGAACTTCTGTTTTTGCGGACCGAAGGCTGTCCGCTCCTCTGATTGCCCCCCCCCCCCCCCCCCCCCCCCAGGCTTTTCACTTTTTTCGGGCAATGTCCTTCATTTCAGTGGCTCCCTGGTCGTTTTTTTTGTCTACGCAGCATTTGATCGCCCCCCCCCCCCCCCCCCCCCCCCCCCCCCCGCTTTTCACTTTCTTCGGGCAACGTTCCCCCCTCCGAGATTCTGCCCCCCCCTCCCCCCAACATCTTCCGGCGCCCCTGCAGTGTATTCTACTACACACACACACACACACACACACACACACACACACACACACACACAAGAAGTGAAAATATAAAAGAAAATCTGCTGTCCAGTTTGGCAATATTCAGTGACTCTCTCAGTGAACATGAGGTGGAAACTGAACTGACTAAGGCTGGATTTTAAGTTTATTGAGATCCATCGTTCTATAGGTATGATAGGTTTATTTACTTAGTTTAAACCTTCACACGACTGACTCTCTGTGCACACTGTATCCAGTATTTCAATCATCAGTTCAAGTGCATGAATATTTTCACCGAAACTGAAGTCAGTAAAGCAGGTATGCCGGCCATAGTCTCAGTACTGACATACCTATATTGTCGCGGCCAAGGACACGGTCTTATTTTCTCACCTGCTACGTAAGTCAGTGCTTCATCCTACTCACTGTAACTCAACTGTCTATGTGTTCTTCAAGTTATCCCGGCCGGAAACTCAAATGTTTACTGATGCAGCGAACCGCCCAGCCGCTGCACTTATCCAATCCGGCGTCAGTATCGCTGCCGGGGTGTCAGTTTTCAGCGAAATCAGTTTGTTTGGCCAAGTGCACACTCACTCGGTTTAGCGGTTAGGACTGAAGGGCTCGCTGAAAAAGGGCTGAATCAACATATTTAACTTGAAACCATTGTGTGTGCCGGGCCGCACTGTGTGTGTGTGTCAGTGTGTGTGTGTGTGCCGGTGAGTGTGTGTGTCGGACGGTGTGAGTAGCGGGCGCAGTAGGCCCGGGACGGCTGACGGCGGGTGAGGGGAGGGGGTTGAATATACAGTTATATAGACTTTTGTTTTGTTCTTTGGCTCTCCTTTTCCCTTTCCACTTTCAGTCAGTGCTCCGGGACATGCGACAACCACCCGGACCACTGCCGATGGAAAGATTCAACTGACCTTGACCTTACGCTACGTTCACATGCCCCCTTATGGGCCCTGACAGGGGACTGGTATAAATTCAAAGTGGCAGCTGAGTGAGCCGTGACTTGCAAGGTTGTCGGCGATCCACTGATCGATATACAGCGGTATCAGCTGTTAGAGGACAGTTTCCGACCAGTTGCATCATTATCATCATGTCCACAAAAGTTGGTAAGTATTCTTTTTTTGGTTTTGTCAGTTTTCAAGCCAGGCCTACACCAGTTACGACTATACAGGCTCTGTCTTTACTTGCACTGAGTGGGGGAGGGAGAGGGGGACAATGTGTGTACACGTGTGTGTGTGGGGGGGGGGGGGGGGCTGGGAGGCTGGTGCGTGGACCGTCTTGATAATTCAGTTGTGGATTTATAGTTTTCGTTTGAGGATAATCGGAACGGTAACCGTGCTGAACTTGAGATCGAAGTTACTACCGTCAAAGTTCAAGGGCATGGGAATATTTTAATTGAACTACTGATTAAAAATGTGCACATTTCCCTCGACATCAGTCACTGATGTCACCTCCTTGGTCTTTAGGGGCATGGCTTTACAGTTTCACACTGTTTTTTTTAAAATTTGTATTCCCAGTAGTGTTTTTTGTTGTTGTTTTTTTTTTTTCGACTGATGTCAGCTGTGCACTGACGGTCAGTCACCGAGTTGGTGCGTCACTGATTCAGTTCAGGTAACTGAAGCAATGTAACTGAAGGTGACAGTGCACTTAATGAGAACCAGGCAGATCATCAGTAATATAGATGACTATCCTCTCAGTCGCAGTATCATGTCCGCTCGTTGCGAACTTAACTGACCTACACGGCTGACTCACGTCACAGACTGAGAAAACTGAGCAAAGGAACTAGAGAGGAGCGAGCACACACACACACACACACACACACACACACACACACACACACACACAATCAGTGACAGTTATTTCAAAGTCGGTGCTGGCCGGAGTCTTTTTTTACGTCAGTTTCAGTCGCACAGTGGTCACTCAGTGATGATTAACTTGATTTATACTGTCCCAGGCGAATCAGTCATTACTAGATCAGGCCATCGTGTATCCCTTTCAAGTCGACTGAAACTGCTGGGTATGCAGCAGTACTGTAGCTGTCTCAGTAACTGAACCTAAGTTAATAAACCCACGTTATATTTGTTATCTGCCGATCTCCTAATGAAGCACTGCACTGTCTCCATATCAGTCAGTCCACACTCATACGCCACACCTGCTCGCAGCTGTGCCTTCAACTGCACTGAGACAGTCAGTGATGACTCGGCCCGGGATGTGGCCGCGTCGGCCAATAAGTTTGTCACGCACTGATACAACAATGCTGCGGGGAAAACCTTTTCTCGAATGAGCTTAATCCGGGGAAACAATGTAGCACCTGGAACCAGTGTGGCGGTTGGCGTAGGTGTTATTCTGCGAACAAACAAGCGTATGGGGCTTTGCACTGAGCAGTGCAGACGATGTTACTGGTTTGGTTGCGGACTGAAGACCAGCTAGACAGCGCTGATTGGTGGCTGTTTTCACGGAGCGACTCTGTCGATCGGCGTGTAGTGCAGGTATGGAAGCGTTAGGCCAAATAAAGTCATATTCCTCAGTGTTCTATTAGAAAACGTAAAATCAGTCACAAAAATGGTCGCAGTGGCCAAAAGGAACTTCTATTCATTTGGTAAACAGCCCTAGGGCTTTGTAAGCGGCAGTTTTTCCCCTCACAACTCATTACGAGTTATAGTTAGTTAGTCAAATTGTTTAGGGCTTAACGTCCCGCAACTGAGCGACAAAGCCTGGACTGCTTAGCGGAACTCATTACGAGCGACTTTAACTGTGTGTACCGCCGTATAGTAATGAGGGGATTTCCCCATGAGAAGTCAGCTGCGGCTCGCCGGTTGTGTGATCTCCAAGTCCGGTGCACAGACGTAATCAGTTAGTTAGTTAGTTAGAGCTTAACGCCGCGCAAGCATCAAAGACTGTGACTGACTATTTCGCGGCTACAGGCGTAAGACCGGCTTTGGTAAACAATAGAGAATTCGCTTTCGCACTTATTCAAGTTTCGCCTTCACTTCAAGTCGTAACTTGTGTGGGCACCAGAACAAAATAATTGTACTAATGGGAATTGTTATAGTCCATTCCCCGGCCATTTAATATTGACCTTCAGTTAAGTCATCTTCATGGGACACACTATAGCATGGGAAACCACTGTGGTGACTCGGGTTGGCGTATTACGGCACATTATGTTGTTCAACATAGACTACGTAGAAGCGCACTGACGTTATTTGGTTGCAGACTGAACACCAACTAGACAGCGCTGATCGGTGACTATTTTATCGACTGGCTTGGTCGTATCGACGGGCAGTCAGTACAGGTATGGAAGCGATAGCCGGGCCAAAGAAACTGAGTCATATTTCTCAGTACTAATACTGAGAAGCCGCAAAGTCAAGAAAATGCCATGGCCGTCGCAACGGCGAAAAGAAAATCAGTTCATTTGGCAAACAGCCTAAGAGCTTTGTACTGAAGCGGCAGTGTATCCTCTCAGGACTTATTACTGACATCCTCTCTGCTCAAGTTATCATTCCAAACACAGACGGACACTTTAACGGTCGATGAATATCCGCAAACACTGTCTTCAGTCTTTTTCCTTCGTCACCATGACGGGAGGAGCCCATTTACACTACTATGTAAACAAGTCATGTTCTCGCCACGTCATGATAACATGATAACACACCGATCCGTTACACTCCAAACGGACGCTGCACCGGCCGACTTAGCGATACCCAATGTGATTGTACCACGTCAGTCAGTCGTTCAAGTTAATTGCCGTCACGTGGTCGCTCGCTTCAAGATTCGGGAAGTCCCCGCGGCCACTGAAGCGTTTTCAGGCATACACAGAATAGGCAGTATGATTATTTGTCTACGTGGTTCCGAAGGCTGCTGAAGCAGCTACATCAGTTTCTGACCTTTCCGGCAATTGAATGATCTCACAATCACTGAAGTAAACTGCAGAACTGACTTGACCGTAAACGTGCAAATCAGTATTGAATCCCGGCGGTTCTGTAAACTGTGAAGAACTTAGAAAAAGAAGAAACTGTGATCATTCAGTTTTACACCGAGCTCCATACGAGTTTTCCAGGATCAGTCGCCGCCTCGTGTCACAGTAACTTGAAATGGCGTCACACGTTGCTGTCTTGGAATGTCTGGCAATGAATTATACGTATTCTTCTGTGATGTTGAGTTATGTCGGCATCGGTGTTTGTGCAAGTTTGGTCCGTTCTGAGCCGTCAATGTCAGGTCAGTCAAGAACCGAGTAGTGCAGCCAAACTGAAATGTAAATGCTTCTATTGGGCGGACTCAGCTCACATATTTATTGTTGGTACCGTGAAGCACTGAGTTCATGGTAGCATTATCCCCTTTAAATTGGTGGGTTTTTGTTGTTGTTGTTGTTGTTGTTGTTTTTCCTATACTTGTCTCTTCTTTTGTTGTTGTTGTCACGTTTTCTATTTTGGAGGAGTCAGATCCGATTTTTTTTTTCTCGGCACTGATTTCAACTGAGTTGCCAGTGACATGGAACTCATAACTTGACGAGCACTGAGCAAATAACGCGTCATGACGACAACTGAACCCGGCGCACATATTCCGGTACACGCACTAGAAGACGTTTTCGGGGATGCCGGACAACTTGAATTAGCCTGCTTACCCTGCTCAGTCTAGCCTGTGTGGTATCATTAGTTAATAGACCCACGGGCCGGGGTTCAACATCAGAGGGTGTGATTATGAGACCTCCTCTACTCAGTACTCAGTGAATTGTTACATCCCCGCAGTTGAACACTCTGTATTACTAAATGCTAGCTTTGTTGACTTTCTGGCTGTAACTTGTGCACGACACATAATGGTTTGGGTGCAACTTGATTATACAAGACGCAAACTGTAGTCGCTACTTATAAGTTTTATAAAGTACCAAAACTGATCTTTGCAGCACGGACCAGACTGTTATCCCTTGCCGTGGGCCGGGATGATGTGTGGTGAACAGCGCCTTTGCGCTTGGAGAACTGCAAGGTGTTTTGGTTGATTCACTGAGTGTTTCTTTGTCCGAATTCAAATCAGAATCGTACACAACTCAGTTGAGCTGAAACGCCAGACTGGACGTGAAAAACAATTGGTGCAGGAAGTGTCCAATAACTTGAACTATGGAGGGAGTCCAATCCAGTAATATTAAAGTTTGCCGGGTCAGTGGATCGGGGGGGGGGGGGGGGGGGGGAGGGGGGAGGGGCCCAAGTACTATGGAAGCCTGTGCAACAACTGTACGACACCGGCACTGAGACTAAGAGGCGGACTGTCAGCCGTGAACCCACTGACGATCACAAGTAGACTTTGCTCCGTCGCACCGTGTATCAGTGTCCGCTCTATCTGAAGAGCCGGAACGGCTGTACAAACGACACGACCTACCTGGCTTCTCTTGGTGCTACACTGCACTGGAATGACTATGTCAAGTTACTATTATTACGGTGACCGTTACGTGGCCGTTACCCGGCGGCCACTGTGACTGACCAGCTGTTGGTGTCGGGTGAAGCGGGTCAGTCGGGGCTCGGACTGTTATCACTGACCCGCTGGATCAGTCCGGCCCGCAGCTTGCGGTCAGCCCACGGCCGCCTGAGCGACTACCGTGACCGCAGTGGACAGAGGTCAACAATCGAGACGGTCAGCGTCTGACAGTGCACTTTCTGGTGGGTAGGGGGGGGGAGGGGTATTTATTTGTTTATTTATTTTCTTTGAAAGAAAAGCTACACAGAAAACACCGGCACCCAGCCAGAGAGATCTGGCCACGCCTCTTTTTGAAGAACACGGCCCCACCCCCTTCCCCCTCTGCCGGCTCCCCACTGACGTCCGTCCCGGGCCCACCACCCGGCCACACGGCCGGCACACACTTCCCGAAAAGTTTGGCTACTGATCATCAGTGAGATAATCAGTCTGGTCATATCCGCGGTTTGGGTTTGGTTTTGGGGAGGGAGGGGAGGGGGATGGGGGAAGTTCAAGATCGTCAGTGGTCAAAGAACATTCAGTGTGGAATCCGTTAGTAGTGAAGCCCAGTGAACTGATTCAAAATTAAAAGCAAAAACAAAACTGAAACAAACAAAACAAATGCTAAAAACACACCACCACCACCCCACCCCCACCCCCCAAAACCGCAAAAGAACTGCCCGCACAGACGTTCATCTGTCTAGACTGCAGGCCCGACTGGACACACGCACACAGCGGTTTTTTTTTTTTTTTTTTCTGCCAACATGTGTGTACTGATCTATGTCACTACTAAAACCGTGCAGACCCCCAGCTAACCCGCAAAGTGGTGCCGTTGTGAAGGGGTCGTAAGTCGACCTTCACCTTAGACGAAATCTTTGTGCTGATTGGTGGAAAGGGGCCGTAAAAGCAGACGATCTTTTAGGTCGATTACCCACTTTCATCAGACGGCAGCTTTGAATCGGTTCGTTTGCACGCATAAGGAAGGTAGGGTAAGACCTGGTTCGTGTATGAGAGAAGTGTACACTGTTTAGCTAATGGCGTGACGATGCACGTCTAAATGTTTGTTCACAATTTAGGTCTAGCCGCAGTAGGGGTTCGGATGGCCAGAATGTGTGCATTGGTCATGTTTGCATGTTGACTATGTGTACAGTTGTAGGGGCTTGTTGTTTCTTGATGGGTTTGTTTAAAGCTAGCATTGTATTACTGGCAGGCATATCTTGTACATGTATCGAATAAGAACCAGCACCAAAAGGCATACATAGCGAGAACGTTCTTTGTGCACAAGAACTGCAAGGCAGTATTCGCGTGGTTTACATGCATGTACATATTCCTTGATAGTATTGATGCCAGAGAAATGTTGATTGCATGGTAGCTTGGTGCATGAAAGAAAGTGGATAAAGGACACATGAAATTGCATTTTGCCAAAATGAAGATGACACATGGAATATCCTTCCACTTTTTTCAGTGCGATCTATAATGGCAGACTACTGGAAGGAACATTCCACGCAGGGTTCCGTGAAGGAAAATGATGCTGGATAACAACGCAGAGGAGCTCACGAAGGAGGAGCTACCTGAGATCATGTCCTACCTGCCTGACTACACAGGCAAGCGGATTATAGAACTTGGAGCGGGCATTGGGTGAGTTACGTCAGCATTACAGTAAATGCCACCGTGTAGATACCCTGTATCAGTGCTAGCATTGACAACCAAGGAACTTGAAGGACAAGTGATGGTGACCAGGCAATTAACCAAAGTGTCCGAATTTTGTTTCTACACTGCTGGTCACTAAATGGGACACATGCCTATGTGTAAAGTGCACACCGGATGCTGTAATGGTTGAATTATCTGTGTGTGTCTGTCAAAAGTGCTCGGTTTTAGGAAAGGGCAGAAATACTTTAGGGTACTGGTGCCTTTTTTTAATTAATTAATTTTTTTTTACAGGAATGTATGTTAAACTCTTGTGCACCCTCACATTGCAGTTCAGGAAGTTTTTTTGCTATTACAGTTGTTAGTGATTTGGGTGTGCTGTTTCTGGGCAGAGAGTTGAATCATTATAATATATTGTGGTGAGTGTTGTGTCAACCAGGTTGGTTCTAATATACAACAGCACAGTTATGAATTTGTACATGTATTTTCCAGGCGATTCACATCAGAGCTGGCACCAAAGGCTGAGAGTGTTGTTGCAGTGGATTTTATGCAGGACTTCATAGACAAAAATGAAAAGACGAACAAACACTTTGGCAACATTGAGTTTGTTTGTGCTGATGTCACACAACTAACGCGTGAAAAAGAAAGGTGAGAAATTTATGTTATGACACTCCAGTTTGGCGGATTTCTTTCTGTGGTGATGTACACTGTGTCACACATCACGGATGTTTCAGGGTGGGTCGGTGGGTGTTTGGGGGTTTAACGTCCTTTTCCACCACATAGGGTGATATCAAAGACGAGGCAATGATGAAAAAGCCAGCACAAATATTTGGCCCCAGCCGGGATCGAACTCACGACCCAAGCATTAGAAGTCCAACGCTCTACCATTCGACCACCCTGGCTCCCCCACGGATGTTTCAGACAGTGGTTGCAACATGGTAGTAGTGTTGATAGATTGCTTATGTGTGCGGGGAGCCGGGATAGCCGAATGGTAGAGCGTTGAACTTTCAATGCTCTGGTCGTGAGTTTGAATCCCGGCTGGGGCTACATATTTGTGCTGGCCTTTTTCTCGTTGCCCCATCTTTGATATCACCCATACATGGTGGAAAAGACCCTAAAACTCCCAAACACCCACCCACCCTTGCTTATGTGTGCAGAAAGAGCTGTGTTTTACATTGTCTGCAGTCCGTGAACACAGTTCCCCGTTCTTTTCCTGCTGCTCGAGTGCTTTCAGTATAGGCCTCTATGTTAGAGAATCAGGCAAGAGTAACGGTGCTTTAACAGATTTTTTGAAAGGGAGAACATTGTGCCAACACGCACAGTTGGACAGGTCTGGAAATTTCGTGTTTCTGCATTGGAGAGAAGACAACTATTGATGACTGCTGGACAGGGGAATAGTTTCCTGCTTAAAGTCTCAGTATTGTGTGACAGGTGTACAACATCATGTGGAAAACTTTTCATCGAATGCGCGTCATCTGTGCATCAGAATCAGTCATTTGGGTCACAATAGAGCACCTGAAAGCATTGTGGTGACTCTGGCCAGTGTATATGTTGCTCTAGAAGTGTACCGCGCACTGAGCAGACAACGTTATTTGGTTGCGGACTGAGGACCAGCTTGACGGCGCTGATTGGTGGCTATTTTTAGAAGATTTGTCGAGTCCCAGTCTGTTCAGGAACGGACCATAAGCTCAAAGAAAGTCGTATTTCTCTACTATTAGAGGCTAAACAGTCACGAAAATGTTTGCGATGGTCAAATCTACCTGGCAAACAAGATTATAGCTTTGAAACGGGCAGTTTTCCATCTCATCTGCTTTATGAACATATAACATTTAATGACATGGAACGAATTGTTTATATGCAGTTTGCTCAAGCTCAACTTTGATCAGTCTACTAGTAACATTATTTGAAACTTTCATGTGTGGTGGGCAGTGCGGACCTGGTGTTCTCCAATTGGCTGTTGATGTACCTGGAGGATAAGGAGGTTCAACAGCTCCTGGCCAAGCTGCTCTCTTGGCTGGCACCTGGTGGCTATCTTTTCATCCGCGAGTCCTGCCGACATCCCTCTGGTAAGTCACAGTGTCACTCACACCATAGACAGACTGGTCAACTGACCGCACCTTGTCACCAAGGAGAGGAGCCTAGATCCACCCAGCGTTGGCAACATTGGTGTAATCAGACCCCACTACGCTGTGCAGCACCTCATCGCTTATGTTGTTCACAAGATTCAAGACTTTTATTTTCCTTTTTCCCCTTTTGGGGTATGGAGGATATAATTTTAAAAAACAAGAACAACAAACAAACCAAGATCCCATCTAGACAAACAGATACTGGGTCAAGTTTGACAATGGATGTATGTTCAACATATATATACACAGGAGAGCGCAAACAAACATGAGACCTCTGGCAATCTAATGAATAACAGCGTACACACACACACACACACACACACACACACACACACACACACACACACTAACTAACTAACTAGGTAACTTACTAACTAACTATACAGTACTTGCTTTCCAAAATTTTGCTCGAGCAAGGACAACCTTTCCGGATTTTGATTCCAACAGTTTATAAAGATTGTACGTTGATTTAATTCAAAGGAAACAAAGTGGTATGTGCTTGTTGCGTTCCTCTTGAAACGCCAAACAGTCTACATAATACATCATGCAGTTCCACGAAGCATATCCCATCCCCGTAGAGCAAATCCCCTTTGCCACAGCATTACACTGTATCACAATGTTGCACTTGGGTCACTCTTACCTTTATGTCACTCTTGCTGGACCACAATGTTAAAAAAAAAAAAAATTCGAACTCCACCTTCAGCCTTCACTGCCCATGTTTAAATCCCATCTGAAGAATTCTCTTTACCCATCAAGATTTTGTTGCTTAACTCCTGCTGAGTCTGCTTATGTGTATGTTCAGTCGCCTGATGTCTCTGCACCTGCCAAACTGGATGTAGTGTGTGTGTGTGTGTGTGTGTGTGTGTGTGTGTGTGTGTGTGTGTGTGTGTGTGTGTGTGTGTGCACCTTAAGTGCAGCGAGTCCTTTGCATTTGGAGAGCAGCGCTCTATAAAAACTATGTATTATTATTGTTATTATTATTAAAAATTCAACTGCTTGTAGTAAGGCTCACGCGTGTTTCGTGCCACTGCTTCCTGTAGGTGACAAATCCCGTAGCAGCAACCCAACTCAGTATAGAGACCCGGCACTCTACGAGGCATTCCTGGCATCCACCACAATTCCACGTGATGCAGAATCTGTCTATGGCTTTGATATGGTGCTGTCAAAGTCAGTGGAAACGTACATCAAGGTTGGTACATTAACCAAGTTCATATCCAGTAAGTTGTGCAGAGGCCTACTCCTCTACCAGAGTAGATGCATTGTCTTTAAAGAAAGTAGACTAGAGTTAGTATGGCGTCTCACACTACCGCGTATGCCAGTGTTCCTGATTACGCACAGGCGTGCATATTTGTACGCACAAAACTCTTGAATTGACGCACAAATTTGAGAACAGCATCACACAGGGGATGCACATTTTTCATCTCACCGTGACAAACAGTATTTTTCCATCGCTCTCCCAGAAACTCGATGAACAAAAAGCGATCTGTAACTTGCCGATTTGCTATGGCTGATACATTTCACATATATCTCTCCTACTTGAATGCTTTTGTAGACAACATGAACAAATGGTTTTGACTTTCAGACTTTTCACACCAAAAGATCATGGACCCTCAAAATTTACAAAAGGACCCTCAAAAGTAAAGAGAGAAGGTCCCAAGGACCCCTGTATTTTTGAATCACGGGGAACACTGATATGCTAAACTAATCAAAAGAAAGATATGGTGGGAAGAGAATGGAAGAACAGTGCAGCGATCGTCAAATTTGTCAGGACCATGGTAGCCATTCGGGCTACCGCCCTGAACAAAACTGGTAACCCGAAAAAAATTCTGGAAGCCGGAGTGGCTGCTAGGTTCTGATTCATCTCAGAATTCCTGCTCGCCATTCGGGCTACCGCTACCGGAGCTTTCACTCGCCCGACGGTAAATTTGGTAGCGAAAGCGAGCGGGCGAGCGCATTTGACGATCGCTGCAGTGAATCCACATTGTATAATATGTGTTGAATGGACGCTGGCTGCTTGTTACTCTGTTCATTTTGCAGTGTTCCCTGTGATTCGAAAATACAAGGGTTCTTGGGACCCTCTCTCCATATCTTTGAGGATCCTTTTGTACATTTGGAGGGTCCATACATCAGATACTGCCTGTTACACACAATGGCTCAGTAGAAATGTGATGCTGCAAGTATCCTGTTCTAGTTACAGATTGCATTTTGTTCATTGGGTTTCCAGGAGAGAGTTGGAAAAATGCCGTTTGTCACGCCGAGACCAAAAACGTGCGTCCTCTGTGACGTACTGTTCTCAGATTTGTGCCTCAGTTTAAGAGTTTAATGCGTAGATATACGCACACCTGTGCATAATCGGGAACACTGTTTTGCACACCCAGATAGTCTGTTTCTTGTCATCAAAGCCCTTAAATTTACATATAATAAAGAAACCCCACTAAAGTCCCAACTTTTTTTCTTTTCTTTTTTTTGAGCTGGTCATCAAAGCTAATATCCCGCTGGAAAAGAAAAGACATAGGGTTTCACTTTTGCAGCTGCATTGTTGCTCATTTCATTAATGCGCAGCATCTATTTCAGGTTTATGCACACCAAAACAAAATCTGTCCTTTGAAAATTTCAGCGAAAGAACAACAGTAACCAAGTGGTCTGGCTGGTACAAAAGGTCAAGCGAGATGCATCCAAAACTTATGGCTTCAAGACATTCCAGGAGTTTCTCGATAACCAGCAGTACTCAGCCAATGGCATCCTGCGATACGAGAAAATCTTCGGACGGACGTTTGTCAGCACAGGAGGTCTTGAAACCACAAAGGTTGGTGAAGAACATGCGTACAGATACTATGGTTATTTATATATGTTCATTTGGCTGTTGATTTGATGTTCTTGCTGGTGTGTATTTGAGTGTTTGTCCTTGTTTGTTTGTGTTTACTGGTTGGTTTGTTTAGGCTTATGTTTGTTCAGACATAGAAAACAGTTCAAAAGGAGGAGCTGCATGTCACACAAGAAACACGGAAAAACACCATGTTCGCCGTTTGTTTGGACTAATAACACTCCCATGTGATATCACCCTTAGGAATGGGGGGGGGGGGGGGGGGGGGGGGGGAGGGAATTTTGGAGGTGGTGCTCTTTGGGAATGTCATCATGGAATTTTGGTGTAGCTCCATTCTGGGACCAGCACAGGAGAAGTATACAGTGCATTTCACCAAATGACATCCATTCGTCCTTGTGCTCAGTTTTGTCACTGTCGTTAACTCTTTGACGATGGAGCACAATTTCTGTCAGAAATTGTGCTCCATCATCAAAGAGTTAAGCTGTATGTGCAGCAGAAAGGAAAGATGACAAATTTCACTCACGATGCATTGCATTTTCAGGAGTTTGTGGACATGTTGAAACTGAGGCCTGGTCAGAAGGTGCTGGATGTTGGCGGCGGTATTGGGGGCAGTGCTTTCTACATGGCCAAGGTGTGTTGTCTACTAGTGACAGAAATATGGTGCATTACATGTAGTTAAAGGACTGCATGGTTTTCCAGTACCTTTAGTGATACATGTACAAGTGCACGCTGATTGCATGTGTTGCTTAAAAAAAAAAAAAAAAAAAGGAAAAAATCAGATTAGACAAAAGAACTGTGGACACTGCAGGCTGCCAGGCTTTTCGGTGGAAACAGGACTTTTTTGAATGATGGGCGATGGATGAAAATCAGGTCTGCAGGGACCTCATCTGTAGAGAATTAATGTCCAGTATCGATTTTCCCCATACAGCCATCTATATCTGAGTGTAAGTGTTATTATTTATTACTTAAAAACAAAATTTTTAAAAAAAACGTTATTGTCCCTTTCGGGAAATTCAGGCTGCTTCCCCCGGGGAAAGCGCGTTGCCGCAGTGCAGCGCCACCCAATACCTATCCTTTTTTTTATTTTTGTAACAATTTTTTGCAATTTTGCTGGGGGAGGAAAGTCGGATAACCCAGAGAGAAACCCCCGATGAGCAGCCCGGCAGCCAGGAAAAAACCAGTATCAGATATCACAAGCTCGACCTGGGCTCGAACCCACGCTTCATCACCATGACATGTGTGTGTAACTGTCAGTACACATCAGCTGATGTGAATTTAAGCCCACGATGCTCTTGCTGCATGATCAAGGAACTGGTTGGAAATCTTACTGTTGCAAAGATTACCAGCAGGCTCTTCAAACTTTTTATTTATTTATTTATTCATATTTATTTATCCATAATTATTTTTTCAGTACGTCATATCTGTTCATTCATTCCTGTTTATTTATTCAGTTTTATGTACATACGATTACTGTCATTATTATTTGTTATTTGTGCAGGAGTTTGGAGTTAAGGTTGTGTCCATCGATCTGTCATCCAACATGACGCAGATTGGTTTGGAACGCGCTAGGGAGCTGGGTATCGGACCTGACCAAGTGTCATTCGAGATCGCTGACGCCACGAAACGAGACTATCCACCACAGTCATTCGATGTTGTCTACAGTCGAGACACTATACTTCACATCGAAGACAAATTGTCTCTGTTTAAACAGTTCTTTGTAAGCACTGGTTTGAAATTTGACATGTTCTGGACATTTTTTTTTTTCTTGAGAACAACTGTTTACTTGGTTTCTGTTGCCCCTTGGGCTGCTAACATAATTATATATATCTAATTATAATTATTGCTATAATATATTTAAAAAAAAAAAATCTAGCAATGTTTGTCTTCATCTATCCTCGCGTAAAGGACAATAAGTACAGACCCTGTAAACGTGAATATACTTTCGTTTAGATTATTAACAAAGAAATGGTGTGTGTGTGTGTGTGTGTGTGTGTGCGCGCGCGAATACAGGTATGCATGCACATGGGTAAAATGGCATGTACACGTTCAGCATGATAAACGGGAATAAAATCAAAAGTGAGCATATATTGTTTCAGAAATGGCTGAAGCCAGGGGGCAAGGTTCTCATCTCTGACTACTGCTGCAGTGAAGGCAAACACACGGAGAGGTTTCTGGCATACGTGATGCAACGCGGATACCACCTCTACTCCCCATCGCGATATGGCAAGGTACTTCAGTCACCCCTGCTATAGCAAGATTTTTAGGGGATGGTGAAAATTTGTTTGTGTTAGTCATAATTTGTGTAAATCCAGAGTTCAAAGACAGAACGGAGAACGTGTTGCGAGGTTTGTGAGTGGGTGTGTAGTGCGGGGGGGAAATATATTTCCATGAGCCTTTATTACCCATAGTTGTTACAGCTGTTTCCAGAGCTTCATAACAGACACGTCTGTTTGTCAAGCAGCAAAACAAACTTAATTTCATAATCAATTTGGAGACAGGAAAACGTGGCATCAAACCGCATGAATATGGATGTGACAGCTGTTTCAGCAGCATTGTGGCCAGTTTTAGTATCCTGAGCATTCTGAAACCGAAGTCAGTGAATATGTAGTTAGGAAAACGTTTCACACAGCCTTATTAGTAATATGCAGAGGTGCCAACCCCCAAAATGTGTGTCAGTACTATTTCACACAAATGTCAGTATTTTTCGGCACTTGTCAGTATTCTGCCATACAAAGAAAATAATATAAACAGAAAGCATGCACACACACACACACACACACACACACACACACACACACACACACACACTGACGGCACACACACACACACCTGAAAGTGAAAAATACAAAGCAATATTAGCTTAGAGAAAATTGTAAAGTTTCAGAGCTGACTACAGGCAGAATTGCCCATTTGTAAATGAACAGCAGTCTTTTAAACCATATCAACTCTTACTGGTGCGGCATGCTGTGACTTGTGATATCCCAGTCAAAACTAAAAGATGGTGCACTCACACTAATTCTGTTGTTTTTCGGATCATGCACAGCTGTGCTTCCTAATGATCCTTTTGGAATAATATTTCAAATTTGTCTCCTCCATATTTTACGAGACCAAACCGTATTTCCATATTTTATTGAGTTATGCGGAAAATAATACGGCCAATCCATATTAATTGGCACCTATTAATATGTGGGAGTGTCACAGCCAGCTGTTTATAGTGTATTGATGTTAAACAGAAACATCATTGGAAGCAGTTTGCAATAATTTTTCATGGGGCATATTGCACGATCAGGCTGGGGAATTTCTAAGGGGAAAAAAAGACTGAAACCTAGACCGCGGTGCAGGGGCAGTGGCAGTGGCCTGTTGGTGGACCATGGGGGCAATGGTCGTATAGTAGCCTCTCCTAGCACCCAAAAGTAAGCAACTGCCTTGATACGGACATGCAAGTCTTCAGAAATGAAGTCAGACTCTGCCACATGGCATTACATGTATCCATACCTGACTGTGTTCAATCTTTTCCCCTTCCTTTTCTTTGGCTAAAACTTAGAATTTTCGGCTGAAAGAATAGGAAATTTGGCTGAAAATCGCCAAATGACTGAAAATTTCCCAGCCTGATGATACAATAGATTAATGGATAACAATTTTTCTGCCCTTTAGCTGTTGGAAGAGGCTGGTTTCGTGAATGTGCGGGCCGAGGACAGGTCAGAACAGTTCAAACAAGTGCTGCAGAGGGAGTTGAAAACAGCTGAAGCAATTAAGAATGAGTTCATACAGGTAATTCAAAACAGTTTTTATTACATTGTATAATATATTGTGAGGGTGGGTGGATGTTTGGGAATTTAACATCCTTTTCCACCACATAACAGATGAGAGATGGGGAAACGAGAAAAAAGCCAGCACAAATATAATTTTGTTTATATTTGGCCCTAGCTGGGATTTGACCTCAAGGCCTGAGCATTGGAAGTCTAAAGCTCTAGCTACCATTCGGCTATCCAACATATCCCCAACATATACTGTGAATGGCCACACAAGTCACATTTTTGCCGTGACTGATGAAGGGGATAATGGCTGTTCACCAGGGCGCTGAAGGGTCTGCATTCTTTTTCATAGGGATTTCTTCAGTTGCTGTACTTTTTTAACGTTGCACCACATGCTTATATTCTTGTAGTTTGTAGGCATGTTTGTGTGTGTGTGCATGTGCATGTGTGAGAGAGAGACACAGAGAGTGTATTTGTGCACTTTTGATGTTGCTTGAATCAAAACTAAAATTGGGACTGGCTCCGACCAGCAGTAATGTGGTGGGTTTTTGTTGTTGTTGGTTTTTTGTTTTGTTTTTTTAAACCAGCAGTATTGATGAAGTTTATGCCTTTCAGGAGTTCTGTGAAGAAGACTACAACTACATCGTCAACGGCTGGAAGGACAAGTTAGTCAGAGTGGGGGAGGGGGACCAGCGATGGGGGCTCTTCTACGCTGAGAAACCTTGAACATTTTGAGCATCCACCAAGATCTCAGAATTTTCCACTGACTGCTCTTGACTACAGCCTGTACAGGACTGTTTTACGAATCTGTTTTATACATTTATTTGATGATCTCAGACAACTGTCAGCAAAGCAAAAGGACAAACTTGACTTACCTGCAATTTGGTATGTTGTGGTCAACTGTGCCACTAAATAGAGGCATTTTGAGCGAATGAAAGGAGGTAGTTGGACAAACACACTTCCCGGTTATAATTGTTGGCTGTCAGAGCTGTACATTATACATGTATGCATGCGTAGTCTCATACAGACAAGTAATCACAAAAAACATGGCATTTACAGAGAGGTCCGGCCATATGTATTTTTATAGTGCACTTCCCCTACTGCTTGAGCATGAAATTACTGTTTTGTAGCTGTTTGTTCCATGACAACAAAGACCATGTACAGTCAAGACAGTCAGCTTCCTCTTGCAGATCTGTTGAAATTACAAGGAAGCCATTGCAAAAGCCATTTGTCTTACTTCAAGTTCAAGACCGTTTTATCCCTGCTGTTTCGATGGTATCATCAAGCAATGCCTTTGTATGAGGAGCAACATTTGATGTTAGTCAAGTTGATGATGCATTCTGAAGTGACTGCAGTGGTTTGCTTGTGGCCCTTCTTTCACAGATTGGCAACTCTTGTTGCTTGACCTTGCAAAAGAGATCAGTCTGTTTGTTTTCCTATAAAGGTCTTTTAAAAACAAATCTTCAAATTACATAATCCAGTTTCTCTTTTCCAAGTGCATTGAATATTTTGTTGAATGTGCATGCCTGAACGACACGTCTTTTGTCCAGTTGCAGATATTGATTGTACCTGAATTAATCAGGTGTTCTCAGGAATTACAACAGTTGAAACCATGTATTTGTGTTTCACGAAGTAATTGCAGGTACATGTAGTTCCATACACGTACATGTATGTCAGCTCTTTTACTGTGAGAAAGCACAAATATTAATTTTGTTCAGAAAGGGTATCATTTTCCACAGCTGTGTTCATGCAGTTTTACTGTACTTTTCACTTGGTGAAAGAAATGTCAAGTTTATTCAGCAGCCAGTCTTGTCCCAAGCACCAAAATGGAATTACGTATGCACTGTGAATGTTTACAGCAAAACTGTTCTTTTAGTTTCCTGCCAGTACTTGTTTGTTGATCATTTATTACACACTGCTCATGATCATTGGCTGGGTAAATAAGCAAGGAAAAAAGTCATGTTAATGTCTTCATTATCTGATCTGAATAAGAAGTGTATCTTTGATTACCTCTAGTTTAATTCACATTTGTTATGATATGCAACTGCTGAATGCAAACCACTGGAGGTTGCTGCAGAGGTAAATCAGCATGAATTGGTGATGCGTTTTAAAAACAGGATTGTGATGTGCAGAATTGTTTTCCTTTTTTTTCTCCAGTAAGGCTTGTATCAACATTTTGTACATTAATCAGCTGTGATATACTGGTATGCAAGGAATGAGTGCTGCCCATGAGCATTCTGTGAATGCGCTTACCATCTCCAAATCATGTAAACATTTGATGATTACAATGAAAAAGGATGCATGTGGAAATTGTTTTGTTCATGTGACAAGCATTTTTGTCTTCATTTTTCTCCACCAGAGTATGGTCAAGCGAGCGTGATGTTTTAGTTTCACTTGAATTCTTCATTATGACTGAATAAAAGACTTTGTGTTTTAACTGCTTTCCTATTTCCAGACAATGTTCTGACAGGCCTTCAAGTGTTCGTTTTCATCAAAGAGGTTCTTTAATCTTAAGATGTCAGTTTTGTCATGCGTCGTGCTTTGCAATTTCCATCACTTGCTGGACTGGTCTACAGATGCAAGTGACATTGTATCACCATGTGCGCCAGTCAATTTTACTGAAAAATAAACCACAGTACACTTCAAAATTATCAGTCTATGGTTGCTGGTGATATTACACTTTAAAAGATGAAGGCAGGTTTATGTTCTCCTGGTGGTAGTAGACAAGTTATCACACGTTCATTTTCCCGTGGTCAATATATGCATTCGAGTACTACATGTATTTTAATTTCATTGTACATTGTGAAACAAAAAAGCCTGACCACCACTATTGCGTTCAATAAAAAGTATATTTTTTTAAGTTAATAGGTCTGCTGTTATCACTGTGTGCCTAAACCTCCTCTTTGTTGTTGTTTTTGTAAATATCATGAATGTTCAGATATAAAGGTTCACCACCGCAACAGTACATGACTACACTTTGACCGTTTCGAAAATTTGAAAATAAAGTCCAACATAATGTTTTGACACATCACACAAGACAGCAGTACATGTGATATTAGGCACTTTTTTTAATATTCTTTGGGTTTGAATCTCTGGCCATTCACTGACCCTGAAAAAAGCATTCCTGTGGGTATCATACTGTAGTTGTTAGTACGTGTATACACTGCACACATACAAATAAATTGTACCAACCTAACATTTTACCACTCCTTAGCAGGTTCAGATTTTCTCCCCTATTAAATGTATATATAAATCACGATAACAATACTTGTACTGACCGTCCAATCATTAAACGATTAGTTCAGATAGATCTGCTCAAACACATGTAAATCCAAGTCCGCCTAGCCATCAAATCAATTGTCCAGATCTATGTAAAATATCAATGGCAACATGGAATTCTACTCGACAGATCTATTCAGCAGACAACCTGAATGGTGGTCTCCATTTTTTTTTTTTTTTTTTTCAAATAAACACGTGCATACATGTAGTTGTAGTCAGCATTCTGTGACTGTGATTGCCTTTTTGTAGTTGTCGCAGTTGTTCCGAATAGTTAATAATATACAGTAAGCTGAACGTTGTGAAATGTCATATAAACGAGTTATGCCAAGCTTCCAATAAAAAGTCATACGTTACCTCAAATACAATCAAGATGGTTAAAAAATCATTTCAACAGCCCATTTTCTATGTACATGTATATAACCAAAACCAAAGACCACACACACAATTGCACACAGAAACCTCGCAGAGAATGAATATACTTCATACTGCACCAACAACCGATCTGACACAGACTACAACATGTGGTAAGGCTTTACTTCATACCACCAACTGATATCAATTTACATGTACATGTACCTGATTAGAACTTTCTTCTACGAGAAGAATAGAACATAGTTGTCAAAGCAGACACTCTTCCACAAAACTGCATGCCTTAGCAGGTTCATGTGTACCAGCAATTCATCAAACGTATCTTCAGAGCCCAATCTCCATCACTGATCACTAACACCCCCATCCTTCCCTTTAAAAAAATTCAACTGTTTACTGTAAAAAAAAAAAGAAAAAAAAAGAAGACTAAATTGCTACAG
Source organism: Batillaria attramentaria (assembly GCA_018292915.2). Taxonomy (NCBI): domain Eukaryota; kingdom Metazoa; phylum Mollusca; class Gastropoda; family Batillariidae; genus Batillaria; species Batillaria attramentaria. The sequence goes on along the minus strand of JACVVK020000009.1, from coordinate 2,649,640 downwards.
TATATACTGAATCTGTTTGTCATGAACAAATACTTCAACATGTTCGCTGCAAACATGTAGAATTTTCTATCACCGATCTGTACAACTTTCAACTGACAAACACATACAGTGTGTGGTACTGCTATTTTTTGGGACAGACTTGCTCACCAGTGCATTGAATGGCACAGATATATATGAATATCATGGTAGTTTCAGAGGATTTCAAAGCAAATTGTTGACTTCAGCACACTAGGCAAAGGCTGTAATTTGACTAGAGAGAGAAATGCAGAAGAAGTGACGACGACTGTTTTTGAATCACACGTACTGTCACACACCCATTCACTCACCTCACCCTAATTATACAGAACCGAAAATACACACAAAAATCACATCCCATCAGCCACCACAACAAAGGAAGCAACGTTCGGATACACAAAAGACAATTCTTGTGATGTTGTATGCCTCCACTTTATAATACATAAAAATCAACTGCCTTTATTAGTAAATGCACATGAAGATACGCTGCACTGCAGATTCGGACCGTCACTCGTTTGACTCAAGGAACTTTTTGTATGCATCTTCATCCATCAGCCCTTCAACCTCACCCTTGTCGGCAACCTCAAGCTTGAATATCCACCCTGCAATAAATGTATCACCATCAACACATTTTGTACTGCTCACAGGGATTCTTTGCTAATGTTTAGGAACAGTTTTGCTTGTCAGTGCGTATGTACGCTCAAAATACTCTATCCAGGGTCCATACAGGTTCACAGTCTAAAAAATTAATGACTTTTCCAGGCCATCTCTCCCGTTCTCCATGACAACTTCCTCGCACTCTTTCACCTGACACACACGAGGGTAGAAAATCTAAGCTTATCCAACTTCTCACAGTCAGCAAGACCAATGTTCAGAGTTAGCCATTAGCCTCATGGGAAGGCAGTTTGTTGGTACCTATATTTGGCGCGCAGTCCAGTGAGTAATCACCAAGCTGACCGTCTCATTGTCTGGCTCAAAATGGCTTCAATAAAACTCTGAAATTCCATGACTTTTCATGACTCTTGAGATAATTTCATAACTTTCCAGGCCTGGAAAAGCTATTTTCAAATTCCATGACTTTTCCAAGATTCCATGACCTGTACGGACCCTATCTATCCTGATGATCAGTATGGCCCTTCATGCAATATAATGCTGTTTACAACTTGCGTGCACGTTCGAACTTTCAAATTCTACGACTGTCGTTACACTACTGGAGCGCTCAGTGTAGTCACCGTGTCATCGAGTACTTTTCTGTTGGTTCAGTGCCAGCATTAGAGATGCTGTCACTGTTCAGGCATCTAAGTGGTCTGATGATAGATACCTCGAAAACAGCTACGAATGATCTGTAAGCATAAAAATAGTAGCATTAATAGCTTCAACACTAACAGTTCTTTAACAGCTGTTTTCATAGGAAAACACCATACCTACATGCACAGTTGGAAGCAATGTCCACATTTCTATGTTGGTGAGAAATTGAACATTGCCAATTGCTCACACTCACAGATCGTTCTGAGCTGCTTTCATGGTATCTATCATCACACCACCTAGGCACCTGGACTGTGACTGGCGTCTGTAACGCTGTCATCGAGCTAACAGAAAGCGTACTTGATGTGACCGATAACACCGAGCGCTCCAGTAGTGTAACAACAGTCATAGAATTTGAGTGTTCGACCGCTAGTGCAAAGTGTTAACAAAATTGTATCGGATTAGGAGCTGTACTACTGGACATCATCAAGAAAAAGTATTTTACGCGTAAAAGCGCACCTCACGAGCGAAATTGTGCCAAAAAATTAGCTGGCTTAGCAAAGACGAAATTAGCCCGTTTAAAACACTTACAGTCTCACAGAGGATCTGATGGGAGTAAAACCATGCTACTGGAAGTATGTTGAAACTTGAGGAAATGTAACAAGTCAACCCAAGTCTTGTACACTGTGCGTAGGCAGACTTCAAAATGCTGGAACTAATTCTACGTGCATTTCAACTCAATATAAAAACTAAAAAATAAGAAACCTAAGCTTACAATACACAGATATAAAACAAAAACATGCTGACCTTTGGCGTATCTAAAACTGACATGTCACAAAAATAACCATGCCCTTCTCTTCCACAAAAAAGCAAGAACAAACAAAACCCGAACAAAAACCACCACCATAAAGATATATACAGATACACTGTAATAATATAAACATGAGATGTCACACCTCAGCATGGATGCTCAGTCTCTGTCACATTAAGATGCGTGTTGTGTATCATACTAATCGATGAATGCCAAATCACATATCGTGCTGCAACTGCCATGTTGTCTGCATTTGTGCTGATTTTGTGTTGTCTGATACACACTGACATTCAATAAAACGTAGACTTGCCTCTTTAAAAAAAAAAAAAAAAAAAAAAAAAAGTTACGTTTAAGATGGTGACTGCACAGTCCAAGGATTACAGAGAAAAACTGAAAAACATAAACTGGGCCCAAGTGTACCCCCCCCCCCCCCCACCCCCAAGTTGTGTTTAAGATGGTGACTGCGCAGTCCAAGGATTAAAGAGAAAGAAACGGAAAAACAATAAACTGGGCCCAGGTATGGGGCAAGTTTAGAAACCACCACAACCACAACAACAACAACAAACCACATCCAGATACACACTACGATATAAGTAGAACATGAGCCCATAACAGCCATTAATTACCCTTTTCAAGCGGTGAACTGTTGATGAGATTGGGAGTGTCTGTGAGAGTTCCATTGACCTCTGTGACCAGGCCAGCAACTGGACTGTAGATATCGCTAGCAGCCTTCACGCTTTCAAGGCATCCTGCGTCTCCTGGTGTCACAGTAAAAGATAAAAAAATAGGACACAGGGACTCTGTGACAAATGATAAACACTTTCAAGCACCCTTGCATTCCCGTCAATCTTTCTTCATGAAAGGGGTACCCAGTACATGTACAAACAGAAAACTGAACGCGAGTTACAACTTCCAGGGCTGAACATGGTCCATGATCTAAAAGGAGGAAACGTGTGTAGCATTTAGTGACGAAGTGGCGAAATGAACGCACGTTTTCCAAAGCACCTTCTTTATGCTAGGGGGTGTCCAGGGAAATGCTCCCCCCGGCATTTAAAAAGAGACTAAAACCTATGCAATCTGGTGCTTTTTGACATAAATTTATATGCTTCAGAGAAGGAAACTGTTGTAGAGATCGCGAAAAGCCACTGCATTTCGTTGGAAATTTCTAGACCATCCCAGAACATGCGGGTGCAGTAACATCAGTAGATTACGTAACCTTGGAAAGATCTCGAACTTGCCAGTACATGTATGTTGAGGAATGTTCTAGATCTGACCTGTTTAGTATATAAGCAGCCCTGCACAGCGTTCTGGGTTCTTCTTCTTTCAAGAGTTTGTTCTCAACGCATCTTCTGTTAATAAAGTATTGGAGTTATCCTGTTGTATCCCGTGTCTTCTCTGCGAGTGCACCGAGAGAGCAACATAGCAGGACAACTAGAGAGGCAAAAGCCTCCATGGCTCCCTTGTGACACAGGTCAAGGTCATTCACAAGAGTATGTTTGTAAAGCTCTTATCACTATCCATTATCATGCCAAGTAAAGTGTCTCTGGCGCTCTGAGTTCATGGCAATATTACAATTTTCCCCGAAACAGTTTTGTATGACCTTGACCTTTGGTCAAGGTCATTCAAATGAGATCTCATCCATGTCTATCATTATGCCAAGTTTGATGCCTCTAGTATTTGCAGTTCCTCCGAAAACAGTAATGTTAAAATTCACAACAGACAGCTTTAATGACCTTGACCTTCAGTCAAGGTCATTCAGAAAGGTAGGTCTCATTGCTGTCTATCATCATGCCTCGTTTGGTGCCTCTACTGTTTGTTGTATTGGAGAAAATGCCAAGGTTAAAGTTTCTCAAAAAACGCTTGCATGACCTTGACCTTGACTAAAAATCACTGAACACAGGTATGTCTGTAAAGGTGCTGCTAATGTCAGTCATCGCACATATAGTTTGATGCTTGTGATTCTTCTGGATTCTGAGAAAATGAAAATGAAAATTTTCCCAACAGACTGTTTTAATGACCTTGACCTTGAGTCAAGGTCATTTAAGGTGGTATGTGTGCATAGGTCTTATCACTGTCTATCAGCATGCCAGGTTTGGCGCCTCTGCTGTTTGTTGTTTCTGAGAAAATGCCAATCTTAAGGTTTCACAAAAATAGCTTGGACGACCTTCACCTTGACACAAGGCCACTGACTACATGTATATCTGTAAAGTTCTTATCAACATCTATCATCATGCAAAGTTTAAAACCTCTGGTGTTTGTAGATTACGAGAAAATGCCAATGTAAAATTTCAAACAGACAGCTTTAGTGACCTTGACCTTGAGTCAAGGTCATTCAAAATGATATGTTTTGAAAGGTCTTGTGGTTGTCTATCAGCATGCCAAGTTTGGTGCCTCTGCTGTTTGTAGATTCTGAGAAAATGACAATGTTAAAGTTTTCTGGACACACACACACACACACACACACACACAGACAGACAGACAGACAGACAGACGACGGAGGGTTAATACATAGACTCCCATTGTTACACAAGGGAGCCAAAAATACAACAGAAATACTTTTTAGTTTACAATTTGACTAAAATCTCTGCAGTTTGGCGTGTTTTGGGATGATTCAGAGGAGGAACACACACTTTCTGAGGGGAGGAAAATTCTAATCTTAGCCAAAGGTGGAAATCCACCAAAAGGTGGAAGATTTTAACCCCTGAACTTAAGCAACCTTTAGTTGACACTATCAAAGGCCTGTCAGATACTGTATAGAATGCACACTCGTTCACACAAGTAACCTAAGCAGACAGGCCTGACATAACATTAATCCGCGCATTCACACAAATGACATCTTTACTTCTATCCTATTTATGCTGGCATAATGAAGGTAAGGTTGTCAAGCTGTTATTTTTCTGCTGACTACAAACCTCCAGTTTCCACTTCTGAGCCAACTTCCGGAAGCTGAACGTAGACAATTTCACCAAGGGATTCCTGAAGCAGGTAGCAACAATCAACGTATAGCACGACACTCAGAGAGCAGACAAGTCAGCTCCACCACTCTCACCCACCCCCAACAGATGACCACTGTCAACCTTTTGTTGTGAAAAAAAAACAAAAAAACATCCAGACGGTCTACTACTAAGTCTAAGTATTTCAGAAGTCCCTCCAATGGCCTTATAAAAAGTGAGAACAACTGCACTAAAGTAATGCATGTACACTGATTAACAACTGCTCACAAGACCCTCCGGCCCAGGCAAAGTTTGTCAACTCATTCAATAAGATCAGTTATGAAGAAAAGTAAAGAGAAAATCAAAGTCGCACACACAGACACACACACACACAGAGTAATCACCTGGGCATATTGTGAAATGCCAACTGTACCAATGCTGCCATTCAGCTCAATCCATTCATGCTTTTCTGTGTATCTTTTTGCTGGGGGGGAAGAAAAAAAAAATCGATGAGCAGATTTACCAACCATCTAAACTTACACTAGCCCTGTAACTGTCATCATCAACTTCACCAGCAACCTTTCCTTCGCAGTAAACATTGGTTGATTTTTCGGTAACATAGAACTTCATTTAAACTAAAATGTTTCCCTTCACTCTGACGTGCTGGACCCTGTTTGAGGTCAGAACACTACAATACAAAAGCACAAACGAATGTAACCTGGAGTACACTGTATACAAGTCAGTGTTCTGATGCATCAAATATGATGAATGTGTGTGTGTGTGTGTGTGCGTGTGAATTTTTAAAAATACATTTAAAAAAAATTACATATATATATATATATATATATGCATGTAATTTTTTAAAAATGGTGATGATATATATATATATAGGGGAAGTAATATATATATATATATTTATACCACTCTACCACTATTACAAGTCATGGTATAAAATCCATAATTCACCACATGTGGTATAAACATTGTACCCATGACAACCACGCGTGTATTTTATGGCTGTACCTAAAGGCCATGTCACACGAGAGGGCAAAAACACTTGAAAACATTGTTTTCAGATGTTTCGCTGCGAAACAGTGTGTTTTGTCGTGTGACATACTTCACAACAATGTTTTCAAAACACTGTTTCGATCGTGTTTTCAGTTTTAGAGCCTGCCCTAAAATCCGAAAACATGTTTTGTGTTTCAACCAATGAAAGCCGCCGTGCGGAGTGTCAAGTGACACCTTCCCGTATCCGCTCAGTCAACATGTATGTTTAAGGAAAAGAGACATCGACTTTACCCAGAAACCCCATCCAGAGGTATTTCATACGCATTGAAGTTCTACATACAAGAAAAGGGTGTCTAGTAAGGTAGGAATGTCTTGACCGTAGCAGGGAAACTTGTTTTCAGCGTGACATCGCCTTAAAGAGTGAACAGGTATTACCCTAGCAGTGTTCCAGCAGTGTGTTCTGGTGAAAGGATTTGCGTCACAATATGACGCGAAAAGGGACTAAAGAATAATTTACGTCACGACATGACGTAGTTTGACTTCGTACGGAAATGGGGACGAAGGAGCTTTGCCAGTCGCTTGACGTGGAATTGTTGATCTTTTGCTGCGTGTTATCAACAAGCGGTCGTGTTTGTGACAAGCGTAAGCCTAGTTCCAGTTCTCTACTAAGACGGAGGCTTCGAAACGGAAAAGCTGACTTCTCAAAGCCTATGGACAAAGCGAGGTAAAGCATCTCAGTCAGTGATGTCGCGTGAAGCATTTGGATTGCCGATGTCAGCTTTCAAATCGAAGACTTGAAATGCAGGTAGGGACGTGGTATAAATAATTTTCCCAATTCGGTGCCCCCGATTACGTAAAATACACCACACTCGTTTGTTGATTTCGACCGTAAAACTGCTCGTTAAAACTCGCAGTTTTACGGTCGAAATCAACAAACTCGTGTGGTGTATTTTCCGTAATCGGGGGAACCTCATTGTGAAAACTCTATATATATATATATATGTACACATCTAACTGCAGCTATGTATTAACACACTAATTCAATCTTTGCTAAGTCAACTGATGTTATGGAACAGTTTCGCTCGTGGGTGCACCTGTACGCTCGAAATACTCTATCTCGATGACTAGTACAGCTCTTAATGCGATACAGTGTTGATTCCACTGTGCGCAAGTGGTCGAACGTTCAAATTCTACGACTGTTGTTACACTACTGAAGTCCCCAAGGGACATGTACAGCACTGCTGCTGAAAAAGGTATACCAGCAGTCGCTTTACTGAAGGTCCGAGGTACAGCAGCCAAGCAGACCCAGGTACAATTACAATGGTTATACACCATGAATGTGAAACTATCCCTGACAAACCTATATGGCTTATCAGAAGGGCATGACCTGTATGTCACTGACAATGACCTTCAAGTTGAAACAGAGGAGACAGCCTCTCGGAATATTCCTACCAGGTAAGTCAGCACTTTCTGGTTCAGTGTTCAAGCCAGCTGATATATATATAATTATATGCCTTTTCCTAGTGGGTTCACAACAAAAGGAATTCCCTACCGCGTGACCATGTACTCAGGTGATCAGCTGCTAGTGTCACCATTCGATCAGGTCACTCTGACATATTACACAATAAGAGAACACACACCACACTAGGACATTAAGTGGTGACAAACGTGATTTCTGGTTGCAGATTTTAAATCATTCACCTAAAGCTGTGACTGATATTCATTTTGCTTTTATGATCACACTTGGAGTCACAGCTGTCCCTAGTACACGTCATGCATCCACCGTCTTTTTTTTTTTTTATGGGTGTAAGCGTCTGATTTCTATTTAAAGGCACTCCTGGTTTAGTGGTTGCAGGTTCAACGTCCTTTCATTTCTCACCACATAAGGATGAAATAAAAATTAGGTTAACAAGGAAAATGCCAGCAGAAATTCTCGGCTCCCAGCCCAACCCAAGCATTCGAAGATGAACATTCTACAAGCTCAGCTGTGCTGGCTCCCGTCACACTACCGACAGTGGAAGAATATCATTATGTTATAGCACTTCTGAAATATTATATTATATTATATTATATACAGTGATGCAAATATTGACCAGTACTTGTATTATGGTAACCACATTTAGGCCGAAGTCATGGCATAAGCATGAAGTGATGCATGCATGCTGCATGAAGAGTCAAGGCTGCAATACGTCATTGTCTGACCTATTTTACTCTCCTGAAAAGTACAGATCTTGGAGTTGGACCCATACTATGCATCTATGATCTACTCACCAGCATTTCACTGTTTGTGTACTTCTACAAAATGCAAATAAATATATAGATCTATTCGATATGAGATTTACATACTGCACCACTGATGTGTCAGTGACTGGAAACTCCTCAGATTTGGCAGTTAAGTACTCTATCCTGTCATAAGGTGCCTTGCTGTCAGCATGCTATGTAGAGTCTAAAGAAATTATGAACAGTGAACTAAAACTCCAAATGACACACCGACGGACAAGTCAACAACTACAGGTTTCCACACACTCCAAGCACCAAAACTGCGTGCTCTGTTGAACCACACTTGGGTGTTCAAAGCTGAAAGGTTTTCTCTACTGTCTCTTTGTGTTGATACTGCATCACTCAAAAACAGCTGTGGCGACTGCGAGCCTCTGCGACATGCTACTCTGCATACTGCTATAACACGTGGATTCGTCTGCACGGTGCCACTTGTGCACACATGTTCCCTCTGACTGAATGCGCGTATGGCATACAAACTTTGGAACTGCAAGTGCCAGTACTGCGCCTCAGGGCAGCACAAGGTACCCCCCTCCACATTTCTGCTGAGGGCAGCGAACTCACGGTGACCTAAAAATTCCACGCGCTGCAAGGCCATTTCACAAAATATGCAAGATCCATTATACTCACCAGCTGAAGCCCGAACAGTGACGGTAAAACTTCGCTTAGGACCGAGGGCACAGGTTTGCTGTCGGAGCGCAACTGCAGCAAATCGAGACGTTTGTTGAGCAAACCGAGAGAGCATGGTCGTCGCCATCTTGAATCTTCGTGGAGACCTTTTGAAAGTCACGTGATTTCCCTTTTGGAGAAAGGGTTGCGACAGAGAGCTCCCGGTGTAGGATCCGGTCCGGTCCCCCCTCTGAAGTAGTCCCCCGGGGGACCAATTCGTGGCAAAAACTGCTCTATAATGGTCCCCCCTTAGACATCCAGCCTCGTTTTCGACTGGTCCCCCTGGGCGATTTTGGTCCCCCCTCGCATCCAAAATAGGCCCCCTCTCGAAGTGGTCCCCCTCTTTTCTAACCAATGTAGTCAGTATTTATTTTTAACTTTATTGTTATAGTGTGTGTCAACTCAGTAGAAAACGTGACTCTGGATCTCTCTCACTCTCTCTCTCTCTCTCTCTCTCTCTCTCTCGCCCCCCACACTTTCTCTCCTCCCCCCATCTCTCAAACACACACACACACACACATTATGCACGCACTCACGCACGCGTGCACACTCACTCACGCACGCACGCACGCAAACACACACACACACACACACACACACACACACACACACACACCCCTCTTTCGTTATATGTATAATTATTTTCATTTTTGTACAGAGATGTTATTCAAGATGATCTTGAACTGGGTCAAGGTTACAGTGTCAAATCTAAACTTTTAAAAGTGATTTAACTTCGTAGATTTGCCGTTCTATGTAGCCTATACTTTTGTTTTTTATTTTCTCTTTTTTTTTGTGGGATGAGAAAACGGTCGCCACTAAAAAACAAAAGTATAGGCTACATAGAACGGCAAATCTACGAAGTTAAATCACTTTTAAAAGTTTAGATTTGTTTTCTCTTTTTTTTTTTTTTTTGTGGGATGAGAAAACGGTCGCCACGCTTCTTGACACGTCACGTGACTCGTGTCAAACATCGCCACGCTTCTTGACACGTCACGTGACTCGTGTCAAACATGCCTATAATTATAAGTACACGACAATTCATTCCGTCAACCAGTCTTCGTTTTTCATTGACTATCATCATGGACGACACTCTGTATGACAACGTGTTGAACTATTTGAAAAATGGCACTTACCCTCTGACCGCGAAAGGGGAAAACCGTGATGTGACTAAAGTTAAAAAGAGACAGTTGAGAAAGACTGCTGCAAAATACACAATTCGAGAGGATGTGCTCTACCACGACGGAATCCTCGTGGCAAAGAGGAACCAGGTTCCAGAGATATTGCAAGAGTTTCATGACAACTATGTGAGCGGAGGACATTTGGGGATGAACAAGACTTATAAGAAGGTGAGCACCCGTTTTTGTACTCCCAGTTTTAACAGGCTTTAGAATGGGAACGAGGTTTTGTGTGTTTCTGGTATGTCTGGTATAACCAACACATCGGATATAGCGGCCACTTTTGTCCTGGTGGACGTTATATCCGATGACTCCGTATATAACGTAAATTTTCCGGTATAGCCGATGTCTTCGGTATATAACGGACATTTTCCGGATTGAAGACATTTCCTTTGCTGGCTCTCTCTCTCTCTCTCTCTCTCTCACTCACACCCCCCCCCCCCCCCACACACACACACACTGTTATCTACCAGTTATCTTTAAGACATAGTATTTATAAATATTTCATTACTCTTTTTTCTCTCTAGGTCTTGGAGCGTTACTTCTGGCATGGAATGAAACAGGAGGTTGAAGACTACTGCAGATCATGCTGTGTGTGCCAGAACATGAACGCTTGCAGAAAGAAGCCAGCAGCACCGCTTCACCCCATCCCAGTGCCCAAAAAGAAGTGGAGCCTCGTTGGAATGGACATCATAGGACCTTTGCAGGTCACTGACAGAGGTAACCAGTACATTGTTGCCCTCACAGACCACTTTACAAAGTTTCCCGTTGCCAAGGCCATCCCGTGCAAGAGTTCAGAGGAAGTTGCCAGATTCATGTACGAAACCATCTGCATCTTTGGCGCGTTTGATTCCCTCATAACTGACCAAGGCCGTGAGTTCATTAACTTTGCGCTTGATATTCTCACCGACCGTTTCAATATCAACCATCGCATTTCTTCGGCCTACCACCCTGAGACGAACGGCCAACGGGAGAGGGACAATAGGACACTCAAAGACACTTTGGTAAAGATCACAGACAATGATGATTGGGATGAACTCTTGCCAGCAGCCCTGTTCGCCTACCGAACATCCGTTCACAAGTCTACACAGTTTTCACCCTTTTTGGCATTGTATGGTGAGCAGGCAAAACTACCATTTGACGTCACTGGTGATGCCAACGAGCAAGATCTGAACGAAGAAATCATGGACACTATGAAGGGGATTCACGAGGAAGTCAAGAACAAAATTGGTGAAAACATTTCAAGGGCGCAGAAGAAGCAGAAAGAGTACTATGACAGCAGGCGTGCATATGACCACGGGTTCCGCATCGGAGACAAAGTCTTAATCATCAATGCTGCACGAGTACACAGAATGGGAGGCAAGATGGCACCAAGATTCGTCGGGCCATATGAGGTCATAAGTGTGTTGCCGAAGGGTCGACTTCAACTGAAGAACACTAAAAGTGGGAAAATACTGAAGAATCTCTACAATATCAGCAACGTCAAATTGTTCCATGATCGTACACAGGACAACGCTGACCCCTCCCATGCTCCACAGGCTGACCCCTCCTATCATCCACAGGCTGACCCCTCCCATGCTCCACAGGCTGACCCCTCCTATCATCCACAGGCTGACCCCTCCCATGCTCCACAGGCTGACCCCTCCTATCATCCACAGGCTGACCCCTCCCATACTCCACAGGCTGACCCCTCCCATGCTCCACAGGCTGACCCCTCCTATCATCCACAGGCTGACCCCTCCTATCATCCACAGGCTGACCCCTCCCATGCTCCACAGGCTGACCCCTCCTATCATCCACAGGCTGACCCCTCTTGCCAGCCGCCATTGAGAATGAAGTTCCACCCCGTTGATGGTGCCTGGCAAAAGGATCGGGCCTCCAGTTTGAATTTCCCCAGACTTTTCAGGCGGCACCCCTCAAGGGAAAGTGTTGAAGTTGACATTACGGCTACACCTCTCGATAGCGTTAGCGTAAAAGGAGATGGGAATTGTTTTTTCCGGTCTGTGAGCTTTGTTGTTTTGGGGACTGAGTCGAAATATAAGGAATTCCGAAATATCATTTGCGATTGGATTGAAAAGAATGACAAACGCTTCTACGGAACGAGCGCACGTGAAAATTACGTCGCGACATCAAACATGAGAAACGACCGTACTTGGGCCACCGAGGTTGAGATATTTGCTGCAGCCACCCTCTTGGACACGCCCGTGTATGTGTTCACAAGAGAGGCTCCAGGCCGACAACCTAGGTGGCTGAAATACGGGCCAGTTTGGCAATCGGCCCCATTGAAAACAGACAGAGCAATTTATATAATGAATCTTGGACATCACTTTGCTCCTGTTTTTTGTGTCACTCCTTAGACCAGAACTGTTAGTCTTCTGCTGTTTTTGTTGTTTCAAGCGTCATGATTTGAGACACTGGTACTCAGTCTTGACTGTCTACTTGAAGTACGCTGAAAGCCAAAGGTGGCAACTAGTTTTCATGTCATGGACACTTACTTAATTTTGAAGAAATATTTTTCTATGGCGTTGTATAGAAAATATTAGATACTTGGTCTTTGATGTTATTCTCTAAATGCTATTTCCAGTTTAAAAAAATTGACAGGAAATGTGGACTTTCATGCATTCGATGACGTTTCATGCAAAGACAGTACGGTAGAAGTTTGTTTTGTACTTTGCTATTGTTATTATTTTGCTCATTTCAGGACAAGATGTGCGATTAACAATTTATTAATTTACATTTATGTTGCGTTATAAAGTGCACAGCGCTCTGGTTAACAATTTCTGTTGCAACTCTTTGCTATTCATTAACTGTTTCTTGTTTCATTTCTTGTTTCTTTGACACAGTTTGACTGGACATACCTTTTGAAATAAAGTTTTTCTTGTCAAAGAACGTAAATGTCTATTTCAGGTTTTGCTAGAGAGAGAGAGATAGAGAGTGGGGGGGGGGGGGGGGGGGGGGGGGGGGGGGGGGGAGAGAGAGAGAGAGAGAGAGAGAGAGAATATTGATTGACTTATTTATTTATTGTTTGAAATTCTAGTAATAATGTTTAGTATTCGGTACAACCATCTCATAAACAAAAAAAAAAAAAAAAGAACCAATGCAAAAAAACAACTGAAAGAAACAAGAACCAACAACCAAACAAATATATCTCACACACACAAAAATAACAACAAGCACATAAATCGGGAAAAAAAAAGAAAAAAAAAATGTTCCTATGGCCCTGTGCTTTTGGGGACAATAAAGTTTTGTAACAATAAAGTTAAAAATAAATACTGACATAGCTCTACATTGATTAGAAAAGAGGGGGACCAGTTCGAGAGGGGGCCTATTTTGGATGCGAGGGGGGACCAAAATCGCCCAGGGGGACCAGTCGAAAACGAGGCTGGATGTCTAAGGGGGGGACCATTATAGAGCAGTTTTTGCCACGAATTGGTCCCCCGGGGGACTACTTCAGAGGGGGGACCGGACCGGATGCTACACCCCCTCGCATCCAAAATAGGCCCCCTCTCGAAGTGGTCCCCCTCTTTTCTAACCAATGTAGTCAGTATTTATTTTTAACTTTATTGTTATAGTGTGTGTCAACTCAGTAGAAAACGTGACTCTGGATCTCTCTCACTCTCTCTCTCTCTCTCTCTCTCTCTCTCTCGCCCCCCACACTTTCTCTCCTCCCCCCATCTCTCAAACACACACACACACACACATTATGCACGCACTCACGCACGCGTGCACACTCACTCACGCACGCACGCACGCAAACACACACACACACACACACACACACACACACACACACACACCCCTCTTTCGTTATATGTATAATTATTTTCATTTTTGTACAGAGATGTTATTCAAGATGATCTTGAACTGGGTCAAGGTTACAGTGTCAAATCTAAACTTTTAAAAGTGATTTAACTTCGTAGATTTGCCGTTCTATGTAGCCTATACTTTTGTTTTTTATTTTCTCTTTTTTTTTTGTGGGATGAGAAAACGGTCGCCACTAAAAAACAAAAGTATAGGCTACATAGAACGGCAAATCTACGAAGTTAAATCACTTTTAAAAGTTTAGATTTGTTTTCTCTTTTTTTTTTTTTTTTTGTGGGATGAGAAAACGGTCGCCACGCTTCTTGACACGTCACGTGACTCGTGTCAAACATCGCCACGCTTCTTGACACGTCACGTGACTCGTGTCAAACATGCCTATAATTATAAGTACACGACAATTCATTCCGTCAACCAGTCTTCGTTTTTCATTGACTATCATCATGGACGACACTCTGTATGACAACGTGTTGAACTATTTGAAAAATGGCACTTACCCTCTGACCGCGAAAGGGGAAAACCGTGATGTGACTAAAGTTAAAAAGAGACAGTTGAGAAAGACTGCTGCAAAATACACAATTCGAGAGGATGTGCTCTACCACGACGGAATCCTCGTGGCAAAGAGGAACCAGGTTCCAGAGATATTGCAAGAGTTTCATGACAACTATGTGAGCGGAGGACATTTGGGGATGAACAAGACTTATAAGAAGGTGAGCACCCGTTTTTGTACTCCCAGTTTTAACAGGCTTTAGAATGGGAACGAGGTTTTGTGTGTTTCTGGTATGTCTGGTATAACCAACACATCGGATATAGCGGCCACTTTTGTCCTGGTGGACGTTATATCCGATGACTCCGTATATAACGTAAATTTTCCGGTATAGCCGATGTCTTCGGTATATAACGGACATTTTCCGGATTGAAGACATTTCCTTTGCTGGCTCTCTCTCTCTCTCTCTCTCTCTCACTCACACCCCCCCCCCCCCACACACACACACACTGTTATCTACCAGTTATCTTTAAGACATAGTATTTATAAATATTTCATTACTCTTTTTTCTCTCTAGGTCTTGGAGCGTTACTTCTGGCATGGAATGAAACAGGAGGTTGAAGACTACTGCAGATCATGCTGTGTGTGCCAGAACATGAACGCTTGCAGAAAGAAGCCAGCAGCACCGCTTCACCCCATCCCAGTGCCCAAAAAGAAGTGGAGCCTCGTTGGAATGGACATCATAGGACCTTTGCAGGTCACTGACAGAGGTAACCAGTACATTGTTGCCCTCACAGACCACTTTACAAAGTTTCCCGTTGCCAAGGCCATCCCGTGCAAGAGTTCAGAGGAAGTTGCCAGATTCATGTACGAAACCATCTGCATCTTTGGCGCGTTTGATTCCCTCATAACTGACCAAGGCCGTGAGTTCATTAACTTTGCGCTTGATATTCTCACCGACCGTTTCAATATCAACCATCGCATTTCTTCGGCCTACCACCCTGAGACGAACGGCCAACGGGAGAGGGACAATAGGACACTCAAAGACACTTTGGTAAAGATCACAGACAATGATGATTGGGATGAACTCTTGCCAGCAGCCCTGTTCGCCTACCGAACATCCGTTCACAAGTCTACACAGTTTTCACCCTTTTTGGCATTGTATGGTGAGCAGGCAAAACTACCATTTGACGTCACTGGTGATGCCAACGAGCAAGATCTGAACGAAGAAATCATGGACACTATGAAGGGGATTCACGAGGAAGTCAAGAACAAAATTGGTGAAAACATTTCAAGGGCGCAGAAGAAGCAGAAAGAGTACTATGACAGCAGGCGTGCATATGACCACGGGTTCCGCATCGGAGACAAAGTCTTAATCATCAATGCTGCACGAGTACACAGAATGGGAGGCAAGATGGCACCAAGATTCGTCGGGCCATATGAGGTCATAAGTGTGTTGCCGAAGGGTCGACTTCAACTGAAGAACACTAAAAGTGGGAAAATACTGAAGAATCTCTACAATATCAGCAACGTCAAATTGTTCCATGATCGTACACAGGACAACGCTGACCCCTCCCATGCTCCACAGGCTGACCCCTCCTATCATCCACAGGCTGACCCCTCCCATGCTCCACAGGCTGACCCCTCCTATCATCCACAGGCTGACCCCTCCCATGCTCCACAGGCTGACCCCTCCTATCATCCACAGGCTGACCCCTCCCATACTCCACAGGCTGACCCCTCCCATGCTCCACAGGCTGACCCCTCCTATCATCCACAGGCTGACCCCTCCTATCATCCACAGGCTGACCCCTCCCATGCTCCACAGGCTGACCCCTCCTATCATCCACAGGCTGACCCCTCTTGCCAGCCGCCATTGAGAATGAAGTTCCACCCCGTTGATGGTGCCTGGCAAAAGGATCGGGCCTCCAGTTTGAATTTCCCCAGACTTTTCAGGCGGCACCCCTCAAGGGAAAGTGTTGAAGTTGACATTACGGCTACACCTCTCGATAGCGTTAGCGTAAAAGGAGATGGGAATTGTTTTTTCCGGTCTGTGAGCTTTGTTGTTTTGGGGACTGAGTCGAAATATAAGGAATTCCGAAATATCATTTGCGATTGGATTGAAAAGAATGACAAACGCTTCTACGGAACGAGCGCACGTGAAAATTACGTCGCGACATCAAACATGAGAAACGACCGTACTTGGGCCACCGAGGTTGAGATATTTGCTGCAGCCACCCTCTTGGACACGCCCGTGTATGTGTTCACAAGAGAGGCTCCAGGCCGACAACCTAGGTGGCTGAAATACGGGCCAGTTTGGCAATCGGCCCCATTGAAAACAGACAGAGCAATTTATATAATGAATCTTGGACATCACTTTGCTCCTGTTTTTTGTGTCACTCCTTAGACCAGAACTGTTAGTCTTCTGCTGTTTTTGTTGTTTCAAGCGTCATGATTTGAGACACTGGTACTCAGTCTTGACTGTCTACTTGAAGTACGCTGAAAGCCAAAGGTGGCAACTAGTTTTCATGTCATGGACACTTACTTAATTTTGAAGAAATATTTTTCTATGGCGTTGTATAGAAAATATTAGATACTTGGTCTTTGATGTTATTCTCTAAATGCTATTTCCAGTTTAAAAAAATTGACAGGAAATGTGGACTTTCATGCATTCGATGACGTTTCATGCAAAGACAGTACGGTAGAAGTTTGTTTTGTACTTTGCTATTGTTATTATTTTGCTCATTTCAGGACAAGATGTGCGATTAACAATTTATTAATTTACATTTATGTTGCGTTATAAAGTGCACAGCGCTCTGGTTAACAATTTCTGTTGCAACTCTTTGCTATTCATTAACTGTTTCTTGTTTCATTTCTTGTTTCTTTGACACAGTTTGACTGGACATACCTTTTGAAATAAAGTTTTTCTTGTCAAAGAACGTAAATGTCTATTTCAGGTTTTGCTAGAGAGAGAGAGATAGAGAGTGGGGGGGGGGGGGAGAGAGAGAGAGAGAGAGAGAGAGAATATTGATTGACTTATTTATTTATTGTTTGAAATTCTAGTAATAATGTTTAGTATTCGGTACAACCATCTCATAAACAAAAACAAAAAAAAAAGAACCAATGCAAAAAAACAACTGAAAGAAACAAGAACCAACAACCAAACAAATATATCTCACACACACAAAAATAACAACAAGCACATAAATCGGGAAAAAAAAAGAAAAAAAAATGTTCCTATGGCCCTGTGCTTTTGGGGACAATAAAGTTTTGTAACAATAAAGTTAAAAATAAATACTGACATAGCTCTACATTGATTAGAAAAGAGGGGGACCAGTTCGAGAGGGGGCCTATTTTGGATGCGAGGGGGGACCAAAATCGCCCAGGGGGACCAGTCGAAAACGAGGCTGGATGTCTAAGGGGGGGACCATTATAGAGCAGTTTTTGCCACGAATTGGTCCCCCGGGGGACTACTTCAGAGGGGGGACCGGACCGGATGCTACACCCCCTCGCATCCAAAATAGGCCCCCTCTCGAAGTGGTCCCCCTCTTTTCTAACCAATGTAGTCAGTATTTATTTTTAACTTTATTGTTATAGTGTGTGTCAACTCAGTAGAAAACGTGACTCTGGATCTCTCTCACTCTCTCTCTCTCTCTCTCTCTCTCTCTCTCGCCCCCCACACTTTCTCTCCTCCCCCCATCTCTCAAACACACACACACACACACATTATGCACGCACTCACGCACGCGTGCACACTCACTCACGCACGCACGCACGCAAACACACACACACACACACACACACACACACACACACACACCCCTCTTTCGTTATATGTATAATTATTTTCATTTTTGTACAGAGATGTTATTCAAGATGATCTTGAACTGGGTCAAGGTTACAGTGTCAAATCTAAACTTTTAAAAGTGATTTAACTTCGTAGATTTGCCGTTCTATGTAGCCTATACTTTTGTTTTTTATTTTCTCTTTTTTTTTGTGGGATGAGAAAACGGTCGCCACTAAAAAACAAAAGTATAGGCTACATAGAACGGCAAATCTACGAAGTTAAATCACTTTTAAAAGTTTAGATTTGTTTTCTCTTTTTTTTTTTTTTTTGTGGGATGAGAAAACGGTCGCCACGCTTCTTGACACGTCACGTGACTCGTGTCAAACATCGCCACGCTTCTTGACACGTCACGTGACTCGTGTCAAACATGCCTATAATTATAAGTACACGACAATTCATTCCGTCAACCAGTCTTCGTTTTTCATTGACTATCATCATGGACGACACTCTGTATGACAACGTGTTGAACTATTTGAAAAATGGCACTTACCCTCTGACCGCGAAAGGGGAAAACCGTGATGTGACTAAAGTTAAAAAGAGACAGTTGAGAAAGACTGCTGCAAAATACACAATTCGAGAGGATGTGCTCTACCACGACGGAATCCTCGTGGCAAAGAGGAACCAGGTTCCAGAGATATTGCAAGAGTTTCATGACAACTATGTGAGCGGAGGACATTTGGGGATGAACAAGACTTATAAGAAGGTGAGCACCCGTTTTTGTACTCCCAGTTTTAACAGGCTTTAGAATGGGAACGAGGTTTTGTGTGTTTCTGGTATGTCTGGTATAACCAACACATCGGATATAGCGGCCACTTTTGTCCTGGTGGACGTTATATCCGATGACTCCGTATATAACGTAAATTTTCCGGTATAGCCGATGTCTTCGGTATATAACGGACATTTTCCGGATTGAAGACATTTCCTTTGCTGGCTCTCTCTCTCTCTCTCTCTCTCTCACTCACACCCCCCCCCCCCCCACACACACACACACTGTTATCTACCAGTTATCTTTAAGACATAGTATTTATAAATATTTCATTACTCTTTTTTCTCTCTAGGTCTTGGAGCGTTACTTCTGGCATGGAATGAAACAGGAGGTTGAAGACTACTGCAGATCATGCTGTGTGTGCCAGAACATGAACGCTTGCAGAAAGAAGCCAGCAGCACCGCTTCACCCCATCCCAGTGCCCAAAAAGAAGTGGAGCCTCGTTGGAATGGACATCATAGGACCTTTGCAGGTCACTGACAGAGGTAACCAGTACATTGTTGCCCTCACAGACCACTTTACAAAGTTTCCCGTTGCCAAGGCCATCCCGTGCAAGAGTTCAGAGGAAGTTGCCAGATTCATGTACGAAACCATCTGCATCTTTGGCGCGTTTGATTCCCTCATAACTGACCAAGGCCGTGAGTTCATTAACTTTGCGCTTGATATTCTCACCGACCGTTTCAATATCAACCATCGCATTTCTTCGGCCTACCACCCTGAGACGAACGGCCAACGGGAGAGGGACAATAGGACACTCAAAGACACTTTGGTAAAGATCACAGACAATGATGATTGGGATGAACTCTTGCCAGCAGCCCTGTTCGCCTACCGAACATCCGTTCACAAGTCTACACAGTTTTCACCCTTTTTGGCATTGTATGGTGAGCAGGCAAAACTACCATTTGACGTCACTGGTGATGCCAACGAGCAAGATCTGAACGAAGAAATCATGGACACTATGAAGGGGATTCACGAGGAAGTCAAGAACAAAATTGGTGAAAACATTTCAAGGGCGCAGAAGAAGCAGAAAGAGTACTATGACAGCAGGCGTGCATATGACCACGGGTTCCGCATCGGAGACAAAGTCTTAATCATCAATGCTGCACGAGTACACAGAATGGGAGGCAAGATGGCACCAAGATTCGTCGGGCCATATGAGGTCATAAGTGTGTTGCCGAAGGGTCGACTTCAACTGAAGAACACTAAAAGTGGGAAAATACTGAAGAATCTCTACAATATCAGCAACGTCAAATTGTTCCATGATCGTACACAGGACAACGCTGACCCCTCCCATGCTCCACAGGCTGACCCCTCCTATCATCCACAGGCTGACCCCTCCCATGCTCCACAGGCTGACCCCTCCTATCATCCACAGGCTGACCCCTCCCATGCTCCACAGGCTGACCCCTCCTATCATCCACAGGCTGACCCCTCCCATACTCCACAGGCTGACCCCTCCCATGCTCCACAGGCTGACCCCTCCTATCATCCACAGGCTGACCCCTCCTATCATCCACAGGCTGACCCCTCCCATGCTCCACAGGCTGACCCCTCCTATCATCCACAGGCTGACCCCTCTTGCCAGCCGCCATTGAGAATGAAGTTCCACCCCGTTGATGGTGCCTGGCAAAAGGATCGGGCCTCCAGTTTGAATTTCCCCAGACTTTTCAGGCGGCACCCCTCAAGGGAAAGTGTTGAAGTTGACATTACGGCTACACCTCTCGATAGCGTTAGCGTAAAAGGAGATGGGAATTGTTTTTTCCGGTCTGTGAGCTTTGTTGTTTTGGGGACTGAGTCGAAATATAAGGAATTCCGAAATATCATTTGCGATTGGATTGAAAAGAATGACAAACGCTTCTACGGAACGAGCGCACGTGAAAATTACGTCGCGACATCAAACATGAGAAACGACCGTACTTGGGCCACCGAGGTTGAGATATTTGCTGCAGCCACCCTCTTGGACACGCCCGTGTATGTGTTCACAAGAGAGGCTCCAGGCCGACAACCTAGGTGGCTGAAATACGGGCCAGTTTGGCAATCGGCCCCATTGAAAACAGACAGAGCAATTTATATAATGAATCTTGGACATCACTTTGCTCCTGTTTTTTGTGTCACTCCTTAGACCAGAACTGTTAGTCTTCTGCTGTTTTTGTTGTTTCAAGCGTCATGATTTGAGACACTGGTACTCAGTCTTGACTGTCTACTTGAAGTACGCTGAAAGCCAAAGGTGGCAACTAGTTTTCATGTCATGGACACTTACTTAATTTTGAAGAAATATTTTTCTATGGCGTTGTATAGAAAATATTAGATACTTGGTCTTTGATGTTATTCTCTAAATGCTATTTCCAGTTTAAAAAAATTGACAGGAAATGTGGACTTTCATGCATTCGATGACGTTTCATGCAAAGACAGTACGGTAGAAGTTTGTTTTGTACTTTGCTATTGTTATTATTTTGCTCATTTCAGGACAAGATGTGCGATTAACAATTTATTAATTTACATTTATGTTGCGTTATAAAGTGCACAGCGCTCTGGTTAACAATTTCTGTTGCAACTCTTTGCTATTCATTAACTGTTTCTTGTTTCATTTCTTGTTTCTTTGACACAGTTTGACTGGACATACCTTTTGAAATAAAGTTTTTCTTGTCAAAGAACGTAAATGTCTATTTCAGGTTTTGCTAGAGAGAGAGAGATAGAGAGTGGGGGGGGGGGGGGGAGAGAGAGAGAGAGAGAGAGAGAGAATATTGATTGACTTATTTATTTATTGTTTGAAATTCTAGTAATAATGTTTAGTATTCGGTACAACCATCTCATAAACAAAAAAAAAAAAAAAAGAACCAATGCAAAAAAACAACTGAAAGAAACAAGAACCAACAACCAAACAAATATATCTCACACACACAAAAATAACAACAAGCACATAAATCGGGAAAAAAAAAGAAAAAAAAATGTTCCTATGGCCCTGTGCTTTTGGGGACAATAAAGTTTTGTAACAATAAAGTTAAAAATAAATACTGACATAGCTCTACATTGATTAGAAAAGAGGGGGACCAGTTCGAGAGGGGGCCTATTTTGGATGCGAGGGGGGACCAAAATCGCCCAGGGGGACCAGTCGAAAACGAGGCTGGATGTCTAAGGGGGGGACCATTATAGAGCAGTTTTTGCCACGAATTGGTCCCCCGGGGGACTACTTCAGAGGGGGGACCGGACCGGATGCTACACCCCCTCGCATCCAAAATAGGCCCCCTCTCGAAGTGGTCCCCCTCTTTTCTAACCAATGTAGTCAGTATTTATTTTTAACTTTATTGTTATAGTGTGTGTCAACTCAGTAGAAAACGTGACTCTGGATCTCTCTCACTCTCTCTCTCTCTCTCTCTCTCTCTCTCTCGCCCCCCACACTTTCTCTCCTCCCCCCATCTCTCAAACACACACACACACACACATTATGCACGCACTCACGCACGCGTGCACACTCACTCACGCACGCACGCACGCAAACACACACACACACACACACACACACACACACACACACACCCCTCTTTCGTTATATGTATAATTATTTTCATTTTTGTACAGAGATGTTATTCAAGATGATCTTGAACTGGGTCAAGGTTACAGTGTCAAATCTAAACTTTTAAAAGTGATTTAACTTCGTAGATTTGCCGTTCTATGTAGCCTATACTTTTGTTTTTTATTTTCTCTTTTTTTTTGTGGGATGAGAAAACGGTCGCCACTAAAAAACAAAAGTATAGGCTACATAGAACGGCAAATCTACGAAGTTAAATCACTTTTAAAAGTTTAGATTTGTTTTCTCTTTTTTTTTTTTTTTTGTGGGATGAGAAAACGGTCGCCACGCTTCTTGACACGTCACGTGACTCGTGTCAAACATCGCCACGCTTCTTGACACGTCACGTGACTCGTGTCAAACATGCCTATAATTATAAGTACACGACAATTCATTCCGTCAACCAGTCTTCGTTTTTCATTGACTATCATCATGGACGACACTCTGTATGACAACGTGTTGAACTATTTGAAAAATGGCACTTACCCTCTGACCGCGAAAGGGGAAAACCGTGATGTGACTAAAGTTAAAAAGAGACAGTTGAGAAAGACTGCTGCAAAATACACAATTCGAGAGGATGTGCTCTACCACGACGGAATCCTCGTGGCAAAGAGGAACCAGGTTCCAGAGATATTGCAAGAGTTTCATGACAACTATGTGAGCGGAGGACATTTGGGGATGAACAAGACTTATAAGAAGGTGAGCACCCGTTTTTGTACTCCCAGTTTTAACAGGCTTTAGAATGGGAACGAGGTTTTGTGTGTTTCTGGTATGTCTGGTATAACCAACACATCGGATATAGCGGCCACTTTTGTCCTGGTGGACGTTATATCCGATGACTCCGTATATAACGTAAATTTTCCGGTATAGCCGATGTCTTCGGTATATAACGGACATTTTCCGGATTGAAGACATTTCCTTTGCTGGCTCTCTCTCTCTCTCTCTCTCTCTCACTCACACCCCCCCCCCCCCCACACACACACACACTGTTATCTACCAGTTATCTTTAAGACATAGTATTTATAAATATTTCATTACTCTTTTTTCTCTCTAGGTCTTGGAGCGTTACTTCTGGCATGGAATGAAACAGGAGGTTGAAGACTACTGCAGATCATGCTGTGTGTGCCAGAACATGAACGCTTGCAGAAAGAAGCCAGCAGCACCGCGAGCAGTTTTTGCCACGAATTGGTCCCCCGGGGGACTACTTCAGAGGGGGGACCGGACCGGATGCTACACCGGGTTGTTCGCGTACTAAATCAATTTGCAGTACAAAAGGCATTATAGTGTAACTCAGCTTCTTTGCGAATAACATTAGGCAACAGCAATCCCCCCCCCACCCCTAAGTTTTTGGGGTTTTTTTTGTTGGGCGTTTTTTTTTTCGTGATTGTTAGTATAAACTTGTCAGCTGGCCTGTCATCAGTGAACCAGAGACATACATAACATATGTTATGTATGTCTCTGAGTGAACCAAAAGTTGTCAGTACAACTAAGGCATTCAATTCTGTTTGTGTTGCTGATCATGTACTTCAGCAAGGTGGTCAGTTGAAAAGCATAAAGTTGCCCAGCTTCTGGTCAGTAGTATGAACTCAAGTAAGAACACAGAACTTGCATACTCAAAGGCACCAACGCTAAAAATGAGTGTGGAAACGAAAGTAGAACTTGCCTCCCCTGAAAATTCTTTAATTGATGAAATTTTGTTTGGTATTTGTTTTCGTCTCCGTTTGCCACGTGTTGCGGCAGTCCTAAACAACAATACGTCGCTAACATGGGTGGCAAATAATACTGTTTTTAGAGTGCGTGTTCAATGCACCAAGGCTTATTTCGGACGTATTTCGTGCCCTGCAGACTGTACGCATGATTGCTCTGCATGATCGGAGGCTGCCTTACACGATCATGAAAAATCATGTGTGCCGTTTATGAAAATCGCGGCTTTTGCACGTTGGTTTTACTGACATTATTCTCATTTGTTTCAGCACCGACTACCTGTTCAGTTTATGACGTCAAACAGTCATTGTGCCAGACATTCCCGGTGCGCTATGTGTGTGCAAATGACACTAGGGTTATGAAGTGTTTCTCCCCAGCACTGACAACCCAGAAACATCTTTATGAATTTACGCCAAGTACTCTTGTCTCCGAGCTCAAGCTGTGGAAGTTCCCAACCGACCACCGCCTGTATGAGACATTTCCGATTGACCCTAAGGACGAAAATATTGTCAGGCAGGTCCCAAATGCTCTTTTTTCCATAACTTACCCCATTCCATTCAAATCAGGAGCCAAACTGGTAGCAGTTGCAGAGGAGGTGGTGTCAGACATTCTTGACCTCTCGCCCTTAGTGTCTTCCTCAAAGGAATTTCTCAATTTTGTGAGCGGAAAATTGGAGATAGGTGCAGCTGTGCCTCTCTCTCATCGTTATGGTGGTCACCAGTTTGGTGTGTGGGCTGATCAGCTTGGTGATGGCCGCGCAGTGATGTTGGGCGAGTATGTGAACCAGAAAGGTGAACGATGGGAGCTGCAGCTCAAAGGATCTGGACTCACTCCTTACTCACGTAGCGGTGATGGCAGAGCTGTTGTAAGATCTTCAGTCCGAGAGTTCTTGTGCAGTGAGGCAATGCACTATTTAGGTACATACTTATTATATTATCTTTAGACTAGGATTTTGGGTGAAACTAGATACAGCTGTATGCATGCACATATCGCTCACATATCGCTCACTATCAGCATGCATAGAATTTGATGAGGGAAGTATGTGTGTGTGTGGGGAAGGGTGGGGGGGGGGGGTAACTTCGCTCAAATATTGACACTTATCTATACAGTATTCTCCTAATGGTATGATTATGAAGTCAACACTGGCTGACATGATAGCATAAACATTGTTTTGTTTTTTTTTGGTTTTTTTCATTCTAAGATAAAGGATGGCAGCACAGCTGTGTTCTGGATGATAAAACGTATGCATGCATTACACCCGACAGTGTTTTATTTCTGTCTGTAGGAATTCCAACGTCAAGAGCAGCATCACTCGTCATCAGCAACAACACCGTGACACGTGATCAATTCTACGACGGTCATCCACAGAGGGAACGTACAGCAGTTGTTCTGCGGCTGGCTAGATCTTGGTTTCGCATTGGCTCTCTGGAAATTCTTACCTACTCTGGAGAGACAGCACTTCTGAGGCAGCTTGTGGATTTTGTTATCAAGGACTTTTTTCCTAGCATTGACATGAATGATTCTGGAAAATACCTGGCATTTTTTCAAGAGGTTGTCAGGGAAACAGCTTTTCTGATAGCTGCTTGGCAGAGTGTGGGTTTTGCACATGGGGTTTGCAATACTGACAATTTCAGTTTACTTTCCATAACCATTGATTTTGGACCTTTCGGGTTCTTGGATGCTTACGATCCCAAGTTTGTCCCCAACACATCCGATGATGAGCACAGGTACTCATACGAAAATCAGCCTGAAGTAGGTGCTTTCAACTTAGAGAAACTTCGACTTGCTCTTTTGCCTCTGTTGACCGAGGACCAGAAAACTCTCTCTTCAAAAATTCTCCTGAGTTACGGAGACCACTACAGGTCCAGATTCATGGACATATTTAGAAGAAAGCTTGGGCTTGAGACCGAAGCTGGGGAGGATGATGAAAATCTTGTTGCAGTGCTTTTGCGAATGATGTCTGACACTAAAGCAGACTTTACCATGACATTCAGAGAGCTGGGTGAAATCTCAGTTGACGAATTAGAGCATGGTGAAATTGCCCCAAAGTTCTGGTCTCTGATTGAACTTTCGTCGCATGCTTGGTTTGGTGGATGGGTGAGACTGTACACAAAACGACTGCAGCTGGAAAACCAGCCTGATGAGAGGAGAAGGGCATTGATGTGCAGTTCAAATCCACGTTATATTTTACGCAACTGGATAGCACAGGTGGCCGTTGAGGCCACAGAGAAGAACAATTTTTCAGTTGTTAATAAATTGTACAAGATATTCCAGAAACCCTTTACATATCAAGAGGAGGCAGAGGAAATGGGGCTGGCCAGTCAGCCTCCATATTGGGCATCACATCTGAAAGTTAGCTGCTCTTCATAGAGATCATGCATTGATCCGTGATATGATGATATGATATCGTTTACGAGACATACCGGGTTTTATTGAAAAATTATGTATGCCTTTCATTTCTGGGTGCTTCATGTCAGTATTTACATGTAACCGTACTGAGTTTCAGATGATGGGGTTTTGGAGGTGGTGTTAGTGATTTGTTTCCAGCTCTAAAATGAATATTGTTGAAGTTTTGAATTACCAATTGTTTTCTGAATGCTTTACCTAATGGAGAAGAGGGAATTTATTTTTCTGGGTTTTTAGATCTCACTTTGAGACTTTTCATCCGGGTCATATTTTAAGTGCGTTGTTTTTTTGTTTGTGTTGTTTTCTCCAGATTTGTCTATTTTGTTGGTCTTTCAGGATTTAAAAAAAAAATCAGTGCCAAACACATGACTTTTCTTCAAGGTGTTTTATCGTAAATCTGACATACTGAACTGCAAACATTGTTTCAAGGACTTACAGG
Source organism: Batillaria attramentaria (assembly GCA_018292915.2). Classification (NCBI taxonomy): domain Eukaryota; kingdom Metazoa; phylum Mollusca; class Gastropoda; family Batillariidae; genus Batillaria; species Batillaria attramentaria. The sequence continues at coordinate 2,622,471 of JACVVK020000009.1, read as the reverse complement.
GCCCTGCAAAAGTGAATACCGGAAACGTTTGTACTTTAAAGGTGTGTGAGAACCCACTGTATAAATATAAAGGCATACACTAAAGAAATTCATCAAATCACAAGATCATTTTAACTGAGTTGTTTTGACAGACAGCGTTGCAGTTCAACACAAGAGCAGATAACTTAATGTCCTTCTTATCCAACATATATACATACCAGTAATTATAACCCGTGTCTCTGAACTCCTGGAGCACGACTCTAAGCTTCTCTAGAGCCCTTGACAGAGCTGTACAATGTGTGAGAGATACAAAAATTTTTAATCTAATTGTAAAACTGTTTCTCCCCAAAAAGTGTTTCCTCTGCTGAATGCACTTAAATTATATATATATGTAAAAAATTTTAGTGTAATTTTTAAAAAAAAGAAAAGAAAAAAGGGGGTGGGGTGGGGGGTGGGGGGGGGGGATGCCCCTGGACACCCCAACACTACACACCTGCTGTGCAGATGCACACTTCCTCTTCACTAAATGCTAAACACTCTTTCCTCCTTATGGATCATGGACCAGTTTAAGTACTGACATATTTTACAATACACACGTATGTACAAGTCACCGGCTAATACAGTAATCATTTCATTTACACATCACATCTAGCATTAACAGACACAGTCGTGAGTTATACTGGAATGACGAGGTCATAATTTTGATAAGTCTGGCTGTTCTGGTTTGGGTTTCCGTGTTCGAACAACTCCCTCCTGGGTCACTGATATGACGAGTCGCCCATCTTGTGTCCACATACGCCCTGTGATGAATGCACGGCCCTCACCTTCAACAACAAAAGCAATTTTTAAGATGTACAATAATGCAAAGCAAACTACTGGGTATGCTCACGCGGGTACATTCTCTTAGAGTAATCCTTTGGTTGACATTACATTCTGCATGCTTACAACCATCTTGTCAAAAGGTCCCCTTCATTTTTTCATCCAGTAAATGTATGCTGAAAATGGCAGGCAGATACATGTACAAGCACAATTCAAGTAGCTGGCGAATCATACCTGCTCATTTAGCTTTTAGTTGATTGATCCTTCTTGGTGTAGGAACTAAATGGAAAGTGTGTATAAAGGCAGTGGGCACTATAAGTGTAAATTGTAATTCTGCCCCACTTTGCAGTTGAATGCTCCTTTTGCAGTACTGTATGTCTATGCAAAAGTCTGGGTAATGTTTAACTCCCTTGCTGTCAGTATTACGTGAAGAAATCAGAATAAGATTGAGTGATTCTTGTTCAATCCGTATGAGTGTAAAATAAGTAGGTAGAAATCCACAAATTCATATGTAGAGTAAATTAGACGAAGGACTGTTACCTTCATGTTCACAGTATGCTTTTGTAGATGTTACCAGAAATGGCATTACGTATGGCCTGGCAGTCAAAAATCAGCAGCAAAAAGAAAAAGGAAGCAGTAATTATGCCTCTAACAGATCCTCAGATGGCGGGGAAATACATGACGTAGTCAGTGTGCTGCTCGGTTCACCTGGGCAGACTGTTTCTAAACTAACACAACACTGCTTTCAGTCCAAATAAAGGGGGATGCTAAAAAAAAAAAAGGAGGAGGAGAAAAAAAAAAGAAAAGCTTAGTCGTAGGCTTACCACAAACAGGGCTCTCCATTTCATACAGCAGCCACTCGTCTGCACGGAACTCCGAGTGAAACCACACAGCATGATCGACTGAGGTCATAAAGAACTTGCCCCGAGCATTACGGTGGCCACTGGCATATGGAAGTGTGGCTGTTCCAAGCAGGATCGAGTCTGACATGTACGCTGCACAACACTGGTGCATCTTGTAGTCATCACCTGTTGAAAGCAGAAAGTCAGTATGTCAGCACCTGCAGTATAGTAAAATATCCTGGTTGTAAACTAGAAAGAGTCATGATCAAATTACACAAAGAATGTATGGCACACCTCAATATAGGACAGGGTCACAGTAATGCACGTAATGGCTAATATGTGGGTAGACACTTGTTAAAAACAAAGGTAAGTGATAAGCCTTTAACTCTCTCTATGCAAAAGTTTTTTTGTTTTTTTTTTTCCCACTAGCATAGACTAACAGATGGTTGCTTCCCTATGACTGGTTGGTAGAAACCCATTTTGCTAGCACTACTTTATGATGTCATGACTGACAATAAAATAGAAAGCTGGCGAACACATAAATCTGACCTCTGCAGCCAAGCATTGTGAATGTAACAGTCCAAATGGGGACCTTAGCATAGACAGAGTTAAGACCTTACTAATGATGCCACCTTCTGTGCGGACAGCCTAGTGTGTGTATGTGCATGTGCCCAGAACTCGCAGATCAGGCTGCCGTGTTACACAGAACTCACCTAAGTGTCCAGCGGTCTTCAGCCAAACACATCGCCTAGCAGTCAGTGGCTTGGAGCTGTAGTACATTTCTTTGGATACTGGGCGCCGGAGAATGGCCATGTCTTCATCAGACACACGATGGCGTATTCCTTTCTGGTATTCCCTGGCTTTTTCGCCACTGCACAAAATAAGACTCAGCACCTGGTTTCAATGATTTCTATGTCCTAAGTCTATAAAAATAACCTACACACTGGTTAAACATGGTAGTAAGCATGGAACTTTTTGTTGTTGTGGATGGGGTTTTTTGGTGCTTGTTGCCACATCACCTTAATTTGTAAGAGACTGGGCCTAACCATGCTGACTACCATAGCTGTCTATGTGGTAGTCTATGTGGAGAAAACCCTTGCATTTTTCTGTGAGAAAATAATGCATCATGTGCATACTTTCATACCCCATAAACATTTTTGAAAAACTGACCCCACTGCTTTTGTCAAGAGCTCATTGACATCTACACAATCTTCAGGAGGTGGGACGCTAGGCATGGTGAACTGATGCTGGAAAGGGTCTGTCTCGGCCGTTTTGAAAGACGCCTGCATGGAGAAGATGGCCTTGCCCTCTTGCATAGCCTTGATGTTGCGACTGCTGTAGATGTTCCCATCTCGTGTCCTGTCCACGGTGTACAGGATAGGGATCGTCACATTGCCTGAAACAACTTGAACAGCTGCAGAAAGGCTGGAAAATCAGTCACAACTTACTATTTGAGAATATAACTTAAAGATACTGCAGCTTGTTTAGGCTCACACACTGACCTAAGCTTATCATGGTGACAAGAATATAGTTTCATTTAGATGTGAGCAAAATCTGAGCCCATTCCGGGCCGTCGTTAAGATATGAGCCAAAATGCATGTGCATCGGCTACTATACGTTACAGTGAATTTTAGAGCTAACAATGGTCATTGGTATCTCGTGACACCTAATTACCCTACAACTGTAAACTGTATACAAGGTGGGTTGGCATGGCATTCTGGTTCAGTCGCGCGTAGTCACAGGTCAGCGCCAGGCCCATGCGGATGCAGTCAATCTGACCTCAGTACTTACAGCAGCGTGCCTCTCGGAACACCGGTCAACAATTTCGTTAGCAGGGATTTTCTCGCCTACCACGCATGTGAAGTACTGGTACAGCTAATGCAGAAGCAATACTAACTGATGACATGGTAAAATCCAGTGCTGACAGGCACATCCAGGTGACCGTCTGAAGGGACGTCACCAGTTTGTGAGGAGCAGACGAATCATAATGACCGCGGCTGTACTCGATACGTACGTGCTACATGTAAATTCAAGCAGGAAGTACAGTTCATATTGGTATAGGGTCGATTTCAGTTCCTACCTGGCCTAAGAAAATAGCAGTGGATACTATGTGCATGATGGTCTGGCTGTACAGAATATGAGGCAGCAGCCAGGGCCTGACCAACAACCTGACCACCAAACACAGCGCGACCTCCACGGGGTTGCCATAATGTGCGGCTCCTAAAAACACAGAAAAAAAAGTCACACCTATCAAATGCAAGACAGTCAGCACCTTCCAGGTCGACAACTGACAAACAGGGCACATGTACTGCTAATCATGACTGGCATTTGCTGTGAAGATTATAAAGCGTCTGATACTGTCACCCCATCGTTAACGAACTGAAGAAAGAGAGAGGGAGAGAGAGAGTGATCATTCGTGCAAGTGCACTCGAAGAGTGCACTTGTTCTTGATCACAAAAGCAACACGCAATCTTGACCAAGTCTAAGTGAACAAAATAGCGGGCAATAACTTTCATCAAAAATGCAAACCATGCCTGTATAGATCGACGTCTAATTTTTCGAGATTCAGAAAAGATTTTGTGATGATGCTCTCAAGATTTTCCTCATTTTCTGTCGTCTGCTCGAACGCGGACGGACTTCTTGACGCCATCTTGTCTAACGGCAAAGGGGCTCAACTCGTCTTTTGATAGTGTCGATAGCTCAACGGTATCTTTAATACGCGATCGTATCAGTCCAGCGTTAGAATGTAATATCTGCGCTAAAAATCACTGTAATAAAATGTCCACAAAACGCTTGTACTCTGTCAGGTCACGGTTATGCTGCCGCCATAACTTATTCTCGGTGCCGCTGTCCAAAGGCCGTCAATGACTGACTACAGCCAAAGACATTACATTACCCTGTCTTTGCTACAGCGGTAGAGGTCCGGCGTCCGTCCGTCCGCTGAGCGGTGACCCCGGCCGGCGGTCAACGGTCACTCAGCCGGTGTCATCACTGACAGTTGTCTGTGTGTGCGGTTAGCCATAGCGGCGGTTTAGTGTATGGGGCGTTCGTTCGAGAGACAGACAGAGACAGAGAGAGAGACTGAATTCTTTTTAGTTCAACTGAGTCGGTCAGGATCAGTGTACGGCCGGTTTGCACTAAGGCTACACTGATGATGTCACATGCAGAACAAAAATTGGAATACGGATAAAGCAAAACAAACTCAGTCAGTGGAAACATTTCTGGTTGGCGGACCCTGCAAGCCGCGGTCGGCCGGCAGTGAATTTTTAGGCGTTAGCGCCGTGCAAGCACCAGCCGGACTAAGTCGCGGCTCACTGAGTCAGTGTGCCTGCACTGACTAAACTGACAATGTGACATTGAACAAAATATGCAAACTGGTGCATGCGTTATTTACAATTTCGAGTGACATATGAGTGAGTTTTTAGGGCTTAACGCCGCACGAGCAACAAACACTAACTCGCTGCTCAATGTGCACTAGTCAGTACCTGGAAAAAAATGTCGGTAACATTGACCAGATGATGCAAACTGGTGCGTTATTTATGAACCTTTTGACATTTCTCAGTTTTGCAGATTTTGTGCCTGAGATCACGGTTGTTTTGTTTGTTTGTTTTAGCCGAGTACTGGTGGGTGGGTTACTTTTTCGTCAAAATACGTAACTGACATGACCGATTTCAGTCTTTAAACTGAAGGGCGATAACTCTTCTAAAAATGCGGCTAGAGAAACATCGTGAAAGGTACCTTTGGAGAAAGTGACTGCCCATTTCATATCAAAGTGAAAAGCCCCCCAACGAAGTGGTTTAGAAGATAGCCATGGTTTCATCCACACACACACACACACCGTCACACACCGTGACTGTCACACACACACACACACACACGCACGCACGCACGCACGCGCAGTCGCGTCTCACAACTCCCCTCAAAACTGAAGAAGTCACTGAGAGGAGGACATGGAGAGTCAGTGGCCGGCCTGAAGCCTGAGTCAGTGGCCTGATCGAACCCCACTTCTCCGCAGGTCAGTCTTGACCTGCATGTTGTTAGAGTGAGTGTCTTTGCTTTTACGTCTGGCGTCCAAGCTGTCAAGTTTCCGGACTAGAAGAAGTTGTTATTGTGTTTACTGTTTCTGCTTTCCGACTCAGCATTGTCAGTCGATGGTCATCCTCTCAAGATTAGCTTGCAAAGTTCATTAGTCATGGCGTCACTTCCGGCGTTGGCGGGAACAGTCTTCGCAAGTCAAACTTTTTCCCATTTGGTTTGTTCTCATTCTAAGTGACAGAGAACTTGAAGTAAAAGATTTTAGGATCGACATCGTACATGAAACGGTAGGTTTGTGTATGCTTGGCATTGCTTGCCTGCCTTGCCGGCGGCATCCAAGTTGCATCTTTTGACTTGACAGATTTCATCATCAGTCCGGCTGTCCGGCAGTGCAGTTTTGTTTTGGCTGCAAAGCGTCTTCTATCAGTATACCTCTCTAGAACAGGAAAAATGCTGTCCTGCCTAAGAAGAGAAAAAAGTTTTGTCCTTGGTAGCGGAAAAAAGTAGATGCGAGCCAGTGTGTGTTGTACAGTGCACACACACACACACACACCCACACACACACATCGTGCCGCACACACACACACACACACACACACACACATCGTGCCGCACACACACACACACACACACCGTGCACACACTGACACACACACACACACACACACACACACACTCTCTCTCTCTCTCTCTCTCTCCCCAACTGAAACTGGTTTTACTACACCCGTGCCTTACTAGTACGACAGATCGAAAACTGAAAAAACTGCAGATTCAACCACTGTCTGAACATTTACAGTACAACAAAGAAGTTCTCGTTATGTTTAAAATTTGCGGGAACAGAACGGCCCCTGATTATCTATCGGATCTAGTCCTTCGGTCAAACTCCCATTATGGCAGTGTAAGTAGTCTTTACAGTATCCCGCGACCAAGAATCGATTTGTTTAAATGCAGTTTGTCATCTTCTGGACACACGTCAAGCTATGGAACAGCCTTCCGATCCGCCATGTCAAATCCGCACCCTCTATCGCTGTTTTCAAGGAGAGGCTGTTCAAACACTTTTCGTCTCAGTACTGAAAGCAGGAAGTCATCAAATACTCCTTCATGACAATGACATATTACGTTTGGTTGACTGTATGCTTGTCTGTTTTGTTCTGCTTGTCAGCATAGTTTGTTCTTTTTCTTGTTTCTTTGTTCATTTGCCTGTTTGTTTCTCTGCTTGTCATCATAGTTTGTTCTTGTTTCCTTGTTCAGTTGCCTGTTTGTTTTTGTTTGTTTCTGCTGCTTTTTTTTTCCCGTTCAGTGTGTGTGTGTGTGTGTGTGTGTGTGTGTGTGTGTTGCTCATCTATTTTTCTCTGTTTATTTATTTATTTATTTATTTTTTTGTGCTATTAGTTAGATGATTATAGTACTTAGCAACGGCAGGTATGAAAATTGACGGTTAATGTTAACTGCCTCTACCGTTGTAAAATAAAGACTGCATTGATTCTCTCTCTCTCTCGCCACACACACACACACACACACACACACACACACACAAATTTGTCTTCCGGCGTAGTTGACGGTATTCCGGTATACCGCATCTAGCGTAACCTGTCAGCTGCACATAGATTATGCGTCACTTATCATTTTATTCTCATGATAAACTCTCCTCCAACTCCGCTAATACACTTGATGTGTCCAATGCACTGTCAGCGTCCTTCTAATCAAAATGCCACAAACGTGTCAAAAACATCATCAACTAGAGTCATTTCGCTGACTCACCACAGCCAGCCGGTCCGCCGCAGACTCAGTGAAGATGACAAACTGAACTACCGGCGTTACAGTGTTCTGGATCTACCAATCATCCGTCAAGACACATTGTGGTCTTTACGCTGACTGAGTCAGTTGTTGTGTTACTGACAAGATTGGGAAAAAGATTTGAATACTACGGCACAATATCACACCGACCAGCTGTACGGAAACAGCCCTCTGGGGTGCCAACGTTATGAAATATTTGTTGTTGGTCTACTTTCCTGAATCGTGATTTTTTTTTCTTCATATTTTTCATTTTATGGCATCTGATTACGACTAGTAACGCAGATCGTGGGAGTAGGGGTTGGGGTGGAAAAGGGATGGCAGTACATAAGCCTTACCATTGGCTTGCCGCTGTCACGTGACGAGACGGGTCGAACTTGACTAGGTGCTCGCCAGTCAACCTGCTTACGGAGAGCTCCGAGGAGAGTGTATATATATGTATAGCCCATATTGTCCGGGAGCTCTAAAATTTGACGATCTTTTCCCTGATACAGTCCAAGTTCTGTAAGTATGACGTGACACCGTGTCTTTTTCCTTTAAGGCTGCACCCACGACAGCTCAGTGGATGCCTCATGATACTGTTACACATGTCAGTATCATTATATTAGATATGTTCAATATCCTGAAATGAATAACAGCCTTTTGCTGCGTCAGTCGCGGCTGCTTTCATTACGCTTACAAATTTTCAGCGGTTTAAATGCGCGCCAGTTCTACAATACAGAAAAATGTCATACCTGCCTTCCATATAATAATAACTTGATAATGATAATGATAATTATTATTATTACAGTCGAACACGCTTAAGTCGAATTCGCAGGGGAAATGGATTTTTGTTCGACGTATCCGAAGTTTGACTTATCCGTGACGACGGATAAGGTCGAATTTCGACTCTAGCTTCGAGTTAAGCGAGTTGCACCTTTTCACCCCCTGATTCGATTTGGAAACTGAAATTTACTTTCCCTGGTCAACATGAACTTACTGCTGCTGCGTTGGTATAGTTCGCCCCCTTGTGTCATTTGCACCTTCTGTAAATGCACTGCGACCGTCTGAACAACATAGCGATTGCACCATCAGTTACCACAAGGTAACCCTAACCCTAAATCTAACCCTAAATCGATATAAGCAGGCGAACTCTACTAAACGAGTGTGGATGCGTTTGAATAGTTTGCCCAGTACGACCAAGGGGTGCGAACTATACTGAGCCTTACTGCTAGGATTTGTTATATTCAATACGCTCGTGTAAGCTGCCATATCATCGAATCTCCGTAGCTATGTTATTCACTTTGAGTTCACTTTCAGTTCAGAGTATTGGCTTGGTCTTACCATAGTCACACATGCAATGCAGAGGAATTAGAAAGTCAAGTTCTTCTGATGGCTGTTTCGTTCTGACATGAAAGCTGTCTGGCACCAAACGGTGATAAGTTTCCAGCTTATGTTTTCTTCTTCTTTTCTAGTTTCACTGACTCTTATTCTGCTTGTAAGATCAGCAGCGTCATCTGTGCGCGCGCGCGCGCCACGGTGTGTGTGTGTGTGTGTGTGTGTGTGTGTGCGCGCGCGCGCGCGTTCGCAGTCATATGATCGCATGTGCTCAATAAATTCTAGTGCAACGTCATAATTATAAACACACGCAGTCAAACAGCAGAAAGATCCAACTCTAACGGCACCAACCGGCAAACTCTCTCTTTCTCTCTCACACACACACACACACACACACACATTTCACACACCAGGAATAACTCACCGCATGCTTACCCTCCGAAACCGACGGCAAATCACCTTCTTAACACTGGCGACAGAAAACCTCACAGATCAGGGGCACAGGGTCAGATCTCCGGCCTAGCTCTGTTCTTGCACGTGTTTCTCGCCAATTTCGTGTTCTACCACCCAAGATAACCAGCCATAAGGCCCGCAGGACACATAACACTGTCAACCTGTACTTGCACGGAAAATGTTAAATCTCTGTGCAAGCCGTGTTTTGGCGCTGATGCATCAGAAGGACAAAAAGAAATTCCCGTGCCAGCGACTGGTACGACTTATCCGAGGCTAAAATTGCAGATTCCGTTTGACATAACCGAGTTTTGACTTATCCGTTTTTGAGTACTCGTTCGACTTATCCGTGGAAAATTTAGTCATACAAAGAGCAAGTTTTGCCGGGAAAAACTTTTTGCTTCGACGTATCCGAAGTTCGACTTAAGCGTGTTTGACTTAAGCCTATGGGTCTGTATTATATTACGCTGTTTTAAAAAGTCATTCTTCCTTATAAGTCATTTGTGCTTACGTCTCGCACGTGCATTTTATCATTTCTGTGCAGACGTGATGTCGAGACTAATAACACTGCTGTTGCTTGCTGCCAGCGTCCTGGCTATGACTTCAGGTAGGAGGGGAGGACGCAAGCCTAACCGAGGCCGCTTCGGAGAGTCGGGCGGTATGCTTAGGCTACACTCCTAATTAACATGTAACCCATATCCACGCCCTCTGATTCTCCATGGTAATCCAGCTGAATTCTTTCTGTCGTGCAGTCTGATGGCGCAACACGGTAACTTGCCCATGGCGTCATTTGATGGGAAAAGGGGCGATTTCAGGATGGAAGACATTGACGTCAAAGTCGTTTTCCACAAAATGACGTCACGGATTTACTGTGTTTTGCCATTACACGGCAGCTTTGTCAAGCAAATCGAGGGGATGGGGGGGGGGGGAGGTGCGGTTTAACGTCCTTTTCCACCACATACGGGTGATATCAAGGACGGGGCAACGATGAAAAGGCCAGCACAAATATTTGGCCCCAGCCGGGATACGAACCCACGACCCGAGCATTAGAAGTCCAACGCTCCGGCCAAGCAAGTCGATGGTTCCCTGCCATCGATACAGACCACAGACGTATAGAGATATATCTCTTTACGTCTGTGATACAGACAGAAAGAAGAGAGATAGGACGTTCTGGCAGGGAACCCTCGAATACTCCGACAATCCCACACGTGTGATTTGTCTGTCGGATTATTGGTGCACTCATTTTACGCCTACTTGAAAACGTTATTGGGTGGTTTTGGTTTAGCAGAAGGTCTGAGTAAGTCAGTATTTGAAACTGTAATTTTGTGGAAAGCTCAGAATCCCGAATTTCCAACTTTTTAGTCTATCTCCCACATCATTTGTTGTGTGTGTGTTTTTTTTTTGTTTTTTTGGTTTTTTTTTTGTTTGTTTGTTTGTTTGGGGGGGGGGGGGAGGGCAAAAATATTTGTTTCCAGTTGTTGGATATCTTGTTTCAAAACGCACCGGGGTCATTTGGAGGCAGATGGAGGGCTTACAGCTGTGTTACTGTATTTTAAATTAAAACAGCGATCTGGTTCCTACGGTTGCAAAAGATGTAAGCAGCTGCAAGAGATTTAAGATTGCAACCTTTGCATACCGGTTCTTTGAGGGCTCTCTTCCTCCGTATCTGTCTTACCACTCATCTCCGGTTCGCACACTTCGTTCCGGCCGCCGATGAAAAGCGCCTTAAGTACCCAAGCGCAACATGAAAACCGCAGGGGAACGCTCCTTCAGTTTCCTCGCCCCAAATGTTTGGAACTCGCTGCCAGTCGAACTTCGTGACCTTCCCACACTGTCCCAGTTCAAATCGAACTGAAAACCCATCTCTTCCGTCAGGCCTTTCACACTTATGAGTAGTCTGCCATTGTTTCAGTGCCTTTGACTGCAATTGTTCATCTGCATCACTGAGGCCGGGTAGTGCATGTCAGTGTGTGTGTGTGTGTGTGTGTGTGTGTGTGCCGGTGTATGTGTGTGTGTGTGTGTGTGTGTGTGTGTGTGTGTGTGTGTGTGTGTGTGTGTAGCGCTATGAGTTTCTTTCCTGCGAGATTAAGCGCTAAACTGACAAGTACTATTCATTATTATTATTATTATTAAGCAGCTGCAAGAGCCAGTTTCCTAGTCTCTCTCTCTCTCTCTCTCTCTATGTACGTCTCTGGTGTATTTACAGGGTCGTCTTGGGACTTGGATCAGAGCGGAAGCTGCTTCATTAGACGGACCGGAGGTACTGTGTCATTTTCTTTTTAAGATATTGTTTACTGTTGCTTATTCATCGTGGACTTCTTTCTTTGACATCAACAAACAACCGTTGTCTGTCTGTGACAAAACTGTTATACTGGCTTTTCTCAGGATCTACACATGGTAGAAACACGTGGCAAAATGATCGTTGGAGACAAGGGCTTTCCAAACGTATTATTTTGAATTACCTCCCTCAAATGTCAAGGTCACAGGGTCATGGTGAAGGTTACAAACTCGTGCCGGGTGTTTTTTTTTTTTTTTTCTGTTTCTCAGCAACCAGACCCTATTCAAACCAAACTTAGTACAAGTAAAGTAGGTATGAAAACCTTCCACTTGTACAACGTGAGTGACCTTCACCTCAGGGAGCACGGTCACAGTGTTATGTGAAAGTTCCCCAAATCACTTTTTCTAAGCAACCACGAACACCAGGCAAACCAAACAGCGCCAATAAAGTTGGTGTGAAAAGCGTTCATGTGTACAGTTTGGATGACTTAAGACCTCAGGGGTCAGAACATTTGCCGCCTTATCTGCATTTGATAGCTGGTAAGAATGCCCTTTGAGTGACCTCCAGTAAAGGCTAAGGTCACACGTGAGTCATGAAGGTTCCCCCCCATTTTTTGTTGTTGTTGTTGGATATTTTCCGGGGGTTTTTTGGGTTGTTTTTTTTTTTTGGTCGTTGTGTATTTGGTAAGGAAACTTTGGGCTTGGTTCTCCAACCCCAACTCTTCGCCATTTGTAGAGTAAGAGCGGTGTGTACTTGTTTTCCACTTCATGGACCGTCGCGGGTCAGTGGAGCGGGACCTTTGTCGTACACACCTGCCACGATCTGAGCATGTTTCTTGTGTACAGAAAGTGTGCTGAGCTGCCAAGCTGCAGGGAACTTGGGCGGAAATTTGGGTCTGTTGTTCGACGACGTCCAGGAGCTGAGGTCCGCGCTCGACACGCTCAGCGAAATCGTCGCAGCGCAGGGCAACGAGATTCTTCGTATTAATGGTCTGTTTGGAGACATGGGCCTCAGCACCAACTCCAGCTCTGATGGGAACGAAACGACCACCACCCCAATAACAACACCAACTGCGCCGTAGCGGAATATGTGGAATGAGGGAATTTTCACCAAAGTGTCACGCAGCCGCGATTAAAAGTTGAGTGCACAGATGCGGAGATGAAAAGGTTTTTGTTTCTGCTGGCGTTGTTGTATTGTTGTGCTTTCAGTGAGGATTGTTTACGTGTCATTTCCTATGCGTGTAGGTACTACAGAAAAGTACAATGAAAATAATGACACCACCACCAAAAAACTCCAAACACCCCCCCCCCCCCCCCATTTATTTATAGAAAAGAATTGTTTTCCACTTCCCAATTGTGTTCCCAAGCAGCAAATACTGAATTGGGAATGTACGTGTCACAGAGAGAGCGAGAGCGCTAAACAACACCTACCAAATATCCATATATTAAGGTATAATTTTTTTTAATTTCCATATACACATACCATACATGTAGGCATTTGGTAATATTTACACACAGTCAACAAACACAATATGTGTGGTGAATATCCTTTCTCAGAATGCTTGACAATTTAAAAAAAAGAAAAAAAAAAGTGAATCAACCGGTCAAACAAACAGAGACCACTGAGCTACTTGCTGCGATACAATCATTAGTCAAACACACCAAACCACACACTCATAGATTCGTCATTATGCACTCATCCCACACGCTATCAAAAATACTGAGCAAAGGTTTGTGTTACGCGAACAGTGCATAACATACACACACAGCGTACCCACTAACACTACAATGACTGTAAGCAAGTACGTACCTGAAGTCAACTCAATGCCTAATAATGTATCGATCAGTATTGCCAGGAATATCAAACCACACAATGTTTGACTACACTTTCAGTAGAAACGGAAACGGTAATGACTGCGAAGTGGTTACAAGTTAAGCAAATAAAAGCGACACAAAAGGGACAGAAACCACTTAACTTTGACCTGTGCCGTCCTTTGTCAAAGTTAAGTGGTTTCTGTCCCTTTTGTGTCACTTTTATTTGCTGCACTTTCAGTAGCCCCAGTGTATCAGTGAATGGCATCATCGTTGGCTATTGCGTGATCCCCCCCCCCCCCAAAAAAAAAAATCCATTCTGCTACCCACCCCCTTCTATCAGCTTAAAAACTGTTCTTTAACAGCAGCTTTGATTAAAGTAAATAACAGAACGAGTCTATGTAATGATCGTCTGGAGTCTGTCTGTGACAAACCTGAATGTTTGCACTGTCACAAAACTATAAATACCACAAGCTCCAAATCTGGCTTTATGATGGCTTAGTGTGGTGACTTTTCCAGTGATACCTTAGCTCAATAAACTGAAAACCATGCCGCGTGTGGAATTAAGGGAGACAACTGGTCCTGTAATCAGGTATCAGCTCAAAAGTTACTTCCCTTTATGAGCCATTTGTCGCGGGCTGGTGATAACGAGTTTTAACTTTCTTTTCCACATTATCATCATAATACATATTTTTAAGAAACGCATTTTAAAGAAAAAATAAATCTATGTCTACTCAATGTGGGGAGGAAAAAAAAAGACGAAAGAAAAACAATAAAAACACATCTAATCTCTATGCAAATTTCTATGAAAAAATCAAGACAAAAAACACCTACAATCAAACTATTGGGGGCATTTACTCTGCAGGAAAATTGGCTTTCTTTTCTCGAAGTGTGCGTGCTAAGATTCGGTTCATGCACATGATATTTGTTCAACACTAGCAGTAAGCCCAAGCAGCATGACTAGAGGGAATCCACATATTTGTAGCTACACCATAGCAGATCTAGGGTCTTCGATGGAGCTAAATACAGTGTAATTTTGTGCTGGTGGACCACCTTAAGTAACAAATGCACCTACTGTACATGTCAGCTAGGAGTTGTATGTTTACCGCACCCCAAATACATATGGCAACAATGACTTCGTCAACAGCCTTGCATGCACATTCTTTTTAATAACTTGGACAGTAACTGACATTATTGTGCAGCTTGCCACTTTTGTGTCAACAGGCTGCAAAAATGATTGCATGGGCAGCTTACAGTTAATTAGCGTATGCAGAAAACAATTCCTGCCCACAAGTTTACTCCCACCTGCACAAACACAATGTCTGGGGATGCGGACGACCAAATAAAGCAGTTTACAAGTATATAATATATATGTATGTATACTACTCCAGGCAATTTAACCCCTGCTGTGAAGCAACAGGTGTACGGAATACACACATATGTATGTCACATACATAATGTGTATGTGATAGTTGAACCAGGCTTATTCTATGCTGAGGTCAGTGACAAGAGACTGCATGTGCACACTTACGAATGACCTTCTAATGAAGTAGCTGAGAGTAAAACTCAACTGGCACTATCTAGAGTAAGAATTGGCACAAAATTTCAAAACTTCACGAGAAATCACGAAAGCATTTACACGTAGTTGCGCCAGAAATTCTGCACCGTACAGTGTTTAACAATGGGACTGAAGTAAACAGAACCTGACAGTTCAACAGTTCTGCTGCGAGGCAATAATGGACTTTCACACATGTGATCCAAAGAACTGAGGTGTTGTGCAACGTTTACCCCAAAAAAAAAAAAAAAAAATGCTGAGAGTACTGGCTACTAAATACGCATTCTCCTCAAAACACACAACACACTGACAGCTACTGCAACATACAACAGTTCGAAAATCTACAAAATAAAAAAAATAAACTTGTATCTTACTGCAAGCAACCCTCCCACACTCTCTCTTTCACACATCATATACATGCACATGAACACATCCCCCTCCTCTCACACACACAGTGACACACTGCACGATTCACAGAAAGACCAACATTACTGAAATATACACATAGTATGAATTGCCCAAAGTGTAGGCTCTAGTGCAAAGCTGAACAGATATCCAACCAGAACCTCAAAAAGAATGAGACAGAATCATAGTTTCTGCAAAGACAGATGTCAAAATGAAATAAAAGCACACTGAAAATTTAATATTGCTTGCAAAAATGCTTATGGCCGAGTGACAGAGGGGGAGGGGGAGAGAGAGAGAGCGAGCGAGAGAGGGGCCTCTGGGAAATGTTATGGTAGAAAAGTACCACAGCAAATATTCCACCACATCTGTTCCACAGACAAAAGCAGCTGCTGACCAGGGACTGACAATCTTCTCTACCAAGTAATGTAGAAATGATCACTGCGGTACACTTTTGGCAATAACATGATTTATGCCGCGTAAGCTGTCCCAAGTGACACAATATGCTACGCACCCTATCGCAGCAACCCTATGCAGGGTTCGATAGGGACGATACTGTTGACCACTGCATTTCTTTTAGCTGACTGTGCAATGGTTGTAGCAGATGCCAGTGCATGTATGTGTGTGTTGTTGTGCTGATGGTCAGAAGATTTTGTAGAGGTGCAGCTGCAAGAAAACCACCTACACAGCAACAGCGCACTGCTTCCGCTGTCTTTATCAGTTTTGAAGCCGCAACCTGTACAGGGTTTCATATCTATGCCGGACATTGGTCACAGATCGACTCAATTCTAAAATTACTTTCTTACAAAGGTGGACAAACGTCCGCTTATTTCTGCGCCATATTGTGACAACAGTCAGGACTTTAATATCTAATACAAAATTAATACATGTACTTTTTTTTGTCAGCCAGGAGAAATTGTCTGATTATAGTTCCTATGGATATGAAGACCTGTCTTTACCAGACTCCACTGATATCACGTCACCTGACTATCCTACAGTCGCTGGTGACAGGATACATAGGAAAGTTTCATAGGTGACAAGGTACGCGGCATTCTGATCGCCACAAACACATAAAACTGAAAATGACCATTTTAATTTCAGCCCCTGTATACATCTTTGCAAAGCTGACCAGCACAGCACCATGCCAGGATGACCTTTATTAATTTATATAAATGCAATCTACAGGACAAAGATGATTGTATCCATGTCTTAAGAATCAGTAGAAACAGCCAATGTTGTATCAAACACTCATGTCATATCACATGCTTTTCATGAACAAAAGAACAAACTACAAAAACCTTTCTGCTCTGTAAACACACACACAATGGGAGGCAACTTTGTGATACACCAACAGTTTGTGAAACTGAATGCTACTGTAAAGAAAACCACCCCAAACCTGAAATTCATGACAAGTAAATGTCTCTCAGACTCTGAACTTCAAGTATGATGCAAACTGTCATGTAACCTAAGACGAGAGAATACTACCTACTACTATCAATACTACTAGTACTACCACTATCTTCAAAGTCTTGCGAATTTACCGATTTAATCAGTCCTCAGGGTTAGCTCACCACTTCAAGCTTTTTGTTTTTTTCTTTCAGTTTCAGTATGATCCCAAGAAGCTTTAAACAATATCAAAAATTTATAGCAAATGATTAGGTAAATGCCATGCCTACTTTGAACTTAGCATCTTTTACTAGTTTTTAAGATGTTGTTTGTTTGTTTGTTTTTTCTTCTTTTTTTTTTTGGGGGGGGGGGGGGGGGGGGGAGGGGGTCAAAATGTCTCAATCCCATACAGCAAAAATATAGATTATGAGTCTTACTGTATAAAGTTGTTTTCAAATTCAAATTATGTAAAGCTGCAAGTCCATGTAAAGCAGACAACTTGTAGAACTTTCACTCAATTGCCCGACTGGCACAAGTTGAAGCTCTTCGCAAGTGCACACAACAAACGTCTACAGAACAACAAACTTGTATGCGTTATATGTTCTCTTTCTCTCTCTCTCTTCTTTCACTTCATACAGTAAGCAAGCAACATGGTTTGACTAAACAGCAAGAATGCACAAATTACACAAGCCCAATCACATGTACGCCCATGAGCAAAGACAGCCCGAGTATCTTGTATCCAGGAGTCTGCTCTAATAATATTACTTCAAGCAATCTAAATTCATGCAGCTGGTCTTATCCACATATACAATGCACACGCAATACAGCCGACTATAAACAAATTAGACCAATACATAAGCATTGTAAAGATCAATGCCCTCAGTCGACATGTTATTCGTGGCTTTTTTCTAGTATATTTTCTTTGGAAAGGGTAAAGGACTGAAGTGTCTCAGCACTATGTTGAACTTAATCTTATTCAGACCGAGCAATCCTGAAATCATCGCTAAGGCTGCGCGTGACGGCATGCTCAAACCAGAAAATGCTGTTGGCGCCATACAGTATGCGCCGACAGAGTGCACAGCGACAGTTACAAGCTTATGTATTAGCCTTATGTGCTTATGGCAGAACCCTACCTACAAAACACTGTCCTTTCTTGAAAATAAAAAAATCAGAGCTCAACATCAAGATACCCATATTTCTCACAAAATATACATGTATACATGTAGGCCGAGGGAAGGGCATCTGCATCAGATCGATCATCCACAGCCACAAAACAGAACACACAGTGAGACAAGAAAATGCCAGCTTGCACCAACTGTGGAAATGACTCGCACGACGGCCATGCTAAGTTGACAAATAGTCCGACGCTCTCAACTCTGGCATAGTTTTTTCCCCCCCTCTGGCATGGCAAGGTGTTTCCTGCATGTGCTGATTCAGCAGCGACCGACCGAAACCAGTTAACAGGAGAAGCCAAGTCAGGGTTGTCATTCTGCATCTGTGGCAGCAGCCACGTTTGCAGCGCTCCACACAGGCAGGCACTAGTTGAGCAATGCATGGCATTTACGAAAAATGTTTTGAAATCACAGAACATCGTGGACTAAGCCAGTGGGCGTGCCACTTCCTTCACGGGCATGATGTCTTTAAATCAGTCTCTACAGCACACACACACACACACTCGTGAAAAATATCCTTCGCCCGCCACAAGTAAGCTGGCCAACGCACACACAAGTTCAGTTCAATGCTGGGTGTGCACACACCTTTCCATCCCACCTGATTTGCAGTGAGTATAACATGAAAAAAAAGAGTGTTCTCAAGGTTCGTGCACAGGGTGAACAGTTCACTACCAAATTTGTGACATGCTCAGGGCCCGCATGTAATAGTCGAGGTTAGGGCTTTTTGCCCCGGGTTTGAGTCTAACCTCTAACTAAACTAGCTCTAGGGTTAAATTTTCTGTTGTTTTTCGTTTTAAATCACGAAGCGGGCCCATTCCAGCAAGGTGCCTGAGCCGTTATACTATAGAAGTATTTTTTCTTCCTTTCTTTGCTTCCTTTTTTTTTTTTTTTTTTTTAATTGAATTTTGCTTTTGGGTTTCTTTTGTCCTAGCCTGGGTTAGGCCCGTGGCTGTGGGTTAAATTAACCTTGATTTTTACATACAGGCCCTGATTTGAGCGTTCTGAACGCCACAACTGAAGACATGGGAGTTTGTTTCCGATCCATTCCCCCCTCCCCCTCATTTGCTACGAAATGGACCACTAACGCCAAATCTGCCATCCCTGCTGATTACATCCAGCACTTTTTTCCCCTACACAGTACACCGATATAAATCCTAAGTATATGGAACACACCGCCCATGGGGCTTCAGCCAAAGCCTCTCACACACACACAGCACCAGTGTCCAGTCACACACACACACACCCACCAGTGACACATACACACACAACAGTGACACACACCACACACTCTCTCTCTGTGACATCCTCTCAAACTGTCTTGTGGCCGGCCCCTCTCCAGGTACGATCCAGATCAGCAGTAGTGTCAATCAGCTGGGTGTTCTGGACAGGATCTGTTCTTCTCAAACCACTTGTCAATACACCTGAATCAAAGAAACGTAGATGCTATAGCACACAGTCATGTATCGTTAATTCTTTGACAATATTAAAAATTCACACTTAAACTAAAATGTGCTACTTCTGCACAGCTAAAATTCAAATTACTTTATTGCCCCCCAGGAGAAGTTCATTTTGAGTGGTGAATAATAACAAGACAAGACACTGGGCACAATCCAACTCACAAAGTTTGAAAATATTAAAACGCAACAGAAAAAAACAATTCTTTTATTTTGCTGTTTTTCAGGGCTTTGTTTTTTTGCTGTTGGTTTTTTGGTGGTTTTTTTTTTTTTTTCACCAGGGAGTGGGGGTGGGGACTTTGCTGTTTGATCTGCCTCACTTTCTGTCATACATGCAGTGGCCCAAATGGAAGATTTGCCACACATAAAGCGAACACACACCCTTTGTGGTAGATACAAAGGCAGGGCAGTCGTGCAATGGTATCTCCCTTGAGTAGGTCCTCAAAGCAGATGACACACTCCCCTTTGTCATCTGACAATACATCCTCTGTAAAACAAACAATTTATTACATGTATGTGGATTGTGAGTACATCAGTTAAAACCATTACATCATTACACACAGTATTATCATTACATGTTTTATAAAACTGTACCCGTATCACTACGAACCTGAAAACCCATCTCTTCCGTCAGGCCTTTCACACTTATGACTAGTCTGCCATTGTTTCAGTGGCTTTGACTGCAATCTGCATCAGGCTGGGTAGTGCATGTCAGTGTGTGTGTGTGTGTGTGTCAGTGCGTACACATGTGTCACTGTCAGTACGTGTGTGTGTGTGTGTGAGTGTTTGTAGCGCTATGAGTTGCTTTCATGCGAGATTAAGCACTAAACAAGTACTATTCATTATTATTATTATTATTATTACTACCCTCTATACTGGTCTGATAGCTAAATTTCTATGCCCAGATGTTGGCTGTCTCATTTATCTATACTATCCAAGTGGGTCAATTCAACCCTGGTGGTGCCGAGCCCAGAACATTCCAGGCAACCTCCATCGGTCTACAGCTTTTTCAGCATAAGACAAATTCATTCAGCAAGACAAGGGTTAAATGTCCATATTATTATTAATATTTCTACTACTTTCTGTTTATGCCCCATCGCTCCCTTTTCTGCATATTTCTACCATCAAATGTACTTGCACTATTGCAGTAGGCAACTGCATGCACCTGCATAACAAACAGCGACTGTGCCCAATTCAGAAAAGTTTCCCTTTCACTAGTTTCAGTGACCATGTCTCAGTTTTCAACCACCAGAACTGAAAAAACTTCCCCTTTCGACTAACACATTAACTGCAATCATCAGCAATTTCATGATTTACAATTCAGCCCAATTAAGACCGCCACACACTATGCACGTCAGTCCACATACCATTATAATTAATCCTAGGTTTTGTGAGACACATGACAAGATGGCACTCCACATCATCTGCTGGAATTGACTTGGAACATACAGGACACTTGATGCCTGTCAAAAACAAAAAATTAAAAACAAAACCCTTCAGTCTCATTCTGAACTGTCACAATCTAAAGAGAAGCAACCGAGACTGATTCAAATAGATGAATATAAATTGTGATCATCAAAACAACCACCACCAAAAGAAAAAACCCAACACCACTACAACAACAAACAAATTGTTAAGTTAAACTTAAAGGATCCATTGTTAGGATATTACACTTTAAGCTCACACATCATTCTGAGCTGTTTTGGTGGTGTCTAGCATCCTACCACATAGACACCTGCACAGTGACAGCATCTCAAAGGCTGGCAATGAGCCAACAGAGTGCGCTATGAGGCGTGCACAAGTATTAAGTCAGCTATTGTTGTGGAACAGTCAAGCACTGAGTAGGACAATAAATTTGAATATTTGAAGGTATACAGAGTCTGTGGATGGCACCGTCTCACAATCGCATTCAGAGTTCCGTTAAGCATTAAGATGAAACATTTCCAGTGTACAAGCCACTGTCAAGCAAAACTGTTCCAAACACAAGCTTGCCTCCGTGAAGACTAGCAAACATAAAAATAGCGCCTTTAAACATGGGCTTTTGACAAGCTTGAGATTAGCATAACACTTTATTAACAGTGAGAACTTCGTCGAAAAAAAGGAGAAAACTACATAGCCAGTATTAATTTTACAATTATACAAAGTCTGTTGACTGTTCTCGTCTTTACCCAAGAATGCTAACTTGTGGGAGTATGAACCGAAAAGCACCAGCCCACATGGGCTGTTCTTCCCAGACCAAACATATGTCAGACTTGCCATGTGTTGCTGTTGTGTGTGAAATGGAAAAGGAACAAAAAAACAAAAAAAAAAAAGCGAGAAATTTATACCCTGAAACAGTACTGCCAATAGCAAGTTGTTGGATTTGAGCCATTTCTGTTAGGCAATTACAGTCTGCTTTGCTGTCACCTGTTTATTAATTTGCAAATACAGTATTCTGAGCACATGATTTGGAAAGGGTGTGTGTGTAATTCCATTTCAGCAGTTCCTTTCCCTGACTCACTGACTGCTAATTGAGTAATTCTGATAATCAAATACACCATAATTATCATCTCTGCCATTCTACAGCTTAGTAAACTGTTTCACACACACACAAAATCTGGTTGGTTAACGCCAAATTCCACCATGCAAGGGTTACATCAAAGACGGGACAACAAAGTGAAAGTCAGGCTAGAAAACAGACTCATGGCTGAAGCACTGACTTCAACAATCTATCAGCTGAGCTGTCATGGCTTCCACAGTGTAAAACAAAGAAATGAAAACAAACAACCCTCTCAAGTCTTGGCAAAATATACCACCAGTACCAGTGCTACCACGCACATTCGTAAGTTCTGTTGCATCAGTATTTACAGCAGATGGTATAATCAATCATCAGCTGGAAGAACAGATGGACTACGGTTCCCCATTCGACGCTAGAGGCTGCTTTTCCAATAGTACCACTACCAGTGTTTACCAACAAAGGCAGCATCGCACGTGGCATGACAAAGCGGTGGTTGTCCTACATTCCGAACTGCATTACACAACCCAAACTCTCCAGAACACTTACATGGAGTCGTTTTGTTTTACGCTTGTGGTCGTCTCCGGGCAAGAAAGCTTAGAAATATACTGATAACATGAAAATACGTACCTTGTAAAGCAAACAGATGAACGGGAAGAGAATGTGTGAAAGCCCTTCCGAACACACCATCTTCCGGTGTGCTAGAGTCCGAGTCTGGCGAAGTGTTTCGATTGGCACCGCCCGAGGCCGATGGAATTGCCAGAGCAGAAGAATGTCCTGGTGGCTGAAAGCTGCCTAAACTTCGGGCTCGAACTCTGGCACCTCCACTTGCTCCAGCCCCTCCATTTCTCGCGACTGCAAGCTCACCAGTACCACTTGGGCCTGGACTGCTGCCGGAGTATGTCCTCAATCGGGGCGGATTTTGCGAGCTCAACTTCAAGCCCATTGTTTTCTGATGGTGGAATAACTTAGGGTGGTAAAAACCTCCGCCAGAATGGTGTCCGTGATGGCGACTTGTCTTGCCAACAAGATTTATGGTACTAATACCTTTCCAACCCGAGTGTCAGCCATCTTGTCTTCCTTGTTTGCGTCAAGGAACCAACACAAATGTGACGTAAAAATCACGTGATAGGCCAAAGAGGATGACAAAGAAATACTACTCTATAGAATATTTGAAAAAGATGTGCAATTGTTTCAGATTGCTTCAGATTAACATATTGAAATTAAAATTCAATTAGCTTTGATCAATTTGTTTCCCTCTGACATTTATGCTTGACTTAATGAACTGGGGTGTATAAAGTATAAAAGTTATAGAGTAGTAACCAAAACAAAGTCACATGGTAGGAAAATGGTGGACACAGCTGACTTCCGGTCCAATGGTCTCCTTGTGTCTTTTTCGTTTAGTGTGCCTTTCAGAATGAAATACTAGTGGAGAACGTGTTAGGGTGTCTCAAAGGAGCGGTTTGTACGTTTCTGAAAGCATTGTTTTGCACGATTAAATGCATAACTTTCAGTCAGTTGAATGGCATCTCTTTACAGAACTTTTTTATTGCTCACACTTTTATTGCTCACACGCTCACATTGTCATGTGACATTATCACCTAGACAAGAGTAGGCAGATTTAGCCAGATCAAAGAGGATCAAAGAGATTATCTGCCGGCACTCTTTTGGAGTAATCATATGTCTCAGATACGCAAAGAGGATCAAAGAGATTATCTGCCAACACTAATTATGTCTGGCGATAATGATGGGCTGGAGGTTGCAACTAAGCAGATCCCTCAGGCACCCAGCATCATGTAATTTGAATGAGTTCTTGATGACAGTTTAATTTCAACGATGGCTTTTATGGCCGCATGTACACTCATGCTGTGTTTTCGTACTTTATGCCTGCAACGTTTTGCTACCTACTGTGAAGGCGACACAGTCCCTGTGCCGAAAGAATTAAAAAATTGTATTTATTTTTCTTTTAAATCACAGGACCTTTCATTTTTTTGCTCAGGATGTAAAGATTACATAGTTCTTCTCAGGAAGAAACCGACTTCACAGTGGTTATGATCGATACTTTGAGTGATATGTGATGGTTGTGAGTGGAAACACATTTCATACTGCGTATGAGTATCCCATGTTTTACTCTTTCTCGGTTTTGTCCCTGTGTGTGAGAATCAGGCAAGATGTATGATTCCTTGATGGCTGTAACTGCAGCAAACACAAGTATTATCAGGGTGCAATACTCCCACTAAACCAAATTTAAATCCGTGCAGACATACACTGAATATGATTTTTTTGGTGAGGTCACTGGAGCACAACCTCCAAACTTACTTGGTAGGAGTTGAGTTAATAATTATAGAATGCGCTTTAGATTACAAACAGGTTTAGCAGGTATATCAGTGCACAGTTTTATTTTTTTTAATACATATATATTGATTTTGCAGTGCTATTGTCAGTGTTGATGAACTCCTGTCTGCTGTAAGGGAGGTAACACCAAGGCAAGGATGTCATTGCAGGGTGATGGGGAACCTGGGGAGCTAACTCCTCTTGTGGAAATAGACATCAGAGCACCATCACGACCAAGAGGTAAAAACAGTGTCCTTTCACTGCTTATGTTACAGATAAGGCTTCATGTGTTTAAGAACTGACATTGGCGATCCACATGCTTCACGCGGCATCTCTGACTGAGGTGCTTTACTTTGCTTTGTCCTGAAGCAAATTTGACTTTCATGTTTCGTGTGAGTGTTTCTTTTTTTCGTAGACAGGGATAATAGGACATGGGTACAGTCAGTATAGGGCAGTGTAGAGAGGAAGAGAGAACACCATTTTCTGTTAGGCCTTCTCGTCTCTCATGTACAGTCTAAGCCCCTCTCCCCTTGGTCAGTTAATTACTAAATTAGTTATTACTTTTGCAGGTGGCAGCAGGTAAGGCCGCTCCGGCCATGCTCCTCCCTCATCCCCCCCTCCCCCTTTTCCACCCCTTCCCCATCATGGCCGCCAGGTTCAGCATTATACTATAGCACACAGAACAGTACGGAATGCCGTCCTTGTATGTGTCCTGTAAGTAAGTGGTGATCAGGAATAGAGTAAAGCTTTCTTATTAGATACTGCCCATGCCTGCTTTGTGATCCCTGTCTTGAACCAGTCCCAGGCACGTGACCCCTCTCTGGAACCGCTTCGGAGGGTATAACATGCGCGATTTTCCCTGCTCAGTGGTCTGGGTCGAGCGTGTTGCCCCTAGACTTATCGCTCCTCATGTTCAAGATTCAGGAGTTGAGGTCCAACTCCAGTTTGTTGAGTGTCCAAACTATTGTCTAGTGAGATAGTAACTCGTGATGGAGTGATGGGCTTCTTCTCTTGTTGAAGGTTCAGGTTGAAGCGACGTCCACAAGACCTCTCCATCATAGAGGCTTAAGTGCTTCGGAAAGCGATTGAGGTCCGGGCAAAACTCACTGTCGTTGAATTGTCCAAGAATCCAGGAGCTGTGAACGTGGCATTTTCCCTTTAGTGATTTAGATCACAGCCTCTGTCTCTTTCTCTTTCTGTCCCCTCTCACGTGACTTACTTACTTACTTAGGCCCTTGGCTCCACGTGGAGCATAGGCCATCGACAACCCTTCGCCATCGCACTCTGTTCTGGGCTAGTCTTGCCACTCCAGTCCAGTTGGTACCCTGCTTACATAGCTCTGCCTCAGTGTCCCGCCTCCAGCTGTTGCGAGGCCGGCCTCTCTTCCTTTTCCCCTGCGGGTTCCATGTCAGGGCTTGGCGTGTGGTGCTGGATGCCGGCTTCCTGAGGGTGTGTCCAATCCAGCCCCACTTCCTCCGCAGGATCTGCTTGGCCACTGGTTCCTGCCCCGCTCGCTCCCACAGTTCTTCATTCCGGATCTTCTCTGGCCATCGGATGTTGAAGATGCGCCTCAGACAGGTGTTGAGAAATGTCTGGATCTTCTGCTGCATCGTCTTCGTTGTCCTCCATGTTTCGCATCCGTAGAGCAGAACTGACTTCACGTTGGAGTTGAAGATGCGAAGTTTGGTTCTTATGCTGACAACTTTGGATGCCCAGATGTTCTTCAGCATGACCATTGCTGCCCTTGCCTTGCCGATTCTGGCTGTGACGTCTCGGTCTGTGCCTCCCTGTCCGTCAACCACACTCCCCAGGTAGACAAAAGACTCCACCTCCCTGATGGGCTCTCCACCGACTGTGACTGGTGTGTTGGCAGTGGTGTTGATCTTCATCAGCTCGGTTTTCTTCCTGTTGATCTTGAGCCCTGTTCCGGCTGATGTGGCTTCCAGGCGCGTAGTCTTGTCCTGCATTTGGCTGTGGCTGTGAGACAGGAGCGCCAGGTCGTCCGCGAAGTCGAGGTCATCCAGCTGCGTCCAGAGTGTCCACTGTATCCCGTTTTTCCTGCCTGCTGTAGTGGTCTTCATGATCCAGTCGATGACCAGGAGGAAGAGAAACGGGGACAACAGGCATCCCTGGCGGACTCCGGTCTTCACCTCGAAGCTTTCTGACAACTGGCCAGCATGGGCAATCCTGCAGCTCATGTCTTGGTAGGTGCACTGGATTAAGGAGATGATCTTCCCGGGAACTCCATAGTGCCTTAGCAGCTTCCACAGTGCCTCTCTGTCTACACTGTCGAAAGCCTTCTCGTAGTCTATGAAGTTGATGTAGAGAGGGGAGTTCCACTCCAGTGACTGCTCCACAATGATGCGTAGGCTGGCAATCTGGTCAGCGCAGGACCTGTTCCTGCGAAAGCCTGCCTGCTGGTCTCGGAGCATGGGGTCGACTGCCTCTCTCATCCTCTCCAGTAGAATTCTGTTGAGAACCTTGCCTGGCACTGACAGGAGCATGATCCCTCGGTAGTTGCTGCAGTCCCTGAGGTCCCCTTTCTTTGGCAGCTTGATGACGATCCCTTCTTTCCACTGGGCTGGCACCTCTTCCTTCTCCCAGATCTAACTGAACAGGCTGTGCAGCATGTTGACGGCTGTCTCTGTGTCTGCTTTGATGGCTTCTGCTGGTATCTCGTCCGGCCCTGCAGCTTTCCCATTTCTCAGTGTCATGATGGCTTTCCTGATCTCCGCCTTAGAGGGCTTGTCGCAGTTGATGGGTAGTTCTGTCTCTGCTGGTGGGATGTCTGGTGGTGTTTCAGGGATGGGACGATTTAACAGCTCCCTGAAGTGTTCTGCCCATCGCTTCAGCTGTTCCTCAGTTGTTGTCAGTGGGTGCCCGTTCTTGTCCTTCACTGGTTTGTCTGTCTGCTGAAATTTGCCCGCGAGCTTCTTGGTCACCTGGTACAGGTCTTTTAGGTTCCCTTGTCGGGCTGCTTCCTCTGCTTGATTGGCCAGGTTGTCGATGTAGTCCCTCTTGTCCTTTCTGGTGCTCCTCTTCACTTCTCTGTCAGCTGCTGTGTATTCTTCCTGTGCCTTTGCCTTAGCTCTTCTTGTTCGGCTTGTGTTCAGTGCAGTTTTCTTCTTTTTCCTAACTTCCAGCTTCTGGATGGTATCAGCAGAGATCCATTCCTTGTGTTGGGTCTTTCTCTTGCCAAGGACCTCTTCGCATGTGTCGTGCCAGAGTTTCTTGCTGTGTTCCCACTGTGTCTCGATATCCATTCCACTGTCTTCTATCAGGTCTTGCAGTGGCTGGAACCTGTTGGAAAGGCTGACCCGGAATGCTGCTTGTGTCTCTGTGTTCCTGAGTAGGCCAACGTTGTACCTGGTCCGTGTGTTGTTGGCGTTGGTGTGTCTCTTAAGCCGAAGTCTCAGTGTTGTTGCAAGAAGGTGGTGGTCTGATGATACATCGGCACCCCTCATCACGCGCACATCTCGCCACGATCTCCTGAACTTCCGGCTGATGCAGATGTGATCGATCTGGTTCTCCGTGACATGGTCCGGCGATCTCCATGTGGCCTTGTGGATGCGCTTGTGTGGGAAGATGCTGCCTCCTATCACTAGCTGGTTCAGGGCACAAAAGTCTGCAAAGCGCTCGCCATTTTCGTTCATCTGTCCCAGTCCGTGTGTTCCCATGGTGTTCTCATAGCCTGTGTTGTCTGATCCAATCTTGGCGTTGAAGTCTCCCATCAGTATGGTCATGTCCTTGGCTCCTCCTCTATCTATCACTGTCTGCAGTTGTTGGTAGAAGTCATCTTTTTTCTCCTCTTCCGCATCATTGGTGGGAGCGTAGCACTGGATGATGTTTAGCTTGATGTCTTTCTTCTTGGTGATGAATTTGGCTGTGATGATGCGGGAGTTGACAGGTTCCCAGCCGATGAGTGCCCGCTGTGCCTCCGGTGCCAGCATCAGGGCCACGCCCTCAGTGTGGGGGGCTCCATCCTCTGTGTGTCCCGAGTACAGCAATTGCTCTCCCGATGAAAATCTCAGCTGTCCTGTCTGTAGCCACCTTGTCTCACTCAGTCCCAGTACTCCTATCTTGTAGTTCTTCATCTCTCTTGCTACTTGTATGGTCCTTCCTACTTCATACATAGTCCTGATGTTCCATGTGGCTACTCTCGTCGTTGTCCTGGGTGTTAGAAGGGGGGTCGGCCTTGCAGCTTCCTTTCGGCTTTCACTGCAATGCGTCATAGGTCTCCGGGATGGAGACCCTTCCTTGCCCAGGTGAATGTTTTGGTTTGTTGCTGTCGATGCTTCTGTAACGTTATGTTTTTTACAGGTAGGGCTGTTAACCCTACGCAAACCCGTTTAGCCTCTTGGAGAGGTGGTCCACATTCGTCTGACCTCTACCCTTCGACCTGTCCAGCTTGGGTGACCCTGCCAGGAGCACGTGCTCCCGCTGGCATAGTTCTCTGGGTCATTGAGGTACACAAGCCACTACCCCACGGCAAGGGTTGGACCATGTAGGGCCTCTCACGTGAGCTAAGTAGTAATTAGTCTCATGCAAATCTTCTCTCTCTCTCTTCCCCCTTTTCCTTTTCCTTGCTTGAGAACTAAGATCCCCCCTACCGACCTCCCATAGTCAGGACCCAGGTCCAAACTTACCGCACAGGAAGGCACATGCCAGGGATCCCACCTGGGAAGGGTGTTAGCTTCCAACACTGGATGAGATTGTAGACAGTTTGACTTCCTATGGTTTTCTGTGTTCTCTCTGACTTAGCCTAATTTTTCACTGTTCATTTCATTTGACCGTGTTTCTCCTACTTAGCATATCTTTTTCCGTGTTTCCATTCTACTTTGTACTTAGTAGTATTTTCCTCATGCAAACATTAGACTGACAGATATATTTTCTGTCAAACGAATTCACATTTGTGTTGTCTTTCTCAGTTAACTTGTTCTCGCCTTTATGTGTGTGAAGTTGGACCGTTAATACAACTCGGAACCTGACTTTAGTTTATTCTTTGGCTTCACTGTGGTGTCACTTCAGGTGTGTGGCGTGAGTGTGGGAGTTTGTGATCAGTTGTGATGTCTGTCCAGCTTTATGCTAAGCGTGTGCCTGAAAGTGGAATACTGGATGCGTGCGTGAGTGACAGAGGCATTGCAGCCAGAGCTACCACTGCACGAATACTAACATGACACCAGAACCAAAAGCGAGCGCTACAGTCCATAGGCTTGCGAAGTCAGCAGGTCCATTTCAAAGCCTCCATCTGAGTAGAGAACTGGAACTAGGCTTAATTATCACAAGCATGACCGATCATGGATAAAACACAGCAAAAGATCAACATTTCACGTCACGCAACTGGCAAAGCTCCTTTGTCCCCATTCCCATATTAAGTCGATCTGCATCATGTCTCTTTTCACGTCATGTGGTGACGTAAATTCTTTAGCCAGAACACTGCTGGAACATAGCTAGGGGTAGTGCATGTGCACTTTTTAGGTACATCATTAATTCACGTGTGATTGTTATGGGTGCAATCTTACCTGTAATTGTGGTAGAGTTGTATCAAGTATTTTACATAGAGAAAGCAATATTGCTTTTCATATTATCCACCAGTACGTGTACATAGATATTGGTGTAGACTAAGCTTTACTCACAATTCACGGACTTTGTGGCGTGCAGTTCATCGACACCACACCTTTCACGTCAGGCTGTATTTGTTCACAGGTTCATCATGGCTGTCTTCAGCTTTTCTTGTCGTGAATGCTGCTTTGGGAGCAGGACTTCTCAATTTCCCTCAAGCCTATCACCAAGCTGGAGGGGTTGTCACTGCAGTGGCCATTCAGTCTGTAGGTATCTGCACGTTCAGTGTACACACTCTGCATAGATGTGTGCGTGACCAGATGATTCGCCAACAGACGATTTGCTGACGAATGATACGTCGAAAGGACAATTTGCTGACAGATGATATGCTAAATGGAGGATATATATGCCAAACATGCATAGAGCATGGCCGTATGAAGTGCAGTCAGAGGGGATTGGTGGTAGGGGTAAACAAAAAAGATTAAATAAAACAAGGAAATAAAACAAGCCGCACTTGGCGGCTTCGCCTATCGTCCATTTGGCAAATTATCTGTTGGCGTATCATCTGTTCAGCAAATCGTCCATTTGGCATATTGTCCCATGGCATATCATCTGTTGGCGTATCATCCAGTCACCGTGTGAATGGTACCACTAGTTTTCTGCCACTGGACAGGGAAGAGGTTGTGGGTTCAGATTCCATGGGCGTCCGACGTTCATCTGAAGTGTCATAAATATTTAGTTCGACCGGACATCTGGGTGCTCTTTTTGCACTCTGACTCTCACCTCTGCTCCTACAACCAAGGTGTAGATTGTATGCACTTGGGTAGTTGAGCTTACCTCTTTGCACACTGTGACCGTAGTGTGTTCAGTGTGTGTGCATTTTTGGTGGCTCGTTCGTATTGGAGTCGGTACGCAGTGCTTTGAGCCTAGCACTTTTTCAAAGTTCTATACATACCTACAGATTTCCCCCCTAACAGTATGTGAACTGGAAAAAAAGTGCCGATGAACGTACCTGCCGGCGTATGAGTGACAACTGTGTCACACAGTACAGTGTGTGTGGGTGTGTGTGTGTGTGTGTGTGTGTGTGTGTGTGTGTGTGTGTGTGTGTGTGTGTGTGTGTGTTTTGTGAATTTAGATGCAGCTAGCCGCTAGCACAGTTTAAGTCACCGTGATTTGTAAAGTTGTCCGAAAAAAAAATTACGCTGTATCTGCGTCAGCCGCGTGTGTTTACTGTTTGTTTACACTGCATGCACACGTACCACTTGAGGTCTTTTTTTTTTTTTAACAAGAAAGCGAAAAAAAATGGTTGTTTTTTCAACAGGAATACCAAAAGAAGTTCAGCCGGATGATTTCTGATTCCAAGGTCGTTGCTACGATTGTACTTACGAACGGGGGAAGGCAGGAGTAAAGTTACGAACAGACCTACGAACAAAATTGCCGTACGTACGCGTCGTGACTCTCGATTCTCGTACCGAAACCGTTCGTACCGCTACGAACGTTCGTAAAGCCGAAACGTACGCGTCGTGACCCCGGCCCCTGTACTGGTCCCCTTGATTGTTATACACACACACACACACACACACACACACACACACACACACACACACACACACACACACACACACACAGAGTAACAATTACATGGATTACCAGTGACTACCCTAAGTGCACCTCGCTGTTTTCTTGTAGGTGTTCCTGGTCTTCATCGTGGTGGCCATACTGACACTAGGCTACTCCTCAGACCTGAAGCAGAGCGCTACTTACCAGGACACGGTGCACGCAGTGTGCGGGAAGCATGCTCAGACGGCCTGCGCGGTGTCTATACTTCTCTACTGCTTTGGAACCTGCATCACCTTCCTCATCATTATTGGGGACCAGTGGGAGGAGTGTGAGTGACCTAGCGCTAGAACTGAGTAATTTCAAGTTCAGGTTCAAGTACAGTCAAACCTGTGTAAGGCGGTCACCCAAGGGACTGGACCAAACTGACCGCCTTAGACAGGTGGCCGGGTTGTCCAGGAAGGCATGTCAACAGCTAGTATGTCACCCAATGAATACTCTAGTGGTGCACGTGTTACGAGCAGACAACAGGGCTCGCCTAAAGCTCTCTATACACTTGAAAATACGTGTTTGGGGTCCTTTTTATTATTTTTTTATTGCACACCGTTTGATTTCAAACAAACAGATCAGCAGGTGATCGACTGACGATGCAACAAAGCAACAACAAGCTTCCTGCTGACATTAACACGTTGTCGTCTCAATCGGAAGCAATAGAAACGACAAACAGGGTGACAACACCTTCACCTATTCGTACACCTTGCAAGTTGATCGGTTTACAAACACAAAGCTGACCGCTTCCTATAGACCTCGTACTGATTGCAAAGCAATCAAAAGGACGCCGCTAACAGCCACCCCCTCGCCCCCACCAATCCCCCGGCTGTTCACTCGGAGGGGGAGGTGCTTGTCAGTGAGCCACGGCGTGGCTAATCCTGGCTTGTCAAGCAGTTAGGCAGTCTGTCTCGTCAGTTGAGAACACAGCAGGGGCCCGAAGGCGGTCACTACACAACAAAGTGACTGCCTTGTACAGTGTGAAAGGTCGTTTGGGACTGCCAAAATAGGTGGCACGACCGCGTTAGACAGTGACCTGGTTATACAGTGCATATATAGAGGGAAAACGCTCGGGGATCCTCTGGGGTGACCGAGTTAGACAGTGGCATGGCTTATACAGGTGACCGCCATGGCAGGTTGGACTGTAGTTTTTTTCTACCCTCTAGGGGCATAGAATAGAAAAAGAAATACAAACGGTGCAACGTGTGTAGTGCATCTTCTATACATACATACATACATACATACATACATACATACATACATACATACATACATACATACATGCATGTATACATACATACTAATTAAAGGTGCAGTCTCGGAAGGGAGATATCCATGCACAAAATTTAAAAACTGACCAGTTACAGCCAAACACTGACCATCTTCCATCAGTCCTGTGACCACAAATCCAGTGTTTCCAATTGCACACTTATGATGCGTGAAATACGCACAGATGTCCGAAAATGATGCAGAAAATTTAAGTCACTGCGTCCCATGGACACGCACGTGTTTCTCTGGTACTGCACTGTCCGCTCCACCGATCTTTGCTTAGAGTTGATGACAGAATAGTTGCGTAAGTAGTTTTGACTAGTGATGACTCGACTTGAAGTTCAACGAGCTGCAGAAGAGGAGACCGGCAGGTCAAATGTGAATCCACTGCCAGAAACAACAGCAGTGTGCCGGAGGGGTCAGAAAAGGAAACAAAAACAAAATAACATATTTCAGGACATAAAATCTTCCACCTTTTGGTGGATTTCCACATTTGGTAACCCCCCCCCCCCCCCCCCCAAAAAAAAAAAAAAATTGTGTTTTCTCCTCTGAAGCACTCAAAAACATGCCCCCCCCCAAAAAAAAAAAGAAAAAAGTTTAAACATCTACGGCCATTGCTGTTGCCAGAACGGTGTCAAGGCTGCCTCAAT
The DNA here is from genome assembly GCA_018292915.2 of Batillaria attramentaria. Lineage (NCBI taxonomy): Eukaryota > Metazoa > Mollusca > Gastropoda > Batillariidae > Batillaria > Batillaria attramentaria. Next base: position 2,589,263 of record JACVVK020000009.1, on the reverse strand, counting down.
TGGATAGGACAGCGGTGAGAGGTAGCGTGGAATTCAAACACACATAGCCTGGCCCAGAATACCTGGCACTGATATGCAGGCAAAAAGAGCAGCCTCGCCCAGTATACAGGGCAGCTGAACAGAGGGGAGCATATTTAGCTCCCCTGGTGTATCGGACTGCTGTCTTGAAAGGACTTGACGGTACAAAGTACAGTTTGGGTGTATCCTGTATTAATCCTGTGTACGGGTGTGCATGCACATCAGACGAACATGCAGGAAAGGTTGACATGTCTTTGAATACACCCTTTTCTTCTTGCAGTTTTCTTGTTTGTGGCTCGTGATTTCTACTGTGAGAAGAGTCCGATCTACATGGACAGATCGTTTACCATCATCGTCACGTCATTCCTCTTCATCCTGCCCATGATTTTCCCCAAGCGAATTGACTTCTTGAAGTACGCCAGCATGATCGGTGTGGTTGGCATTCTCTACGTCGTTGCCCTGGTGACGGTCAAGTACTTCCTGCCACACCCAGCGCCAGGGTCAATCAAAACCAGGTGACTGGACGAAGCAGATTTTAGAAACACAGTGATGGGTGTACATGTACTCTGGCATTTGGGTGTTTTTGTTATTTTTGTTTCCATGACAAGGTCTTGGATAAACAACCTTGAGCCAGGGGTAGAAAAGAAGGACAACAGAATGAGAGTTGATAAGAGAAACTATCACGTGCAGAAAGTTACACAGTCATGACCTTGACCTGGGAGATGGCATTGCATTTTATAGTTTATCAGTGCCAATCATCTTGCAAAATATTTGATCATGATGGGTTGAATGGTAACAAAAAAACGAAAACCAAAAAGTCACACAGATACACAACCACATCCACCCGTACACACACACACACACATGCATGCATGCATGCACATACACACACACACACACTGAGAAAATAAAGCCTGCCCACAGTAATTGTTACTTTCTGGTGTAGACTGAATCATCTGCAAGTTTTAGTATTTGGGTTAAGAGCCAAGTAGTTCTCTGCTTAACATTCTACACACACGGTGTACTGTGCCATAGGGGTAATATAGGGGTGATGTACATGTACAGATCATTCGTAACGCCCATGAGATTGAAAACTGTCACTTTCAAATGTCTAACGTTGTTTGCCAGGTAGAAGAATGTTTCATTTGGCCATTGCGACCATTTTCGGGAATTTGTGGCCTCTAATTATAGAGAACTACAACTTTCTTTGAGCCTACGGTCCATTCCTGAACAGACTGGGACTAGACAAAACTTATAAAACTAGCTACCAATCAGCACCGGCTAGCTGGTCCTCAGTCTTCAACCAAATAACGTCGTGGTTAGGAGACTTGTCAGCAGTGCCAGAGGTCAGGGGTTCGAGTCACACTCGGAGCAAAGAATTTTTCCTTCTCGTATGTGGCACCTTTCATTCAGCCCGCTTGTCGGGGGTTCTCTCCGGGCTTCCTCCCCCCTGCTCTGCTTTGGAAATGTTCAGTCCACCAAATTTGAAAAATAAATGCAATTCTAAATTCAGAAATTTAAATAGCTGAGCTGACCCTTTGCACCACGTGATTGTAATATGTTTATGTCTAGTGTGTGAGAGAATGCATGTGATTCACGTGAGCGTGAGTGTTTGGGTTCAGTTCGTGGCGCTTTGAGTCGAGTCATGAAATTGGGTAAAGCGCCTATACAATACTCATTATTATTATTTTTATTTGCTCATTACACGGTACGCTTCGAGAACAACTTATACGCCTGCAAGAGCTACCACAATGGTCTCAGATGCTGTATTGTGACCCAAGTGACTGATTCTGATTCACAGATTCAGCGCATTTGATGAAAAGTCTTCCACACTCTGTCGCATACCTCCCATACATATTGAGACTTTAAAGGTAGGCGTGAAGTGTCGGCATGATCCAAAGTTGATGTACTGTAACTAGTGTAAGGAGGCGACATCTTTGTCTTGGTTTTAAATGTCTGTGTGTATATCCGTTGCAGCCCTGATTCTTGGATTGATGTTTTCCTGGTTGTGCCCGACATTTGTTTTGCATACCAGGTCAGTCATTGTCATTTTCAGTCTATCATAAACACTTTCCCGTGTTAGGATAGATAAGCTGGTTGATCGAAATTTTACATTGATTAGTGCATTGTTGATATTTTCCATTTGGGTAACTTGCAACTTCCATGAATATAGCTGGGGTTTTGTTGTTGGTTTTTGGTGAAAGGTGTTCTTCACTACATCAGAGTTTTAGATAATTTGGGGAAGAGAGAACAAATGAAAACAAACCCAGTACATGTACAAAAAAAAAGATACATGTGCCAAATAACAACAACAACAAAATGCCAAAAGCTGTAACAGCACCTACACAAAAATCAAAACCTCTTCAAACTTTAAAGAACTTTTTTTTGGACATATATATGTAAATATTACTGCAGACATGCAAAACATGATTCATTTATGTGCATCTGACTTTGGTTTGTTCTGAAGAAGTTGGAGTAGCTGGCACATGCACTCCTAAATGTGACAGGTTTGTTTGATCCAGCCAAGAACTGAAAATTAGTCTGAGCTCAGACTAAAAACAACTAACAAACAAAATCAATCACAGATATAGAACTTGGGTATTGCAAAGGGTTTTCATAACACCTTTTGCAAACAGAAGCAACAGAGGTCGTACACACAGCAATTATCAGCAAATCAGGCTTTGACTGCACCGTTTAATAACTGAATCACAACTGTTTCAGTGCCACGTGAGTATCATCCCGATCTACTCCTGCATGGAGAAGCGGAACCTGAAGGAGTTCTCCAAGACCGTCACTTTGGCGATGATATTGTGCGTCCTGACCTACACCGTGACAGCCGCTCTTGGATACTTGATGTTTGGCGACAAGATCACCAGTGACATTCTGCTGTCGTTTGAGCCAGATGTTCCTGTGCTGATAGCTGTGGTTCTCATTGCTGTGAAAACTTACACGACATACCCCATCCTGCTGTTCTGCGGCAGGTAGAGAAAAGATGGTTTTGATTTTTCTGTTGAAAACACCTCTTTTTAAAATCCATATTAGGCTTTTAGCTGATTACTTCACACTCTTATGTTTTATTTTTACTTGTCTTGTTTTTGTTTTCATTTTTCTTGCATGCTGTTTTGATGTGTGTGTGTGTGTGTGTGTGTGTGTGTTTCCATAGAGAAAATGTATCAGCAGTATGAAGTGTGCCTCGATATGACTGTTTCATTTCAAAATCAACATGTATTTCACATGACCAGGAACCCCATTTTGACAGCGATGACAGGTAGAAAGTATCTACCATGCTTCCCATTGAGCCGTGCTAAACAGGTTTCAGCAGGCTGGGGAATTTTCGGTCGTATGGCAGTACATGTATTCAGCCAAATTTCCTATCCTAAATTCCTTTCATCCAAAAATCTAAGTTTCAGCCAAAGAAAAGGAAAGGGGGAGAGGCTGCACACACAGTCACATATCATGATGCTTGTAATGCCATATGGGACATTCTTAACACCATTTTTGAAGACTTGCATATCTGTACCAAGGCAGTATTTTACTTTAGGGTACCAGGAGAGGCTACTAAATGTCATTAAAAATGCTTAGATTTGTTTTCGTAAGTGGGGGTGTTGCACCCACGGGCCCCTAGCACTTAGCAGGGTGCTTCCTCTGCAACCCAGCCTAGGTTTCAGTCTTTTCTCAGCAATTCCCCAGCCTGTCTCAGTGACGTTACCACTTTTGTTCTTGTTTGTATATATACAGTAGAACCTCTTTTGGGTGGCCACCCCTTTGGGAGACCACCTGACTGTGCAGACCAATGTTACAATGATACTGGGTTGCACTTCTTCACTGTCTGAAGCTTCTTTTGGGTGACCACCTCTCTTTTAAGACCACTCTTGTCTGGCCATAGGGGTGGTCGCCCAAAAGAAGTTGTACTGTACATTATGATCTTAATAACAGTTGGCCTGTAAAGAATTAACATGCAGAACTTTGTGCTTTTAACGTGCAGGGCTGCCTTTGACTGTATCTGGAATACGGTATGGGGATTGACAGCGGAGGAGATTGCAGCCCGTGAAACACTGCGGCGTTATGTAGTGTCAGGGGTGTGGTTTGTGATCACCCTGGGCCTGGCCATTTTCATCCCCAACATTGGTGTGGTCATACAGGTCTTGGGGGCATTTGCTGCCATCTTTATATTCATTTTCCCAGGTAAGTGCTTGTGAGAGATCTGATTTTTCCTCTTTTTTTCTCTCTCTTTTTGTTTGTTTGTTGTCTTTTCAAAAATCACTCACTTATTTTCCATCCCAGCACCCCCACCTCCATTCCCCCACCCCCAAAATGTCACAACAGCATGAACACAGCTCTTGTGGGTGTATTGTCAATGAAGGGAAGCTGAATGCCATATTACTTTGTTTTGGCCGGCCAGTTTCAGCACAGACAGAAATTATTTAGCAGTAGGCCTGACATTTGGCTCATGCAATTAAGGTGAACTTTTACTGATGCTAAGACGGTGACAGTCGTCATAAATTATACTATAGTTTTGGCAGATGTGTATGCAAAGGTATGCGAGATTCAAAGACTAATTCTTTTGTATTTCAGGCATGTGTTTATTGAAGTCGATGGTGGACATACCGGAGAGGACCAGGAAACAAGAATTTATTTTATGGTTTTCTTTGGTCTTTATTGTGCTTGGATGTTTCATATTCGGCTTGACATTGTCACAAGCCCTCCAGGCAGATATAAAAAACCATGGGGCAAAAGCTGATAAATCAAGTTTCACTTGCTAACAGACGCTGTTTTGTGCTTGTGTGGTGCTGTGTACTGTGAACCACTTGGCATTCATTGATTTAATTCAGGGACTCAGGGATGCTAAGGCGCAACTGGTTGTTGCAGTTGAAGAGAGGCACATTAGTTAACCTACAGAGTTTCACTCATTAAAGATCTACAATAAAATGCTAAATGAAACTACAAAGGCTCACCTTGTTAAAGTAAATTTATGTTCGTTCTTTGTCTGCATTTTCCTATTGATTGTAGATATTTGTTACCCCCCCCCCCCCTCGCCCAACCCTCCTTTTTTTCATATTGTTAATTTACTTGCATGTGACAAACAGTTTTTATTAATACAAGCACACGAAATATCCATAGTCTTTCAGCCCTTGTATTGCAACAATAACACACTGAGATCTTGATTCGGACTTGGATTGTGGGGCGGTCGGTGGTCTAGTGGTTAAGAGACTTGTCACCAATGCGAGAGGTCAGGGGTTTGAGTCCCACTCGGGGCATAGAATTTTTCCTTCTCGTATGTGGCACCGTTCGTTCGGGCCGATCGTCGGGGGTTCTCTCCGGGTACTCCGGCTTCCTCCCCCTCTGCTCTGGAAATGTTCAGCCCACCAAATTTGAAAAATAAATGCAATTCTAAATTCCGAAATTTAAATAGCTGAGCTGACCCTTCGCACCACGTGATTGTAATGTGTTTATGTCCAGTGTGTGAGAGAATGCGTGTGATTCACGTGAGCGTGCGTGTTGGGTTCAGTTCGCGGCGCTTTGAGCCGATTCATGAAATTGGGTAAAGCGCCTATACAATACTCATTATTATTATTATTGTGAATAGACCTGTTCTACCAATATAAAGCATTGTGTAACACTACACTTTTGAAATACAGTACAGGAAAGCTGAGAATGTTTTTATCTATTTATAAAGTTCTCAGTTTAGAAGGGAACATAAGACATTTATAAGCAGCACAAATGTCAGGACTGTATATATATACTGTACTTTGTTCTTCACAAGGTATGTTGTATGACAAATACATGCTGTCAGGACTTGTTTAATTTTGTGTTTGAATTTTAAGTCATTTCATGTGTACATTTACATGCTGTTTGACTCCACCTGAAGTTTTTAAGGCACCATTTGATCGATCATAATTATTACTCTTGTACTTCTTATCATTCTGATAATAACAAAATGGCTTCTTTGCTTACTGGAAAATATTTTTCATTGAAATGTTTTAGACTTGCCACTGTCATGCAGGGTCATGCTGTGATAGATTATCTTGCCAAGAATACATGTTTTTTTGTTTTTTTCCTGCGTGCCCAGAGAGCTTGTACGTTGGTTCAATTTTTTTGTCTTTAAATTTTTATTTTTTTTTGACTTGTTGTTTTGTGTCTGATTTGATGCATGTAGGGCTTCGTATCCAAGCGAACTATAGTAGGACAAATGTCCTGGCTGACCATGATATTAAATGTATAGGACGTTTGTCCTAATATTGTCCACTGTGGCACAAAAATTATATGTCGTGGTAAAAAAAAAATTACAGTAATTGGCAGGGGCGCCAGAAGATGTTGGGGGGAGGGGGGGGGGCAGAATCTCAGATGGGGGAACGGAATAGGTCGGCTCAAAACTTAAGTACAGGGCTGCCCGAAGAAAGTGAAAAGCAGGGGGGGGGGGGGGGGGGGGGGTTCAGATGCTGCGCAGACAAAAACCTTTATGAACCAGGGAGCCAGTGGAAGAAAGGACATTGCCCGAAGAAAGCGGGGGGGATGCTGTTCAGACACATGCAACGGCTAAACTGAGTTCTCTGTTCGGTGGGATGAGGGAGAGAGCAGGGGGGGGGGGGGGGGGGGGGCAAGACCATGGCTTTGCCCCCCCCCCCTCTTGCCATAGTCACCTGATTTTCCAGGGGTGGGGTGGGGGGGGGGCAAAAAGATACTCCCCCCCCCCCCCCTGCTTGGGTACAGGGGGGGGGGGGAGCTGACACCCCCCCCCCCCCCCCCCTGTTCCGTTGCCCCTGATTGGACATTTTAAAAATGAATCGGTCTGTGAATCTGATGTCTAACACGGATATGAAGCCCTGTATATGGTCAAATTTATGCACGCCATCAGAACAAAACTTAAAAAAAAAAAAATATTATTAAAATGTCTGCCATGACTGGGTCACAAAATGCATAGTACTCGTAATAGTAGCTGTCATTTCCATGATAACAGTTCTCATCATGTAAAAGGGGAACATTGAGCAATAGAAAAAGTTTCAGCATGACAAAGGACTCTGGTCTGACTGACAAGGACATTAGGAGAACAGATTAACTGCAGCAATTTTGTAACCGTCTACTTCCTGTTTTGTAATTTAGGCAACAAATTTAATCTTTGAGGTTTACTGTTCTTTGTGGCTTTTTCTTTTTGGTGTTTATGTTTGCTTGGTTTTATGTATGTGTGTGTGTGTGTGTGTGTTTTTTAAAATAGATATTTAATGACAGGTCATGGGCTGACTTCACTACTTTCTTAAAGATTTATTATCGTCTGACTGTGCAAGATGGAGTAATTTGCAGAGTCAGACATGCGCAAAACAAATGGAGATAACAAGCACTTCGTCTCCACAATTGTTTTAAGTGTATTTGTATCTTTAAAATGCACAGCCGTATTGGAGATGATGATTCATATTTCCTACGCTTTCCTTGCTTGCTTTAAAGTTCATAATATATTTTTTCATTTTTGTATGTATTGTGCGGTCAGTGCAGATCGAGATACGACTGTAGAGATTGCTCATGCAAGCTGTATGTAGAGATTATTGAACTGTCCATCACCGTTTGTAACTGCGCGTACATTTTTTCTTGTGTTTAATGTGTTTTGTAGGTCTTCTGAGATTTACTGTTCTGTGCATTTTTTCTTCGAGTGATTTCAAGCGTCCAAATACATCGTCATTGATCACAAAGCTTACTTTTATACGACTGTGCTGGAAAATGTGTTCTGTTATTGATTTTTATTGGTAGGAATGTGATTTGAAAATAATCATCAGCGGAGATGGACATTTTGTCTCTGCATTAGACACAAATTGCAAATATTCACTTATAAATATTAATACCAGCAGATGAATTTAGACTACAGTCATTTGAAATTGTCAGGCAAATTATGAGATATTTTGTAAGTATACAATGATTTTTATTTTTGTACGTTGAAAGATTGGAGTACAGGAAACCACACAAACCTATACCACCGTGTTATTTGTAAGATCAGAGTGCATGTAGTCTTAGGAAAGACTACTCTGATCTTATGACTAACACGTTACACCACCAGCATTAGATTCACATTGAAAAATCATTGTCTGATTTCAGTTTAGAGAAGAGGGGTGGGTGGGGTGGGTTTTTGGGGGTTAACGTCCTTTTCCACCACATACGGGTGATATCAAAGACGGGGCAATGATGAAAAAGCCAGCACAAATATTTGGCCCTAGCCAGGATACGAACTCACGACCCGAGCATTGGAAGTCCAACGCTCTACCATTCGGCCACCCCGGCTCCCCAGTTTAGAGAAGAAAGAGTAGGTCGAAAGTGCTCAAGGATCATGTGCAATGGAACAACTATAGTTGTTCTTATGAGTGTGTATGTTATTTTGTTTTTGTTTGTTTAGCATGAGAGAGAGTGAGAGAGAGAAGAGTTTTTGTGATATTGTTTCCAAAGAACACCATTTTCTCTCTCTCTCTCTCCCTCTCCCTCTCTTCGTTGTACTAGATGAAATGTGTGTGTCTGTCTGCACCGTTCCAAAGTTTAATACTTTATGGCAGATTTTTACTTGTTATTACATGTATCTCCATCGCAATAAATGCTTAGAATCATTTCAGTGTTTCATTTTTCAACATTTTGTCCTAGTGGTAAATATGAACAAAAATCTTTACTTGAGTCGATGGTTCACCATCACTGTATCGTCTGCCCTGTTTATCGTGCCCTTAATTTTTCCACGTCGTATTGACTTTCTCAAGTATGTCAGGTAAACTCTGGTTAAACATACAGGTTAACCCATTTTCTTTTTGTAGTACACTGCCTAGTGATTAAGTTGTATCAAACCTTGCGAGCTCGCACACACACACACACACACACACACACACACACACACACACACACACACAGTCGTTAGTCATAAGATCAGAGTAGTCTTTCCTAAGACTACATGCACTCTGATCTTACAAATAAGATGGTGGTATAGGTTTGTGTGGTTTCCTGTACTCAAATCTTTCAACGTACAAAAATAAAAATCATTGTATACTTACAAAATATCTCATAATTTGCCTGACAATTTCAAATGACTGTAGTCTAAATTCATCTGCTGGTATTAATATTTATAAGTGAATATTTGCAATTTGTGTCTAATGCAGAGACAAAATGTCCATCTCCGCTGATGATTATTTTTGCTGTTGCCAGCCAAAAGGCTCATGGCGTGTCCACCTATTTGAGTTTTCTGCACGTCTCACAAGACACTTCAGCTGTCTAGGGTGGTTCGGTGGGTGGATGTTTAAGTGTTTACGGTCTTATTCCACCTCTATGGGCGATATCAAAGACTGACGGGGCAACGAGGAAAACGCCAGAGGAAATACTTGGCCTCAGCGGGCTGGGAATCGAACTCACGACCCGAGCATAGAAAGTCCAATGCTCTATCGGCTCGACTGGACCGGCTCCCCACTTCATCTGTCAAAGAAGCAACGACTTTTCGTGATTTGCATCAGGTGCCTGTTTTGAGCATTGCATCCGAGTACCCGAACGAAAGCTGAGAACACGGAAGTACCCTAAAGCCGTTTTCTCAGATGTCATCACAAAGTAAATAATAATAATAATAATGAGTGTTGTGTAGGCGCTTTCCCCAATTTCATGAATCGGCTCAAAGCGCCGCGAACTGAACCCAACACGCACGCTCACGTCAATCACACGCATTCTCTAACACACTGGACATAAAAACATTACAATCACGTGGTGCGAAGGGTCAGCTCAGCTATTTAAAGGGTACGGCAAGTCAAGAGCACTATTGGGTTTAAATGACAGATACTGAGGTCCTAAGCTGTTGGACAGCAAAAGTTTTCGTGAACAAAGTACCATTTACTCAAAAATGCGCCGAAAACACCCTCTGCTTTCGGTTCCTGGGCTGCGCCATGTTGCCGCACTCTTTCGCGAATGAGACGGGAAAGGTGATGAAGGTGACGTCACTCCACCACCACTGTCGGCAGTGCCCGCTTTGAGCGGGTTGTTCCAGAGTATTATTTTGTGTTCGAGATGCCACAGTGCAAAGCGTTTGGTTGTTTCAGCAAACAGGGCATGTGTAAGAATGCAGATGGAAGCCACAAAAGCTTTTTTACATTTCCGATTCTAAACAAATCAAAGGAAAAACGGAGGTTATGTGCGAAATGGTTGGAGACCTTGAAGAACGATCGTTTGCCCCGCCGAGTGCAGGAATACGCCTGGAACAGTCGAGACTGATCTCGTTTGTGGAGATCATTTTACCCCGGATTGTTTCACTGGCGCTTTTGCGAACGATGTTGCTGCTTCACTTCAAATTGTCAAACACGCATCAATCGGCTCTTCCCCATCGTCCCCACTGTTTTCTGCCCGACCCCTTACTGAGCTCTTCCTCAGAATATTCTGGCTCGAAATTATAGGGAACTATCCCCAAATCCATTCTAGCTTTCAGGAAATAGGGAAAGTGTGTATACGAGCCAGAAATAGCACGCCTAAAACGTGTAGCATGCACACCTGCACGCACAGTGTCAGAATCTCGCCTGCTGCTGAGTGGGGGAGTGACGTCACTGGTAGGATCAACATGGCAGCCTCCATGGCATCGCATTTCGGCTGCCGTTTGGTGTGATAAATGCTGAATGGTGTATTCGTGTTCAAATCTTTTGGGCTGCAGCCGTCTAGGACATCACTAGCTATCCCCTAAACCCAACATTGCACTTGACTTGCGTTGCCCTTTAAATTTCAGAATTTAGAATAGCATTTATTTTTCAGATTTGGTGGGCTGAACATTTCCAAAGCAGAGGGGGAGGAAGCCGGAGTACCCGAAGAAAACCTCCGACGATCGGCCCGAATGAACGGTGCCACATACGAGAAGGAAAATCTCTTTGCCCCGAGTGGGACACGAACCCCTGACCTCTCGCATTGGTGACAAGTCTCTTAACTACTAGACCACCGACCGCCCGATTGATGAAAGAATCGAGGAAGCTGTTATTGGCCAGGAAGGGATTAACTGTGCGTGTAGGCTGTAGGTGTGGAAAGCCCGTTTACCATAAAATATCAATTTCAAATGAAACACATTTTAGCATTGTCGTGTTATTTGCTGTTGTATTATCCTCGCAGGCTATTCCCAGAACTGTAAAAGTACGAGTGCAAACAGGAAAGTGTGAGTTCGTAGAACTCTCGCTGAATGGTGTAAGTTTTACAGCATGTAGACATGCTCTCTCTCTTATGGTAGAGCGTTGGACTTTCAATGCTTGGGTCGTGAGTTCGAATCCCGCCTTGGGCCAAATATTTGTGCTGGTCTTTTTTTGGGTCCCCGACGGTCTTTGATATCACCCATTCGTGGTGGAGAAGGACGTTTAAGTCCCAAACACCCACCCCACACCCCCCCCCCCCTCTCGCTCATTGAAAGTGTATGCTGTTGAGACGTCTCACTGCATCCCCCCCCCCTCTTCCCAACACACACACACACACACACACACACACACACACACACACACACATTTCAAATTGCCGACGGCTACATTTTGTCGCCCCTTTCTCCCCCCGACACATGCCGTCATTGATTTCCAAGTTATCGATCTTTGCTTCGCGGACCCTCCCTTCCAGAGTGATCCCCCTGTAATCCCAAGTCGGCTCTTTCTTGTCGGCAGTCACAGCCCGGCATCTCTGGGACCCGCCCGTCGCGACGTGACTGTCGGAATTGGAAGAGTGGTTCATTCAGAAATTGCAGGCTGGTCTTTCACCGCTTGTTCTCCGCGTATTATACTTGTTTTAGGTGTGGGCCTGCCGTGATGAGTGACGCAAAACTGAATGGCGCGCCGAGACGCCGAGTCCCCAGATATGACCAAACTCCACCGCAGTGTCCTCGGACCTGATTTCGACGACTGACCCAGGTGACGCGTCTGTGCTACGGGGGACGCAGTATCACGGGGCCGTCTTGTACAAGGCGTTAGCCCGCTGCCCGAGCTTTCCTTTTACAAGCCGGAGACAAGGGAGGCGTGGGGGGTCGCATGCTTTTTCCGATACCGGTCTCAAATTAGCGCGCGAGCTGGCGCTGGCGTTTCAACACAGCGGCGTGGCTGCATGGTGGAACACTAATTTCTCAGCCGTTTTCGCCAGCCTGACTACTGCCTACTGCCTACAGGAGCGGATGCTTTACTCCAATACACGCAGCTGAGTGGACATAAAGCTGATTGCCACATAACCTCATCGGCCGCTCCGTGAAATCAAGACAGGCGACAACACCGTTTCAAAGGGTTCTTCAGTCCCCGCTACTCCGTGCTTTCACAATGACGGTAAGTAAGGTTTACAATGATCTGACTACTGACTTGCACTACTAAATCAATAACTAGTCTCGTGGTTTAAAAAAAAAAAAAAAGAAGAAAAAATCGATGGAAAATAAGTCACATTGTCTTATGGCTGTACTTAAACGCATTTTGAAGGGAAAGGGGTGTGAATTTCAAAGATGGAATCTATTAGTTAGGTTTGTTTTTGTTGTTGTTGTTGTTTTAATCAGGAATCGAGATTCGGAAAATCTGCCCGCAATAACATGTCAGTTGTCAGGGACATACACAGACGCATCTGTTTATGATGTCTCTGCAGCTGTGAAGTCACGAGAAGTATTTTCAAAATCAGACTGATCATTGTGTCTTACATGTTTTTTTTTGGAAAAATGAAAGCTAATTAGTTTTATGTCTGGGTCTTTTTTTTTTAAAATTTAAAAGCTGTTGTGTCAGTTTACTGGTTACTCTGAACAAGATTTTACGATATTCTGTTGCTTCCTCTGTCAACTGCTGACGTTTTAATGGGATGGAAATACTGATAAAGACTTGAGCTGTCCCGTCAAAATGTTGTGAGTTCGATTCCCGGAGCTAAGAATTTGTGTTGGCTTTACGCTCATTTCTCCAGCTAATGTGGTTGACAATAGGACGCTTAAACCGCCATCCAATTTACCAACCACCCAACCACCGAAAGTACCGCTAAAGTTACACTGACCCCCACGTCCCAGTAATCCTGACAGATAGTTGGGTGTGACCTAGTAGAGCTGCACTGGTCAATTGGTCATTGTCAAAAATAGCTTAGGCAATATGGGTGGGTGGGTCTTAACCTCTTTGGGGCTCATGCAAAAGTCGCATTTTTACTTGAAATCTTCAGATCACTCGAAGCCACTTGAAACCACTATTACGCAATCTGCAACAGTCTCGCGCCTAGCGTGAAAGTCCCACGCCTTGCGTAGTGGCTTGAAGTGGCGCCAACTGGTGTGCAGTGGCTTGTTCTGTTTAACCAGTCTTATCACAATTACTAGTATAGTGGGCAGGGGGTGGTCGGGCTCAGGCTGTTAAGAGTTTAACGTCCTTTTCCATCACATAAAGGGTGATATCAAAGACGGGGCAACGAGAAAGAGGCCAGCACCAAATAATATTATTTGGCCCCAGTCGGGAATCGAACTCACGACCCGGGGATTGAAAGTCCAACACACTGCCGTTCGAGACTGTCCCGACTCCCCTTGCGTGGGTTTCAAAAGCCCGAGTAAGTAACGTGAATAAAGCCGTGGTGTAGGCCCCCCCCCCCCCCCTTAGTAAAATTAAAATAAATAAATGAATGAGTAAATCGGAAGAAAACCAAGTAAAATCGCGTGTTGCTCTGTCCATAGACGGTAGGGGCTCTTTCTGCAACTTCCGCCATTATTTATTATCAAACGAACCATCGTCAGTAGTCTCGGCTGACACGGGAGCCGGGATAGCCGAATGGTACAGCTTTGGGCTTTCGATGCTCGGGTCGTGAGTTCGATTCCCGGCTGTGGGACGAATATTTGTGCTGGCCTTTTTCTTCTTGCCCCGTCAGTCTTTGATATCACCCATACATGGCTGAAAAAGGACGTTAAACCCTCAACACACCCACCCACTCGACTGAAACGAGATTTAACTGCTTCTCGCGACATAGTACGTGACAGACCTGCCGGAAGCGCACGATAGTGACCATTTCGGCTCTAGTATAATACAGTATCTACTGGCGCCGAAGGTCGTAACGCGAGAGAACAGTATGGATCAATGTGAGAAGAGATAAAGAGGGCATGGCATGCGAAATTTACAGTAGGGAGCAGACCTCTACTCGAATTACACAGACAAAGCTGGAAGACTATCTGAAAACCTGAAACCGCCTAAAAAGTCCGACTGCATATAATATCTTTTACGTTTTAGAGGAGGCCACATGCACATAGGCAGCAGACCTCTACTCTGATTACACAGACAAAGCTAGAAGACTATCCGAAAACCTGAAACCGGAAAAGTCCGACTGCATACAACGTTTCGTATGTTTTAGAGGAAGCCACACGCACGCAGATGGCAGACTCACATTCTGATTCTGCCGATTACACAGACAAAGCTGATCCACCTCGAGGCTGCCGACTGGGAAGAGACTATTCACGTGTGCTTGTCAGAAACCAGCGTGTGCGTGCGTTCTGTAGTTGCCTGTTACATCGGTATGTCGCATGTGACGCCCCCGAGGCGTGAGGTGAATGAGGGTGCAGTGCCACCCATCAGTATGTAATGTAGGTTCATTATGAAGTGATTATTTCCACCAATAGACGACTCCACTCGGCAAACCCCGAGGCCAAAACCAAGCCCCTGTGCTCTGCCATGTGTTGGCAAAACAGTACGTCCATGATACTTGTATGGGAAAAGGGGTGATTTCAAGATAAAAGAGATTGACGTAATTGTCTTTTTTCTCAAATGACGTCAATGGACTTACTGCTTGCTTTCCATGTTTCAGTCTAATCAAACCACACGTGCTTCCCTCGTTGTAGCGTCTGGCAAAAAGTTTGCCTGAGTAAAGACGGAATTAACTCGTTTAATCGTATAGGCACGAACATGTGAAACCTAAACACGAGTGTGTCAGTCGAAGGAAAAACAACCAGTAATCGATTTTCAATGGACAGTTATGCAGGGGGCCACTTGATCGAAAACTGCAGCTGCAGAATATACAGCGTTTTCTCTCCAAATACGTTTTATCGAACAGTTTCGTCCCTGAAGAGTTTAAAATAACACGAACCC
Source organism: Batillaria attramentaria (assembly GCA_018292915.2). Taxonomy (NCBI): domain Eukaryota; kingdom Metazoa; phylum Mollusca; class Gastropoda; family Batillariidae; genus Batillaria; species Batillaria attramentaria. Next base: position 2,574,222 of record JACVVK020000009.1, on the reverse strand, counting down.
TTGTGCACAAAGGGACAGCGGTTTTCAGTGTCACGTGTCACACTGTGACGTCGTGTGTCGTGCTATGGCCTCCCAGTTAGCACATTTACATGCATATCACATTCCACATGCAGGTGTGTTTTGTTTCAGTTCGATTCCTGGCTGGGACCACACATTTGTAGAGGGCCCGTACGTAATAGTCGAGGTTAGGGCTTTTAGCCCGGGTTAGAGTCTAACCTCGAACTAAACTAGCTCTACGGTTAAATTTTCTGGGTTTTTTTTTTTTTTTTGTTTGTTGTTGTTTTGTTTTTTAATCAAGAAGCGGGCCCATTCCAGCAAGGTGCCTAAGCCGTTATAGAAGGGTTTTTTTCTTCCTTTCTTCGCTTCCTTTTGTATTTAATTTTGCTTTTGGGTTTCGTTTGTCCTAGCCTGGGTTAGGCCCGTAGCCGTGGGTTAAATTAACCTCGACTTTTACATACGGGCCCTGGTCTTTTTCTCATTGCTCCGTCTTTGATATCACCCTTACTCCGTCTTTGATATCACCCTTACATGGTGGAAAAGGACGTTAAACTCCCAAACACCCACCCACCCTCATAAATGGGTCGGCCACTCCTCCGCTGATCAACGGTGCAATGATTTGAAGCGGCAACCGCCCGTCCATTCTGTTTCACCCTTGTGGATGTAGGCTCGCAAATCGTTCTAAGCCGTTTATGCGGTGTCTGACATCGTACACTTTTTTGTGCTGCCCCAAACTCTTTGCCAGCTCCAGTGGTGTTCCTCCCAGGTCATGGGTGGAATCCACGAAGGGCTCGGAATTTTTTTTTTTATTAAGCATGATGATGGAGATGAGGATTATGGTACATGTATAACGATGCTATGGAGGTCCGTGTGGTTTGGGACTGCGGGGCAAGGCCGCATTCCACGCTTCTTGTCATAAATATCCTGGCGTTAACCAGGCCAGGGAACTACGGCACCTGCGGTGCGGACCGTGTAATCATCCACATTATGAGATGTGTCATACCAGGGAAAGCAACCCTCGTACACTTAGACACATGCACAGTGTTACAGCATCTCACAGGATGGCACTGAGTCAACAGAAGGCTAAAGGCAAAGCAAAGAACGAGGCGTTGGCAACAGCCTTGCGGCTACTCGCTGACAAGACGAACTTCGGACGAGAATTCGGACCGCTTCCGCACAACCAGCGGATGTCATTGCATTGAATTCACCGTGGATCTCTGTTTTCCCAGGGAAAGTGGTGGTCTAATAGGTAGCGGTTGTCAGATAGGTAGTCAGTGCGTCGAACTTAGCCGTTGCACTATTGAATGACCGTCACCGCTGTCACGACGAATCGAACCCATGGGGAAGCGTGGGTTCGAGCGCCGGGGTTCGAGCTTAGGTCGCGCTTGTGATACGTGATTCATGTACCGGTTTTTCCTGACTACCGGGCTGCTCGTCGGGGGTTTCTTTCCGGGTTATCTGGCTTTCCTCCCCCAACAAATTTTTAAAAACAACACTAAGAACAATAACAACAAAATAGCAACAACAAAAACTAAGACAGGATAGATAGGTTAGGTGGCGCTGCACCGCGACGACGCGCTCCCTCCAGGGGAAGCAGCCCGAGTTTTCCGAAAGGGACAGAAAAGGATAAAAAAATAAATACAGGTGCATGGATAGGCTATTTAGAAGAGCACTCAGCAGCGCAGCTGTCTCAAAACAAACATTTTCTCCAAAGAAGCATCATTATTTTTATGCTCACAGATCCTTGTGAGCTGTCTTCGTGATACACTGTATCTATGATCACATCACATAGACACACATTAGCAGCGTCACTATAATGCTGTCAGTGAGCCAGCAAAAGAGTTCTAACTGACGCTGCTAACAGGCTGAGGGAGATTGTCGCCGACGACAGTCGTAGAATTTGTATGTTCGGCCGCTCGCGCAACGTGTAAACAACATTCAATTGTATCGCATTAACACTGAGTTGTACTAAACTTGCCTCAAGATAGAGTATTTCGAGCGTACTGACAGCGCACTCGCGAGCAAAAGTGTTACAAAACATAAGCTGGCTTAGTACACATGGAAACGGCCCATCAGTTTAATACTAGGTGCATAAGCATAGTCTTGGAACAGGCACGGTTGAAAGATAGTCGCTCCAACAGACACAACGAGCATTTAACTGTCCCCCACGTTTTGATTTTATTTCCAGCTCACGCGGGCAGAACCGACTTACACTTGTCACTTGTCAGTGTGCCTGGGCCCGGCCACGGTTCGGCGTCCCCCGTGCACACCATCAAAAGCGCGTTCAATATGGTCCCCAGGAAATCCCTCTTGACAAGTTGTATGCGGTCGGTTTGCGGAAAGGATCGACCGGTTGGAGCAGCCACTTCTGGCAAAACACGTCTCAAACACTGAGCAGAAGTGACCAGCCGCTCGAGACGTGTATAACACGTGGGCACGCCCTCGACTGGTGTTTGCCCGTGTACAGGCACTTCAACTGGGCACAGTTAGTATTAAACTGCCCCCTAGGTTAAAGGAGCTTTGAAGGATTACTCAGTCAATTTTTTTCTTTAGTTTGATATAACGTTAAAAGAATAATCTTCTGTAAGATAGTGCATTTTTCAACAGTACCTCTATCTGTTTTCATAATTATGGAAAAGTGTAGGTGTACTGACAAAGGAGAACAAGGTGACGCCCTTTAAAAACATGGTCAGCGTGGACGAATGACACCCCAGTGGCTTCCTGGCGAAATACTGAGGCTGTTTACACTACAAGCCGGGTTTAACTCGAGTTTTTACCTCGACTCGGTTACTACAGGGGTCCTCAGCGTTTACACTACTATACATTCTCTGCAAGTCTACTCTGACTGTGACGTAGGAAGACGCCAATGTTTAGATCTGAAATGCGGGTTGGCTCTGCCAATTTGCAATAAGCTTATTAAAAATATTTCTATTCAGCGCGTGATACATAGGCAGTGGGTCTCAAGACCAAGCTTCGGACGATAACGTGACGTCAGTGCCTTCAAACCACGTCAGTTTATTATGTTGATCAGTCGTGCATTTGTCACGTCAGCGCTGGTTAAATATACAGTTTAAATTAATTTTTCAGTCACGGATAATGTAGATTTTTTCTACATGTACTTTAAAAGCATGGTCCCATCAGACGTGCTGAATATCTGAACTACGACCAAACGTGTTCGGCAGCTAAAAGTTTTTTGTTTATTTGGATTTTTTTTCAATCAAGCACTTTTGCAGGTCGTTATGTGGCTTGTTCTGGGTGCCGGTATGAAGCTAGAATTGCAAGCTTATGGCAAAATTTGCTCTTGTATGTTCTAAGTCCTAATGACCTTTCAAGGAGTTCACACGTGCAACGGTAGCTATATATCTTTCAAATTTGTTTTTGCCACAGCGTGGACCGCTTAGACTAGCAATAGTTCCCCCCCCCCTCCCTTTTTAATTTTTTTAAGACAAGCACTTTTCACTGTTGTTTAACAACATTGCTGCCTGCAAGCGCAGCTGTGCAAGGACTCATCTGCCGTTCTTCGTGGCTTCCATTGTGGCAGTCAGTCTCTAGAGATGCGCTGACTTTTTTCCCTTGCTTGTGTTAACTGGAGTGCCATTCTCGGTCCAGACTTTTCCGTCAGTGTCTTTAAGTTTTCTCCTTGAAAACAAGAGGGGAGGGGGGGGGGTAAGGTTTCCCCGGTGACGCACTGGGCGAGGCATTCGCTCTGTGCATGGTTGTTATCGTCCAACCTCCCTGTCACAAGAAGTTGTGTGCGCCAAGGAGATCAAGCAACGGCACCTGTGATTCACTCAATTCCTACCAAGAAAATTTGGCGGCTGCGGACCAGTGGCCTCACTTTTAAAAGAAAAATCTTAATTGATGTATGTCTGCATAGACTTAAATTTGGCTATGTGGGCGTGTTGCGCTTTGATTACACCCGTGTTTTGCAGTAGCAAGAGCCGTCAGGGAGCCAGTAATCTTGCCTGATATTCGCATGCAGGGCCCAAACCCAAAAAGAGTCACAAACGTGGGATACTCATGCGCGGTACGAAACGTGCTATGCGTGTAACTGTAAACGTGAATACTAAGGGCCTCATCAGCATATAAGTATTGTTTACGGGCTGTGCCGGTCGGGTGGTACACCTGTACGCTTGTCACGGTCACTGAGTTTTGTTTGTCAGCAAGTCTAGTACAGAACAGCGGCGCACACAGTGCGGTAACGGTGTTGTGAAACAGGATCTGTCGTTAGATTGATTTGCCTTTTGTGTGTTGCTGTGTTTCACGATCGTTATTACCATGCCCCCCCCCTCCTCTCTCTCTCTCTCTCATGTCAGTGTGTGTGTGTGTGTGTGTGTGTGTGTGTGTGTGTGTGTGTGTGTGTGTGTGTGTGTGTGAGAGAGAGAGAGAGAGTTTTGTCTTGTTTTAGGGGGTAATGTTTGCCATTTTTTCTTTCTTCTTCTTCTTTCTTGTATTTCCTTTTATCTTTGCCATTGTAGTCTTTTTTTATTGTTGTAGCAACAGCTGATTGAAAAATTAATCAATGTTTGGTTAAATCACTTACGTTGGAAAATAAAGTTCGTTCGTTCGTTCATTCGTTCTCTCTGTCTCTGTCTCTCTCTGTCTGTCTGTCTGTCTGTCTGTCTCTCTCTCTCTCTCTCTCTCTCTCTGTATTTAAAATAAATAAAATATAAAATAATATATAAAATCGTGTGTATTTTTCTCTCTCCTGTATTTCCCTTAGATAGTTTATACTTTTTTTTTACTTTTTCATTGTTTGTTTGTTTGTTTTGATTTTTCTCTCTCAATACCCTTTAATGTAGAATAGCAGGACAGCATGTAAGATAGGCAGCAATGCCTAAATGCTCTATCCTGAATAAAAAACGTTTCATCATCATCTCTCTCTCTCTCTCTCGCCTTTTCCTCGTTGCCCAGTCTTTTGATGTCACCCATAAGTGGTGCAGTGGAAAAGGACGTTAAACTCTCACCCCCCCCCCCCTCTCTCTCTAGGTAACAGTCATAGACTGCTGTAGTGGTTAGCGTTTTCTTTACCGTGCAACTTTTCCTGCACAATGTTTTGTCAGTACTGCCGCGAAGCAGGATTCTATGTCGTATGTTGATGTTCGATATTGTCCTTGGAGGTCATCGTAGTTTTCTTTGTCTAGACACAGTTGTGATGAACTGCGTGTGTATACGTGTTCGCCCTCCCTCCCCCCCCCCGGCCCCTTCAGTTATGGGCCAAGAGCCTCCACTTAATAAGATCTCTCTCTCTCTCTCTCTCTCTCTCTCTCTCACACACACACACACACACACACACACACACACACACACACACACACACACACACACACACACGCACGCACGCACGCGCGCGCGCGCGCACACACACACACACACACACACACACACACACACACACACACACACACACACACACACACACACACAACTATCAGAATAATCGATTCCTCAGTGATTCAGCTCGTGTGCTCAATGCTAGACATGGGTACGAGACGTAACCAGACGAGCATACTACTGGCCTGCCGAAGGTGGATTATCAATTATTAATGGTACCATGCTCCTTAAATACCGACCTTGACGGAGGAACCTTTCGGCAATAAGCACCCCATTTGAACAACGTGCAATTCACAGTACACAATACAGAAAACGGCCAGGGGAAGAAACTACGCGACACGAGTGACTTCCCGTGCGTTGGCTGCATTTTACTATTATTATTTTTGTAAATTTGTTTTGTTTTGATTTTTAACTCTTAACAGCCCATGCAAAAATCGCAATATTCATTGAAATGTTCAAATCACCAGGAGCCACTTCAAGCCACTATTATGTAATCTGCAGCGGTCTCCGGCCTAGCGAGGGAGGCTAGCGCCTTGCATGATAGTGGCTCCAATTGTTGTGCAGTGGCTTGTTCTTTTTTTCTCTCTTGTTTATTCAGTTGTATCAAATAGTGGGCCGAGCTTGGGCTTTTAAGAGTTAACTTGGCATAAAAAAAAACAGGAGGGCGGGAGACAGACAGAAAGAAAGAAAGAAAAAATGACAATAGGGACGATGTTTTGAAGAAAACTTCAGCACAGCACAGTAGAAAATGAATTATAAACAGGTGCATACTTTCGAATGGATGTACTGAGACAAATAACTGGTCAGACTGCTGGTAGGGTCTTTCATTCTCTATAGCTGGCGGTTCGCTTACAGCCAAGAGCAATCATTGATTTCTGGTATCGGCGGCATTGTTGGACGGCCGTTTATGAAGGAGAAATCAATTGAACAAATTTGTCGCCCGCTTTTGTCGCAGATTCGCGGATGTGTGTAACTGTGGGTGTGACAGATGGGCAGGGGAAACGTACAATAGCTCAATAATACAACTAGTGTTTGTGGAGTCAGTCAATGGCAGTTTCCACAACTGCCGGATTGTGCTGGGCTGCAAGGAGAGTCGGAACTGATCATGGTGTAAATCTTGTAGAAAACAATTCAGCTGCTGGGGAACTTTTTAAACGGCGTTATAACACAGTTAACGCTGGCTGCAGGCCCGTCCGCTGAAAGGTCATACCGCTCTGTTTATTGGCCAAATTTCTCCGACAATCGAATCTTTCCTTCCGATTAACATGTTTTCGAGTCTCGACCAAAACGACACGGTCCGGGCTCTCTCTGGTCTGCCTCTTGTAGCCATTCTTTGCACTGCCGACCCTTACAGCCCCCGCCAACCCCCCCCCCCCCCCCCCCCCCCATACACACACGCGCAGAGAGAGAGAGAGAGAGAGAGAGAGAGAGAGTACTGTGTTGGTGGATCACGTCCCGGGTGTTTTAAATCTCCGCTAGTTACCTCCCTTCACCTGTCCGTGACACCCGGTGTAGGATCCGGTCCGGTCCCCCCTCTGAAGCAGTCCCCCGGGGGACCAATTCGTGGCAAAAACTGCTCTATAATGGTCCCCCCTTAGACATCCAGCCTCGTTTTCGACTGGTCCCCCTGGGCGATTTTGGTCCCCCCTCGCATCCAAAGTAGGCCCCCTCTCGAACTGGTCCCCCTCTTTTCTAACCAATGTAGAGCTATGTCAGTATTTATTTTTAACTTTATTGTTATAGTGTGTGTCAACTCAGTAGAAAACGTGACTCTGGATCTCTCTCACTCTCTCTCTCTCTCTCTCTCTCGCCCCCCACACTTTCTCTCCTCCCCCCATCTCTCAAACACACACACACACACATTATGCACGCACGCACGCACGCGTGCACACTCACTCACGCACGCACGCACGCAAACACACACGCGCACACACACACACACACACACACACACCTCTTTCGTTATATGTATAATTATTTTCATTTTTGTACAGAGATGTTATTCAAGATGATCTTGAACTGGGTCAAGGTTACAGTGTCAAATCTAAACTTTTAAAAGTGATTTAACTTCGTAGATTTGCCGTTCTATGTAGCCTATACTTTTGTTTTTTTTATTTTCTCTTTTTTTTTTTTTGTGGGATGAGGAAACGGTCGCCACTAAAAAACAAAAGTATAGGCTACATAGAACGGCAAATCTACGAAGTTAAATCACTTTTAAAAGTTTAGATTTGTTTTTTCTTTTCTTTTATTTATTTTTTTTGTGGGATGAGAAAACGGTCGCCACGCTTCTTGACACGTCACGTGACTCGTGTCAAACATGCCTATAATTATAAGTACACGACAATTCATTCCGTACTTGGGCCACCGAGGTTGAGATATTTGCTGCAGCCACCCTCTTGGACACGCCCGTGTATGTGTTCACAAGAGAGGCTCCAGGCCGACAACCTAGGTGGCTGAAATACGGGCCAGTTTGGCAATCGGCCCCATTGAAAACAGACAGAGTAATTTATATAATGAATCTTGGACATCACTTTGCTCCTGTTTTTTGTGTCACTCCTTAGACCAGAACTGTTAGTCTTCTGCTGTTTTTGTTGTTTCAAGGGTCATGATTTGAGACACTGGTACTCAGTCTTGACTGTCTACTTGAAGTACGCTGAAAGCCAAAGGTGGCAACTAGTTTTCATGTCATGGACACTTACTTAATTTTGAAGAAATATTTTTCTATGGCGTTGTATAGAAAATATTAGATACTTGGTCTTTGATGTTATTCTCTAAATGCTATTTCCAGTTTTAAAAAAATGACAGGAAATGTGGACAGCAAAAAACAACCAATGCAAAAAAACAACTGAAAGAAACAAGAACACAACCAAACAAATATATCTCACACACACAAAAATAACAACAAGCACATAAATCGGAAAAAAAGAAAAAAAATGTTCCTATGGCCCTGTGCTTTTGGGGACAATAAAGTTTTGTAACAATAAAGTTAAAAATAAATACTGACATAGCTCTACATTGGTTAGAAAAGAGGGGGACCAGTTCGAGAGGGGGCCTATTTTGGATGCGAGGGGGGACCAAAATCGCCCAGGGGGACCAGTCGAAAACGAGGCTGGATGTCTAAGGGGGGGACCATTATAGAGCAGTTTTTGCCACGAATTGGTCCCCCGGGGGACTACTTCAGAGGGGGGACCGGACCGGATGCTACACCGGCTTGTCACTGGTCGTGGTGACCTGAAATTGTGTTGATAATATTGCTCTCTGTGGCCCATTCACTTGATGGGAGATTCCAATCCCCCTGCCCCCACCCCCCCTCCTTCCCTCCGTCAGCTTCATGATTAGGCTTTGCGAGTCTTCCTACATTTTGTATCAGAGTGCGTGACTTTCTTCCCGGCGTAGAGGCATGGTTTCGTGTCCCTCGTTGTACTTGAGTGACGCTAGTTTTTATTTACTTTTTTTTGTTGTTGCTTTTTTTTCCAACCAAGGGAGAAAGGGGTGAGAGGGGAGAGTAGCTAGGGTAGGGTGACTCACTGATATTCACACACACACACACACACACACACACACACACACACACACACACACACACACACGAACAAAGACATTAACTAAGTACCATAAGACCGGTTTACCCGACCGCATGCGACAGACGATTTCAGTTGGCGATTCTCCACGTTCAGTCAAAGACATGCTCTCTCTCTCCCCCTCTCCCTGTCTTCCCTCCCCCCCCCCTCTCTCTCTCTCTCTCTCTCTCTCAGTCTCTCCCCCCTCCCCACCTCTCTCTCCCCCCCCCTCCCTCCACCTCTCTGTCCCCTCTCTACCCTTGCCCTTTTCCTGAGATGGATCTTTGTCAAGATGTTCGCCGTCAATTCGATTATCCCCCCAGTCTTTGGGTCTCCCCTTGTTACTGGCTTACTCCCATCACATTCAACAAATGTATTTCTGGTGCCGAGCTATCGACGTGCTGCGCTCCCTGTTCGACAGCACATGTATTGGCCTGAAATCAGAGCGGGGCTGGTACAAAGGCGGCTCGCTGATTCTGTCCAGATCAGTTGCCGTCTTAACGCTCTACCGGGAACAGTGCAGTCTGGGGAAAAATCACGTGCTTTTGGGCGTACAGTACAGGTTAGGGACAGGACGAAGGCGGCTACCTCATGGCTAAGATGGATTTTTTCGGTTTAGTTCCTATGTTGAGTTTGTGAGCTTTGGACGCGCCAGCGATTTCGATTTTCTATGGGTTCTCTCGGGTTTCCTTCAGTTTTAAGGACGTTTTATCAAAATGAGAATGAGTTTGTCATGATCAGCATTATTTCCTTCGTTAGTTGAGCGGGTGGGGGTGGGTGGGTGTTTGGGAGTTTAACGTCCTTTTCCACCACATAAGGGTGATATCAAAGACGGGGCAATGAGAAAAAAGGCCAGCACAAATATTTGGCCACAGCCGGCGGGATTCGAACTCACGTGTGTGTGTGTCAGTGTTTGTGTGAGGGGGGGGGGGTCAGTGTGTGTGTGTGTGTGTGTGTGTGTGTGTGTGTGTGTGTGACCTATGACCGTCGAGGAACATTTCCGGCGATCAGCCGACCGAAACCATGCAAGGGCTTTCCCGGCCCGCAGCCAGCCGGCTTTTCCTATTTTCCTCAATGATTTATAAATTCTAATCAGCCAGGTCCGTGTCTTTCATGTTCAGCTGGTCTTCTCAGTTTGAAACGCCGCCGGTTCAAGTTGGTCCAGTCACTGACTGTGACAGTTATAGTCCGGCAGAAACAAACGTAAACTGAACTTCAGAGAGAGAGAGAGAGAAGACGTTGGGTGCCGGCACTGCAGGATCCCCTCCTGACAAATGGCCGCACCCATTTCATCACTGGAAACACATCATAATAGTATTAATACACACCCTGATCACGCCAGCCTTTCGCATCATGATCATCTCATCTGATGTCTGAGCGTGCAGCCTTGGCACCCCTTCCCTGGCCTCATCACGGCACATGCTTATTAAGCCAAGCACGTGGCGTCATAGAATCAAGGGGGATCACTGTGCAAATCTTTACCACACGTGACAGGCATGAAGCAGACGACTAGTCATTCTAGACTTTGCAGAACAGAGAGAGAGAGAGAGAGGCAGCGGACAGGGTAAGAGTTGAACCATCGTGCCGGGCCATACTAATCAACACTGAAACACGGTAGAGATTTCAGTTTTGCTCATCTGGCAGTTCAGTCGTCACTAACTTCTTTATCCGCGTGTATACGTACAACATGTGTATGTGTGAACAGTTCGTAATGTAGCTAGTAGTTTTTAGTTCGGACTCTATGTTGGGATTTCCTTTATGAACGGATGCCTGTATTTCGGCCTTCTTTTTTCAGCTTTTTTTTTTTTTTTTAAGGCCGGTAGTCGTTTATTTAATTTTTTTTTTTTTTTTGGGGGGGGGGGTTTGGGGGGGGGGGGGGTAAGACTGATTCATCATAGCCTATAGTACTGTCCAGACTGCACTGACTGGATTGCACGACGTCTCAGTCAACACAGGCCAGTCACGTCGATTCTGACAGACATCACGATATCAGTGACCGGCCACTAAACAGACCGTGGGGTTCGATTGCATGATCAGTGACCGGCCACCACACAGACGTTCGACTGCGTGATCAGGAAAAGCCTCGCACCCAAACCTTCGTTGTTTTTGTTTGTTTGTTTGTTTGTTTGTTTTAAAAGGGGCGTATATCAGTTTCAGATGGTGTCATCAGTTTGGTAGAAAAACAGCATCAGCATTTTGTAATTAAACAACATTAAGATTAAGGGATTAAACTAGTTTTGGTTTTGAGGTAAATGCGTTCAAATCACGGCGTATTTTCTCTGATAGATGCCAAGTTTCCCCTTGAATGGCTTAAAAGACGGCTGAAGTGAAAAGTAACTTAGACACCTCGACAGTGACAGCTTCTGTAATGCTCGATCGCAGTGACGCGGCGACCACACTGAGCGCTCCAGTAGTGTAACAACAGTCGTAGAATTAATTTTATATGTCTGACCGCTCGCGCAAAGTGTAAACAACATCGTGTCGCATTAAGAGCTCTACTAATTATCAAGATAGAGTGTTTCGAGCGTACAGGCGCACTTACAAGTTGGCCTAGCAAAGATGGAATTTAGCCCGTTTAAATGGTTCCACGCCTTTAACAGTATATGGTATCGTCACATTGACGCCTGTACGCACGCAGTCTCATTGACTTCGTGGTTTGTTTGTTGCAGGAGACAGGCCAGGAGAGCATCCTGCTCAAGTACCCGGAATCCCAGATCAGAGGTGAGGCGTTAGAGAGCCACAGAGCTATACGCAAACGCCGCTATGAACAACACTAAAAACGGACTTGGCTTGGTTTTGCAGTCTAAGGGAAACAGCCTTTCGATCGTCAGTCCCTTCCCTTGATTTTCTGACTGAAGAGAGAGTTGTCTTCCTTTAAGCAGAAAGCGAGACGAACGCACACACACACACACACACACACACACACACACACACACACACACACACACACACACACACACACACTACTACTTCTACTACTACTACTACTACTACTACTACTACTAAAGGAAAACACTAATTTTATAGAAACCTAAGTACAGACAGATAAACAAATATTATTTTGACTACTAATGTTCAGCTTATGGTCATGACACACAGTGCCACCTTCTTGTACGAACCACAGTTGCCGGATCTGTTAAGCCCTTGGCACACGTGACTAGCCTGCGAGGCACTCATTTGTGCATTGCGCGAGGGTCGCGGTCACACGTTGCAACACACTTTGGCTACCAGCCCGGCGATGAACAATACTCAAAGAGCGAAAGCGCACGGTCACGAGAGGCTATTGACTGGCGTGGTGGGGGCAACATTAATAGGACAGTGTTCTGTTCACTGGCGAGCCGATTTAACTGGACGAGTGTGCATTTTACAGCTGGTAGGCGTGCAAAATCGCAGCGTCTTACCAGCCTCTGAGCACTCCAGCCACTGGCAGCTCGGACAGATGCATCTTTGCTGCTCCCTTTGTGGCCGTCGTTTCCCTATGGGGAGAAAGCCACTGCGCCATCGGGGCTAGCTTTATCCGTACATTCACGTAACGTTATCGATTATCCGTGATTGGGTAACAGATGCACCGGATTACATGTGTTTTCGCAGAGGGCGAGTGCGTGCGTGCGTGCTACAAATAATGAAGATCAGTTATGTAGTCCTGTGGGTTGCGACAAAGAATGATCACTGTACTGTGTATGCCATGCAGTAAAGCGTGATGCGTGGATTATCTGGCCATGCGTTCCATGTTTACAATAGGGAGCGAGAACCGAATAACGGGGATGGTGCAGTGTGGGCGCAGATTTTTTTTTTTTTTTTTTTTGGGGGGGTGGGGGGGGGGGGGGGGGGTGAGGGGGGGGGGTTGCAGGGAGCGTGAACGGTGACACGATCTGTGTAGGTTGCTTCTAGTGCAGTTATTGTCGCGTATTTAGCACGATAAACCATATAGGCAGGAATTTTGTTGGGGGTTTTCCTCACCAGATCGAGTCGAAAGTTCAAGCGCAGACTCGTTTACGGTGCCCGTCTTGTCTTCGTGTATAACATAACATGTACGTATTCATAAATGACAGCAGTGCACGTGAAATTAAGGTACCATTTATTTTATTCGAAAATGGACATCCCTCACCCCACACCCACCCCACCCCCTTCCCTTTGACTTTCGACCGCTATGCCGCGAAACCCACATTTTTAGTTCAGTTGGGTGGAGGCAGGGGTAGTGCATGTATCGAAGTGCAAAATACACAAGCAATACAAGACAAGATTCATAGTTACTGTGACAGTTCAGAACTCAACCCGAATAATCCAACTCAGAACTGAGGTGGCCTGCGTGCTACGCACCGGCAGAGAGCATTGACGTGGTTTTCCTCTGGGCTGAGCCCTGACCTGGTGAGGATTTGACATTTAATTTTTCTGGAGGTGATTTCGCGTTGTTTATTTTGTTTCTGAGACGACCTGCTATCGACGTCATACCAGCGCTATATATAGTTACACACTACGCCACCCTACTTCATATGTATTACAAATTTAATTACAGCCTTTATGTGTCCCACAAACTGGGTTTGGCACACGGTACGAGGCCTTGCACCACCATCACAGTTGTCTTTGTGGTTCCCCAGTGTGTGTCTACGTCACACACGCTAGTTTCACGGCTGAGTGATTTGCTTTCTCTCCGAACCACCGAAGCGAATAACGATGCTTGAGTAACGGAGCAGCCAGCCTGCTGGGGAAAAAGTACAACAAGTTGGGTTGGGAACAACGATCCCACTGTACGGGGGAGATCATGGTGAAAATCAATTGCTCTTCCAGCAAATGACTTGTCTAAATGCTTCTGTCGATGATTAGCTGAAAGGATTTTTACGATGCGCCGTGTGGAAAGCCTGAGCTATGAAAACTCTGGGAGACTATTTGCAGAATGCCGTAATGGTTGAACAGCTTGTGGGACCTTTTACCCCGGGGAAGGGAGAATGGGCCCTCAGTGCTGGCCTTTTAAAATGTCGGAAGTCGAAAACGATCGAGGCATACCTTCCGTCGACATGACACTGCCCTTATAATGGACGATGTGTCGATTCCATGGAAGACCCGGGGTTCAATCAAAATGGCGGTATTCTACTATATTCTACTCAGAGTTACAACAAAACAAAACAAAACAAAGCACCCCCCCAAAAAAAAAAAAAACAAAAACTGATTGTTTTCGCCCTGCACGTGATATATTACGGAGTAGAAGTTTATAAAGCCATTTGAAATTTTTGTGTTTGAAATTTGAAGGGGGGGGGCGGGGGATGAGGGTTTAACGTCCTTTTTCCACCACATATGGGTGATATCAAAGACGGGGTAACAAAACAAAAAGCCAGCACAAAAAATCTGGCCCCAGCTTGGATTCGAACTCGTAGCCCAAGCATTGAAAGTCCAGCGGTCTATCGCTCGGCCGTCCCGGCTCTCCTTTTGAAATATGGGCATGCATGTCTTTTATGTGGTATAACGCGTTAGCAAAAGTCGTTTTGCTGTTGATAAACAACCGCCTTCTTTCATTCTGACAAACCGAGATCCAAGGAATCCCTCCCCCCCCCCCCTTCAACTCTTCAGCAGCTTTTGAGAGCAACCGCCGTCAAAGCTTTTGAATCAAAGTAGCACCGGAAAAAAATAACGACCCTCCGCCATCTTGCTAATCCCCCGATGGAAGAGCCCAGCGCACACACAAGTCAAACGAACGCTGTGTCAACTAACGGAGCTCGGAGAAAGTGGATGAAAGAATGTAATGCTGTATATAAACTGTCTCTCATAAACGCGGCTTTGATTATCGGGTTTAACGATTTGTACCTGTCGAAGGGTTCATTGATTTACCTGGTTGCCATAGATACCTCTCATCAAACATTACCTCCGGACTGCCAGGGGTTTGGCGAACGCGCGGTTTGACAAAGCCCAGGTCAGGACTCAGCCCGGCGAATAATCAACGTGCTGTTTGATGCGCAGCACACAGGCCACCTCAGGTTTGAGAAGGATTTTTTTTGATAAAGCGGAGTTCTGAACTGAAGTTGTGTAAGCTCAGAGTATCGTCCATTTACGCTCGGCCGACCTGCTGAATGGGAGACGTGAACAACTCGATAACAGGATGGACTGTGTTGGTGGGTTGCAACGCGCTGGCGGGGGGTTGATCTGCACTAAAAACCCACGCACCGCTTGTGACGTAGCCAAGGCTACATAAGTCCCGGAAAAGAGACTATAGGGGATTTCAGTCCATGCGGGTAGGCCAGTGTGGACTGTCTTCTTCTGGATTTAAGGACATCACGGACAAGGATCAGTCGTGTCAAGCCCCCGTTTGCAACGCTAGAAAATTCCGTGTGTCAGTCAGTGAAAGTTCGAGACAGATGTTTGCGACAGAAGCTGTCGCGGGCACTAACCTGACTTTTACTACTTTGAACTTTTTAGTGGTAGACTGCGGACGTGAACTGTTGATACATAAAGTCAAAGTTCACCGTACTTTGAGATACTCCGTGCGCGCCGAGTGTTCAGTTCAGTCCAGTGCTGACTGACAAGCAGGTGTCATAACATCAAGATTTCGACGATCAAGATCCGTTGCTGTTGACTATTGGCAATTTTAGTGCCAAATTTGTCAACGCTGGACGCCCTAAATTCTTGAAGTTCACATAAGTTCATGTACGTAGCGTTTCAGCTCTGTACACTGTTGGTTACTGTTGTAACAATTCGCGCCTGAAGTTGATGTCAGTAACCGCACAGTTGTGGAAAGAAACCTGGACTGAACAGTTTGATGCTGCTTCGTTTGTGAATTGTGATAAGTGACTTTCATATTTCCAAGGATTCCCGGTTTTCAGGAGTGTAGGAACCAAATATTCCTTTCCTTTCAGTGATCGCATAATATTGGTGTTTGTACATACACGTTTGAATTTTTTTTCACGGTCTTCCTCTATAAAACTACGTGATTTCAAATCTCGAAGAGATTGCCGGGCTAAGTTTCAAGAGTGTACGTAAGAACAAAATTAATATTCCTTTCCTTCCTTTCAGCAGAGAGTGTACATTACCGGTAACGTAGTCTCTCTGCTTTCAGTGATCGCACATCAGTTGTGCATGTACATACACGAAAAAGCTGAGTGACCGTCTATTTTTTTTTCCTCTCTCAACAACCTCATCGTGGTCTTCTACAAAACTATACGTGCTTCCTTTATCAGTTTATGACTTCTGGCGTAGGCGCGTGCGCGCGTGTGCGCATGAATGACACAGACCTTAAAAACTATATTCTGCTCTGACGATTTGTGAAGTCCATAAAACACTCCCCTTGTTTGCCAGCTGATTCATACGCTCATAAAGTAAAAAGGGCGCGCGGGAGGAGGCGTGGTCGGCGGGCCACTTACCGAAATAACTTCTGCCCCAGTAAAAGGATTTCCGCACATAATCACCTAAGCTCTGACATCGCGCACTTGAAGGGAGATGGAAGAATTCGCCGGAATCCACCCTAGTGAAATGTATCACCGCCAATGAAGCCGGTCAGATCAGCAGTTGAGAGCAAGACACACTGTTGTACAGTCATTTATTCCGAGCGGGAAGCCACCTGGAAACGGGCTTGTGACGTTTCGGTGTATATTTTTATGTCGCTGGCTATCGACTCCCAACATTTTATTTCTGTCATTGCATGCCGGCTTTAAGCTGTCCTCTCGCCACAGATCGTTCATTCATTGCAAGTCCGCCTGCCTTTCCCCTGTACGCTAGCTTGAAGCAAAACCGTGCTTCTCGCTAACTTTTTTCGACGGATGCCAGTTTCAGCCGACTGCAGGGAAGGATCACGCAGCAAAAATTCTCTCTAGAGTTTTTAAGGTTCTACTGATAGTTTAGTGGCGCTCTGATCACGGTTACAGCAGAAGTATTTTGCTTGCTGCTTTGCAAGAACGATTAGTTGTGACGTCAGTGTGTAGACTACAGACGGTTTCCAAGGATTATATAACTTCATGATGGAGACGACTTTGAACAAGCCGCAACCGTCGCCCAGGATGTTAGCAGGTTTGTTGGCGATTTGAAAATATGAAAATGATCTGTTTGTGGTTGTTTACGAAAATTTAAGTTGCTTGCGAAGCTGAATCTGCTGCTGAAAATTTCTGTGTAAAATCATTGCAGTACTAATACCTTGTCTGGCACATTGAGTTTTATTTAAAGAAATGCGTCCTACATATACCATTTATTATTATTATTATTATTATTTCCTCCAATAATTCATTATTGAATCTTACTCAAAACATACACAGAAATTCATTACAGCGATGAGTCAAGTTCAGACATGTCTGTGGATGCCTACTGCACTAAGTGTCTCTGGCTCATTCAGTATTTCTGCTGCTTCACAAAATGTCAACTTAGTATTGAAATCCAGTTCTGCATCAGAGGTAACGACATGACAAGAGTCCAGTCTGACTGACGAGACTGGATGTTAGGAGAACAAACGGGGCAACAGGTCTGCCCACAGGCAATCTGATTGGGTAATTGCCCTAACGTCATAAGTCAGGGTCACCTTAGTATTTTGAGCTGAGGAAACGTGCCTGTTTGATTGAACTTCTACTCCCTCCTTCCCTAGTCTCTATCTCCTTCTATCGAATCCACCACCTTCACCCATCCCCTACCCCCAACCCCCCCTCCAACCACCCCACCCCAAAAATATTCTTTCTTGACGTCTCGAACTAATTACCAGTGCCAGGCTAGGGTGACCCTGACTTATGACGTTAGGGCAATTACCAAACCGAAAAAAAAAAATGTACCCGGAGCTAGAAATAAATTGGAAGCTAATTTTGTCTCACACGGGTGTGTGTGATTTATCACCCGCATAATCAGGAGAAGCTTTATTCCTGCCGTGACGTGATAGAGGCCGGCACAACTGGTCGTCATGTTTGCAAGGCAAATTTATCCCCTGCTTCTGCCTGCTTGTTCCTGTCTCCAATTAACGGAGTTACTGGGGCGTAAATCGACCCGACAGAACTTGCTCGACTTCGCCCATGCACGACTCCATATCCGTGAGAACTATGCTAGGACAAACGTTCTGGCTGACTGTCAAAGTATGGGACATTGGTACTGAATCTTTGTCCACTGTGGGTCTTCTGGTTTAGCCTCTCACTCACGTCTGCATGCCGAATGACAGAAATACACAGGGCCTCAAAATGCCTGTATATTCCCTACTAGCCTCAGGCATCATAGTCTACAAATGCTTCAATCTAGGGGCAATTACCACCATGAACACACCATTCAAAGGCACGCACCTGACAGGGGTTTTAAAAAAAAAATTGAATTTCTCCTTTCCGCTCAGGCCTCACTGAGGAAATGCACGTCTACTTTCTCTTTAGGTCAGAGAGGCAGTTCACACAAATCCGCTTGCCTCACTTGTGCTCGGCCTCTGTGTCAAAAGTCCCAGCTTCACTGGCAGCTTGCCTCTTTTTGTGACCGCCTGGCATGCCCTTTGACCTACATAACACAAAAATCACGAAAATCACGCCTTTTCATGACAATAAAAAATCACTACAGGCTAGTACACTCGCCAAACAGAGTACTTCAAATAAACACCACACATGACCCCACAATCATTTTGTGTCCTTACGTCTGCACTACCAGTGGTTAGGAATAAGAAATGTTTGGCATATGCTGTGAAGTGGTTTATTGCGCGTAGGAGATGATAAATTGCAATATTTGCTGTATATGCGCTTAGTATTTATCTCTGTTTTACCTAGTTGTAATTGCTGTTTGTTTTCTGCGCTTTTTTTGTAAGCGGGAGTTGCGAGAAATTAGCATAAAGGTGCAGCGTCTGCGCTCTGGTTTTATAAGGGTCTCCGAAGCGCTGAAACCTCTGCAACTGTGACAGAGTTGCCTGGATTATGCACAGTCGAAGGAGTCGCAGTTTAAAAACAAACAAACAAACAAACAAACAAACAAACACACAATGTTTGCGGCTTTTTTCTGAGATTGCAGACCTTTAAGCCTTAAAAACTCACTCACTCATAGGGCATGTGTTTGCCTCGGTAAGAAGGTAATCAGACGTTTCGCTAATGAGTCAGCCTTAACTAACTACTTCTGGGCATTAAAAGGCAATGATATTAATAATGGCCATTTAAAAGACGATAATAATAATAATGGATATTTAAAAGACGATTATCATAATGAAGGGTATTTATATTTTGTTATGATTATGTTGCAGTTGTAATGAATTATGTAAGACCACAGAACTGATTCGACCGCAATAGCTGGGTGCATTTAGAAGTCCTGCACTGCAGATCGTGTTTGACTATGCTGCTGCACACACTGTGCCATTGTGTTCGTAAACTTGCGGAGAGGCCCCTTTGTGTTTACTGAACGAATTTGCATGCGCACTTATTTGTGAAAGGCGTAATCAATTGCCAATTGCTGTACAGTCACTCCGAAAGCAGTAGCTTTTTAGAAACGAATAGCTTAGCACGCATGTTGAAATAAGTGTACAAAAGTTAGAAAAAATGCCGTGTGAGATTTTTAACACTAATTTGTGGCAAACCTGACGAGTGGCGAAACATTTCGGTAAATTCAGTAAAGCTTCAGCACCCCCCCCCCCAAAAAAAAAAAAAACAAAAGAAAAAAAAAAACAAAAGAAAAAAAAAAAACTAAACGATAAACAAACAAGCAAATAGACAGGAAACAAAACCAACAACAAACAAAAGCAACAACAACAAAACACCCCCCGAAAACAAACAAACAAACAAACAAACAAACCAAAACAAAAAAACCCAAAACCCAACAACAACAAAAAAAACATATGGGCATGAAATAGAGACGACCCAATGTCGTATAGACCTTCATAATCCTCACCACTAGGGATAATGGGACAGAAGCTTTACATTTGATCTCTAATCGTTTGTGACAGAGCTGCGTCAGGCTTTCCGCCTGTTTGACAAGGATGGAGATGGGTCGATCACCACTGATGAGTTGGGCACGGTCATGCGGAACCTGGGACAGTTCCCCTCACTGGACGAACTCAACACCATGCTGAAGGAAATCGACATTGATGGTGAGATGATATGATGATTTTATTTTTTTATTTTTTTTTTTTTTTTGGGGGGGGGGGGGGGTGATGGGGGGGGGGGGAGGTGGTGATGATAATGACAGATGTTGATAGGGAGATGATGATGATGGTGGTGTAGGGGTGGTGTGGGTGGATTGGTGTGTGTGTGTGTGTGTGTGTGTGTGTGTGTGTGTGTGTGTGTGTGTGTGTGTGTGTGTGTGTGTGTGGTGATTGGTTTGGTGTGGATACTTTAATCGCTATAGCAACTTTGCAAAGAGGCCAGATCAGTCCGTGCAACTCCCCCTCTCTCTCTCACACACACACACACACACACACACACACACACACACACACACACACACACACACACACACACACACACACGACATTACTTTCCCAAAACAAAAACAGCAACAACAACAACAAAAACACACCAAAAACAGCAATAAAAAAAACCAACAAAAAACCCACACAGAAAAACAACAAAACAAAGCCAAAAACAACAACAACAACAACAACAACAAAACCAACAACACTGCTTAATATCTTTCAACTAGCAAAACGAGTTGTTCTCAAACACATGATCCGATGTGTACTCAGTCTTTGTCTTAGAACACCCCATTCTGGGGACCCCTGGGCCTGAATGGCTTAATAAACATACATACATTTTGCTGGGTTGGCCAGGCGACGGCACGTTCTCTTTCGAGGAGTTCGTGCAGGTGATGGCCAACATGGGCGGTCTGGCCGAGCAGTCGGAGGAGGACGAGGAGGAGGAGCTCCGGCAGGCGTTCCGCGTGTTCGACAAGTCCGGCTGTGGCTACATCACGCCCTCCGACCTGCGGGCAGTTCTACAGAACATCGGGGAGGATCTCACGGAAGAGGAGAGTGAGTGGTTTGAAATATATAGACCTGAGCAGCGACGGCCTACAGAGGGCTGTAATTTTGCACTTGTCTTATTCATAGCATCATGCTTTTGTCGTCGAAAATAACCCAGGTTTTGGTTTGGGACTGCGGGGCAGGGCCGCATTCCACGCTTCTTGTCATAAATAGCCCGGCGTTAACCAGGCCTGAGAACTACGGCACCTGTTGTGCCGGCCGTGTAATCATCCATATTATGAGATATTTCATACTAAGGGAAGCACCCCGAGAGTCGCATCCGTGAAGTGGGTGAGTCTCGGCTGTGTGGCAACAGCCTAACAATTAGGCCCACAGCACACCCGCTCTGGGGCAGGAGCCGACCTAGGCAGGAAAAATCCCGCTTGCCTCGGCTGGGATTCGAACCCGGGTCTCCCTGTCCATGGTCCGAAATGCTAACCACAAAACTACGGGGGCCGATGTTCTGGGCTGTTTTGGTGGTGTTGAGCATCACACCACTTAGACACCTGCACATTGACAGCATCTAAAATGCTGGTACTGAGCCAAAAAGGGGGTACACAATAACGCGATTCCCGCAGTCCCAAACCGTATGGACCTCCATAGCATCATCACACCATCACCCTCATCTCCATCATCGTGCCTACTGAGCTAAAGTTTTGTCGGCAAAGTCCAACCGCGCAGTCGTAGAATTTGAATGGTCGAACTTTCGTGCAAAATGTAAACAGCATAGTATCTCATTAAGAGCTCTATAAATCTCAAAATAAAGTATTTCTAGCGTACTGGCGCGCTCACAAGCGAAACTGTTTCAAAACATAAGTTGGCTTCTTTGAGGCCTGGTAAACATGGGAATAGCGCGTGTTACTTTCACATCAAACAGCCGATTCATTTATTGATAAAATCTGTGCTATGCGTAAAATGAAACCATTGACAATGACGCTGCTGGTACACACAATATGATCATGATCATATATGATCTGTTATAATAATTCATTCGCTCTCATTCTCTGTCGAATTCTGGTTGCCTCCATCTCACCGCACGGAGAAAAGAGAAGAAAAAAAAAAAAAAAAGAAGAAATATAGTGGAGATGGCCGTGCGCTGTAAAAGATTACTCGATTCCACTTTCTGTGATGGACAATTCTTGTACCGCTAAATCCGCTTTCCTTCGTGTAATGCCGAACACTTGAAACTGAATTAACTCAGTTCCTTCCAAGTAAGTTTGGGGTTTGGTTCGCCAGTGGCCTCACTAAAACAAATCGCGATTAATTCTGCATGGATTTAAATTTGGCTTAGTGGGCGTGTTGCACTTTGATTATACTCGTGTTTGCTGCAGTAAGAGCCGTTAAGGAACCGTCGATCTTGCCTGATTTTCGCATACAGGGCCAAAACCTAAAAGGAGTCATAAACGTGGAATACTCGTGCGCGGTACGAAATGTGCTATGTTGGGGCGTGTGTACCGTTACAGGTTTATACTGTTTCGCGTTAAATGTTGGAACTGGTTTACGTGTCTGCCCAGTAACCTACCTGTCCCTTTAACAGACACACATGCTTATGGATACGTAAGATTATACTGCCGAGCATTAAAAAAAAAGCCTTTTAGTCTGTGATATATATTCAATTCAATTCAATTCAATTGCACTTTATTCATCCCGAAACGGGCAATTATAACTGACTAGCTTACCTTTTGCCATTTAACAAGAATCGGTACAGCGAGCAATCTCTACATCTTGCACAGATATTGTGTGCAGTTAATTAAACAAATCAACAGAACTGATGACCAGTGAAGCACCTAGTTTAAAACACCCACACTGAGATATAATATGAAATTGATATTGTGCCACTTGCACGCCGTGTTATTGGGACTGTAGGCCGAGATATCAGATACCAGTTGATCAGCGCCCTCTGGCTTGTGGTGGGCCTCTATCAAACGACTGTGTGTGTGTCTATATATTAAAATTTAGTATTTCTCTCACTGTCTTCCAGTTGACGAAATGATTGCTGAAGTGGATATCGATGGCGACGGACGGATTGATTTTGAAGGTAAGGGCGGTTACTGACTGAACTTAAATCGACATTTCCGCTGCTTTTTGTTTTTGCAAACCTTACAAGTCCTTTTCAAAGGATGTATTAATTTTAAATTTTATATTGCACAAATTTGACGTCATTTACTGACGTCACTGTTTCTTGTCTCATGAAGGTTGTATGAGCACACATCAATTACTGAGTGTGATTACCTGTGACGTCATTGTCACGTGAGGCTTTGCGGGGAGATGTATGTTAGGCTAATTTCAATAGTTCACAACTTTCAAGCTCGCGTTTTCATTGCTGGGGAGCCGGGGTGGTCGAATGGTAGAGCGTTGGACTTCTAATGCTCGGGTCGTGACTTCGATCTCGGCTGGCTTTTTCATCGTTGCCCCGTCTTTGATATCACCCTGTGTGGTGGAAAAGGACGTTAAACCCCCAAACACCCACATCCACCCACCCCTCGCGTTTTCATTGAAAGTCTCGCTCCCGCCGCCGAGAAGAAACGGAGAAACGGAGAACCCCGACTGCCATGAAATATATTAGGTCACTAGGCCAGCATCAACTTTTTCTCTGTGATAGGTAACAGCCACAAAAGTGGCTCTATAAAAAGTTGTAATCGAAACTCGTTGGCGCTTGGATGAGGGACCTGATGGAGATGATGATGATGATTTAACCCTTTTGTCTGCAGAATTCATAGCCTGCATGCGCACAGAGGACGGTGAGGACGAAAAGGAGACATCAGGCAGTATGGCGTGATAAACACACACACATACGTCATCCACCGACCACAGGCTATGACGTCAGCAAGCCGCCATATAATCGCTGCAGCCTCGCTTTTTCTGAAAACGTCTCTGTTTACTTCGCTGGACACAGCACAACTTCTGCTTGGAATCCCTTTTTTTTTTTTTTTTTTTTTACACGTGATATATTGTTTTACCGTTTCGTTGGTAAACTAGCACAATTGAAGAAAACGGACATCTCTCTCTCTCTCTCTCTCTCTAACAAAATGTAAAATGTAACCATAACATTCCAAACAAAACCGGCTGGAGTCGTCTATTGCTGAAATGTGATTTTCAATATCATATGTGTGACGATCGTTTGCTTGCAAGTTTGTTTCGCACGTTCAAGTTTGACGCGCCTCCGTTTTATGGGCTTCTGTTTAAACTCGTGGGTATTGTGAAGAACATGTGCAATATAGTTACAAGCCCAATTTAAAAAAAAAATATTTCAACCGTAACCGTTTTCATATTTTACAGTAGCAAATGTCTCAGCTCGTATTCAGTTCTCAGTCTTCACGTCGTCCCAGTATCCCATCTACCACTACTCTCCAGGGAACACAAGATGCAGTCAGAATGGAACCGAGTGTTTCCGGTGCTGCTTCAAATCTTTGCCCTGGCGGCCTTTGTCACTGTTGCCCAGGGGAGCCGGGTTGGCCGAATGGTAGAGCGTTGGACTTCTAATGCTCGGGTCGTGAGTTCGTATCCAGTCTGGGGCCAAACATTTGTGCTGGCTTTTTCATCGTTGCCCCGTCTTTGATATCACCCGTGTGTGGTGGAAAAGGACGTTAAACCCCCAAACACCCACCCCCTCGTTGCCCAGTCTTTGGTATCACCTCTGCGTGGTGGAAAAGGACGTTGAAATTCCAAACACCCACCCGCCCCTCTATTTTTAAATGTGAGTAATACCGAGTGTTTCCAACGGAATTCTCTCTGTCGGCGTGATTCTGAGAAAGGGCCCGCTTATTGACCAGACAACGAATTGGACTGACGCGTTACTATGGTGTGGTATGGTAGACTTCTCCTCCGCGCATTTCTCCACCTCAATTGAAATGCTCATGCCGCCACAGGGCTGGAGGACGAAACAGTGAAAGCCTGCTGCCGCTAAGCGCTACTTTGTG
The DNA here is from genome assembly GCA_018292915.2 of Batillaria attramentaria. Taxonomy (NCBI): domain Eukaryota; kingdom Metazoa; phylum Mollusca; class Gastropoda; family Batillariidae; genus Batillaria; species Batillaria attramentaria. Next base: position 2,549,539 of record JACVVK020000009.1, on the reverse strand, counting down.
TGCAAACCTCCACCCTGCTATTCACACTGCTGGTGTGCGCGACAGTATTTCTGTTTACCACGCCACCGGCCTCGAAAGATGAACGTGGGAATTTTAGCGTGCACACTTGATATTTGTGCGCGCGTGTGTACACGAGGGCGTGACAGGCACCGTGAACGAGTCTGCACATGATTTTGACCCGATTTTGAATGGAAAACGCCGACCAAATTCCTGCCCACCGTGGATTCGAACCAGAAGTCGGATAATTAACCACTAGACCAACTCCCGTGTACTACAGTGAAACCATCATGCATGGTCATGTTTCAAACGTAATATTATGGCTTCGCATGAGAAGAATTGCGTCGTCACCGGAAACACAAGCATCCATTTTAACTATACACTGATCCCTTGGCGAATGTCATTGTCACCGATTACACCGACTGAGAGTTCACCGCCATTTTGATCCATTGAAACCTCCCCATCCGAAATTCGGATCTCCTGTGAATGTCTTTGACTCACTTTGCATGGAATCCAGAACTGTCGACATTTGTAGTCTACTCGTTTGTTTTTGCTTGTGTAACGTTCAGCACGGATGGGGTGGGGGGCGGGGAGGGGAGGGGGGTGATACATACAGTGACTGTGCTGTTGACCTGTTCTTTGCACTGGTTCCATGATTTTCGACCATAGTTATAGAGTTGTTTCCCCTGGTGTAGGGGCCGATTCTGCTGCTTGTATAAATGCACGTTTCTTTATTTATTGGGATTTGTGTTGATTTTTCAATATTCCAATTCAAAATGTGTGCAAATATGTTTTGCATGCAATTAAAACGAGTTTTTAATCTCACTGGCTTTATTTGTGCATTTGTGGTTTTCAGTTATCACGTCACGGTCACACACCGAGTCATACACACGAAGCGCGCGCGCGCACACACACACACACACACACACACACACACACACACACACACACACACACACACAGAATCAATGAAACTTTATTTTGCAACGGCTGGGGTACTTACCATTAAGCAGTCACTTATTTTTTTACTTCCGTTGCTAAAAGAAAAACTTCAATTACCTAACAAATCCAAATTTTTAAAAAAAGATGAGCGACGTTCGCGCGCGCGCGCACGCACGCACGCACGCACGCACACACACACACACACACACACACACACACACACACACACACACACACACACAATTTCACTTGAAATCCATAACGACGAAAAACATCTCAATGATAACAAGCAAACGAGAAAAGTAAAACTGCAGACGGACACACAGGCACACAATTAATCAGACCGGATTCCTGAAAGGTAAGACTACAGGGCACTAATAGCTTCCGGGTCATGTAGTAACTAGGCTAAATATAGTACAAAATTTTTGCCTTTTTAAATTTGTGTGCAGAGTACAAAAAAAAAAGCAATCTGGGGCTTTTGCTGGCTTTGTAAATAAGTTTCATGCCAGGTAATAGTAACATTAGGGAAAAATGAGCCTGGCTTGTGGACTATTTGTATTCATGCGCGGTTGGCACAGGAGCCAGCAGACGACAGAGGAATGAGGGGGTATGTGGTCGCTGCTAACATTGCCAAATAACGGAATATTGGAATTTGTTGAAATTTACTCTACACATGAGTCTTGGCTGCCAGATTTTTGTGAATTTTGTTTTTGGGTGAATTTGAAAGCATTTCTAGGGTGTCATATGCAACGTTATGTTTAAGAGGAATATATAGCGTTTTCCTCGAAATTTGAATCTGTGTTCTGTAGCCTAATACAGCTGTACTGCATAGCACTGTCAGTACTGATCGAGAAAGGGAAGTAACTTAGCAGTAACTTGATTCCTACTTTAGTGTGACATTAAATATCTGAGCAGCCTCCCTTTGAAAACAGTGACAGAGGGTGCGGGTAGGGGTGTTGGGGTGGGTGGGTGGGGGGTGTTTGGGAGTGTAAAGTCCTTTTCTACCACATACGGGTGATATCAAAGACGGGGCAATGATGAAAAAGCCAGCACAAATGTTTGGCCCCAGTCGGGATTCGGACTCACGACCCGAGCACTGGAAGTCCAACGCTCTACCGTTCGGCCATCCGGGCTCACCGACAGAGGGTGCGGAATTAACTTGAACTGAGAGGCTGTTCGTCAACCAGAGCACCTGTACTTTTACGGCGTGTATTACAAAGTTGTTGTCTAAGGGTTGTTTGAGAATACCGGGCCATTTGTGAACAAATCGAACCGTTTGTGAATAAATCGATGTTGTTTTCGTTGCTGTTTGTTTTTGGTTTTGGTTCGACCCCCCCCCCCCCCTCCCTCACACACACACATACCCCGAGAAACACAGTTTTCTCCTCTCAAAAGTTACTTCGCCTTCCACGGAAAATCCGGGTTCCGCAGACAATTCTGATGCCCGAGTACGCGCTTACGGCCGACCCCCCATACTGTACGAGTGTTGCGGGCTCATGGTAAACTGTAGAATACGGGGAAAATGGATACTCTGACGTCAGACGGCGAAACTGCCAGTGACGTTAGATGTTGTTCATGGGGTAAATGTGGACCAGTTCGCTACACGGTACCCATGACACTTGGGTCCATGAGTAACCTTGACTTATACGGTGATTATGGTACGGTGAAGGACACTTGCTGACGTCATACATAGTCTCCACCACGTGACGAGTGTTGCGTGGCACCGGGGCCTCGTAGCCCTCGAAACGCATGGAAGTCAAGGGGAAGATATCACTGGTTTTGAAGACAGTGGTAGTTGTGACGTAATGCGTGACGGCCCACGTGTACACGTCATCATGCGCGAGGAGGAAGATGTCCACGAAAGGGTACAAGTGTTCATTGGCGTCTTCGGGATAGAATTTCCAGTGGAGGTTGTTGTTCAGCTTCAGCTTGTAGCCGGGCAAACAGGACAGGACGACCAGAATCCTCTTCCACTCCCCGGCATCCATGGCAACGTCTATGTCGTCATCCCACGGTATCACGCCGCCGTGTCTGCAAGGGGGAGGGGGAGGTCAGCACTTTTTGTGAGGTGAACGCGCAAAAATATCGTTCACCTGCGTATTTTGTCAGGTGGAATTTAATGAAACCTCTCATCAGTCCTTTCTGTCACAGTTTACAATCGGTCATCATTGGCGCAAAGTCAAAACTCTCTCTCTCTCTCTCTCTCTCTCACACACACACACACACACACACACACACACACACACACACACACACACACACACACACACAGAGAGACAGACAGACAGACAGACAGACAGACAGACAGACACACGATTACTGTAGCCTAAGCAGAAAGCGAACAAAGCTGGTTTCACAAGCTCTAGAGGAACTGTTGTTAACCGCCACTATCCTTGGGAAGAGAAAAGTCGAAAATAGCAGTGACCTTCGCGTTCGCGAAAGTCGAAAATAGCAGTGGAAATGGCGTTCGGGGAAAGCTGAAAATTAAAAGCTGGGAAAGAAAAATTACACGTACCTGTAAGCACCGAGCAGGGTCCCCTCAACCAAGAAGTAATAGAGCTTATGGACCCTGCAAGCTTCATCCAACGCGCGCCAAGTCTTGATCAGCCGAGCCTTGTCAACTGGCGTCATCAGGGGCAAGTACCTTTCGTACTTCGTGAGTCGCTGCAGGGACATGCTGATCCACAGACTTGCACTTGCGAACAGTTTCACGTCCTCCTCTCGCGGTGGCACCACGGACATTTGTCCGGATTCCGGACTGTCACCGCCTTTGCTTTGGTTCGACCCGGGTTTTGCAGATCCTGCAGGTCAAAGAATACAAATGTACGAAGTCTGAAAATGCTTATTTGTTCCCTATTTGCCCCAGGCATCATAGTCATCCCTAAAAATGCTTCAATCTAGACTGAAACAAAAATAAAGTCTCCTTTCCGCTAAGGCCTCACTGGAGTAATACTAGTCTACTTTCTGTTTAGGCCAGAAGGCCACTTCACCCGATCCACTCACGTCAACTTTGCCTCTCTTCTGCGCAAAAAGCCCCAGCTTCACTGGCAGCTTGCCTCCTCTTGCTACCCCCCCCCCCCCCCATACAACAATCGCGAAAATCACGCTTTTTCTTGACAACAAAATTCACTACAAACTCGCACGCTTGGCAAAATAGGGTGTTTCAAATAAACACTGCACTTGACCCCACGCGCAATTTGTGTCTTTACGCCTGCAACAGGGGTGAAGCACGTGAATCGATCAGCACACGATGTGTCTGGCCAAACCGCTTTTGGTCCTTGGTCGAACAGTGGTTGGTCGAAACGGTGGTATGGTATGGTATGGTATGGTATGGTATGGTATGGTATGGTATGGTATGGTATGGTATGGTATGAGGGCGTGGGATGGTGTGGTACGATGGCATGGCATGGTATGATTATGTTCTGGCATGGCATAGCATGGTATATCACGACGTGGCATGTTATTTACTTTGATCTTCAAGTGGCCCTCCCCCAGGAAAGAGCTGTCGCGACACCTCCTGGCAGGTCAGGCTCTGGAAGGCAGTGACGTTGTGCACGTGTCGGGTGTCCAAGACCATCCTCAGCACTTGTGACGTGGTCAGTGGCACCCATGCCCGCGGCCACACAGGCCAGAGAACCAGGTTGCGGAGCGCAGGTACAAACGGGACCAGCAGGACGAGAAAGAGGACAAGCACCAGACGAATCACTTTGCGCCGTGTGTGGCGTGGAAGACGAGCCGACTGTCGGTATTCAAAGCGCAGGTAGGACATGGTTCAGCTGTAGGAGCGGAGAAAAAACCACTCGAAGTCATGGAATTAGAGGTTTGATTTTTGTTTGTTTGTTTTGTAAAGATAAATTTGGACCCACAGACCTTGGAAACCGAAAAATGCCTCTCAAAAAACAAAACAAAACAAAATTTAAAAAAAACAACAACCCAAAAACAACAACAACAAAAACCCAACAACAAACAGTCAAATAAACAATTTGCTCCCCCCCCTCCCCCTTTCCCCTCCTCCAAGTCATGGAGTTGAAGATTTAAAAGAACGGATATTTCCATAACAATGACCTTGGAAACAGAGAGATGGATACTCAGACCTTACTTTCGTTTGACAGTGAAATAGCAAATGCAGCTCCCTCTTTTCAACCGCACGAGTTCCAAGTTCGTATTGCAGGCATTGAAGCAGATTTGTGAAGCACAAAAAACTAGGCCGCTAGATCCTACACAGACCGGTACCGACTGCAGCTGTTCTCGGATATAGACCTAGTGTTTTGGATGATATCAGATCGGCCATGTTGATTTTTCGATGAGTATCAACATGACGACGGCCGTTGTGAACAGGAGAACGCTCCAGAGGTCGTGCAAAATTACAGTGGTGTAAACGGAAGCAAATTACTGTAGTGTTTGCTAAATCCGCCACTGAATTATCGCGATTCTCTAGCCTGGTGGAACGTATTTTCGGAAACGTAAGGGATTCACTACATACTGCTTGCAAAGAAACAAGTTCACAAAACTTTCTGAAAAATAAACATCTCTGTTATTGTCCTTATTTATCTTATATTTTATAGAATGCGATGTTGATGCATGGGACACTGAGGCAGAGCTACATAAGCAGGGGACCAACTGGACTGGAGTGGCAAGAATAGCCCAGAACAGAGTGCGATGGCGAAGGGTTGTCGATGGCCTATGCTCCACTTGGAGCCAGGGGCCTAAGTAAGTAAGTAAGTAAGTAAGTCAGTCAGTAAGTCAGTAAGTAAGTAAGTAAGTAAGTAAGTAAGTAAGTAAGTCAGTAAGTAAGTCAGTAAGTAAGTCAGTAAGTCAGTAAGTAAGTAAGTAAGTAAGTCAGTAAGTAAGTAAGTCAGTAAGTAAGTCAGTAAGTCAGTAAGTAAGTAAGTAAGTAAGTAAGTCAGTAAGTAAGTAAGTAAGTAAGTAAGTCAGTAAGTCAGTAAGTCAGTCAGTAAGTCAGTAAGTAAGTAAGTAAGTAAGTAAGTAAGTAAGTCAGTAAGTCAGTAAGTCAGTAAGTAAGTCAGTCAGTCAGTCAGTAAGTAAGTCAGTAAGTAAGTCAGTCAGTAAGTAAGTAAGTCAGTAAGTCAGTAAGTAAGTCAGTCAGTAAGTAAGTCAGTAAGCAAGTAAGTAAGCAAGTAAGTAAGTAAGTAAGTCAGTAAGTAAGTCAGTAAGTAAGTCAGTAAGTAAGTCAGTAAGTAAGTCAGTAAGTAAGGAAGTAAGTAAGTAAGTAAGGAAGTAAGTAAGTAAGTAAGTCAGTAAGTAAGGAAGTAAGTAAGTAAGTAAGGAAGTAAGTAAGTAAGTAAGTAAAGTAAGGAAGTAAAGTAAGTAAAGTAAGTAAGTCAGTAAGTAAGTAAGTCAGTAAGTAAGTAAGTAAGTAAGTCAGTAAGTAAGGAAGTAAGGAAGTAAGTAAGTAAGTCAGTAAGTAAGTCAGTAAGTCAGTAAGTCAGTAAGTCAGTAAGTAAGTAAGTCAGTCAGTAAGTCAGTAAGTCAGTAAGTAAGTAAGTAAGTAAGTAAGTCAGTAAGTAAGTAAGTCAGTAAGTAAGTAAGTAAGTAAGTCAGTAAGTAAGGAAGTAAGGAAGTAAGTAAGGAAGTAAGTCAGTAAGTAAGTAAGTAAGTAAGTAAGTCAGTAAGTAAGTCAGTAAGTAAGTAAGTAAGTAGGTAAGTAAGTAAGTAAGTAAGTAAGTCAGTAAGTCAGTAAGTAAGTAAGTCAGTAAGTAAGTAAGTAAGTAAGTAAGTCAGTAAGTAAGTCAGTAAGTAAGTAAGTAAGTAAGTAAGTAAGTCAGTAAGTAAGTCAGTAAGTAAGTAAGGAAGTAAGTCAGTAAGTAAGTCAGTCAGTAAGTAAGTAAGTCAGTAAGTAAGTAAGTCAGTAAGTCAGTAAGTAAGTAAGGAAGTAAGTAAAGTAAGTAAAGTAAGTAAGTAAGTAAGTAAGTCAGTAAGTCAGTAAGTAAGGAAGTAAGTAAAGTAAGTAAAGTAAGTAAGTCAGTAAGTAAGTAAGTAAGTAAGTAAGTCAGTAAGTCAGTAAGTTAGTAAGTAAGTTAGTAAGTTAGTAAGTAAGTAAGTAAGTAAGTAAGTAAGATGTTGATGCATCACGCTAGTTTTCTGCAAAAACTTTTCGAACCGTCGTCCCAATTTTGTGTCTCTCTCAAAAACGGTTACAAACTTTCGGACAGTTGTAAACCAGAATATAAAACAAATTGATAGAAAATTGCGTTGCGGGTCAGGAGGGATGGGGGGGGGGGGGGGGTAGGGGGTGTCAGAGGCAAACAGCACATTATATTTTTAGCGACAGAGGGACACGATAGTCGTTCTCTAGCAGCAAAAAAGTCCGACTCGCGGATTCTCGGAGTCTATTTTTACATACAAATCTGGACGGAAAAAAACCCTCACGCATTCCTGTGTGCCTTGTGAAAGCAAAATTGAACATCTTTTGGTGCAAACAACACACATAAACTAGCGTCATTTGATTTCTAGCCATTGCAAACAACCATCGAATGACGTCGGCAAAAAGCAATAAGAGAATGCTGCCATGTTTGGATCTCTTGTTTGCATTCCGACGTGAAACTGTATTTTCCGGCTCGCTTCAAGTCCCATTCAAATTCAAGCCAGTTCACTGTAGCGTATGGCTCAAAAGCCGGTTTCTTTGTTCGGCATTCAAGACTATTATAATTATGTATTCTACGAAAACAGGAACCGTGACGATATTTGATTCAGATTGTCTCGTTATACGTACCGTGCTTGGAAGGCCATGCTACACGCTACGAAGACGTGATGCAAAAGGGTTCACTAAATGACGTAAGGATATACATGTATCTCAAACGGAGTTTTACAAAAGAAACAATGACGTGCATCTTCTGTAAACGTCACATCTGAATCTAGACAATGATAGAAACGGAAACGGTAATGACTGCGAAGTGGTTACAAGTTAAGCAAATGAAAGCGACACAAAAGGGACAGAAACCACTTAACTTTGACAAAGGACGGCACAGGTCGAGGTTTCGGCTTACGCCTTCTTCAGGACATAAACAAATGGGACATAACTTCAACAAACAAAAGGTAACTCTGCGGACGTACTGACATACACGGCGCGGAAAAAAAAAAAAAAGGTTGGCGAGAAAAGGACCAGAAAAAATAATAAAAATATCACAACACCCATCCTTTGGTGACAAAAGACCATGGACTGTGTGTGAAAAAAAAATGTTGGGCAGAAAAGAACAAAAAAGAATAGTGAAAATTAGCAATCACAACACCCATCCTTTGGTGACACAGGACCATGGATTGTGTGTGAAAAAAGTTCAGAGGGTTATGTTACGGCTTTTCGTTCAAACCACCCGGGGCCTGGCTTCCCAGGCGTTGAATAATGTGCGACTCCATGTCGCGTCTGTCTGTGGCGTCGCCGTGCATAAGCCACAGGCCAGTTACTGTCATATTTAAGATGGAGTGGCCTGCAGAATTGAAATGCACGGCAACGGGTTTTATTCTGTTGTGTCTGGTGTCGGCGATATGTTCAGCAAAGCGTGTTGCCAGGCTACGTCCAGTTTCCCCAACATACAGTTTGTGACATGCGGTACAGATGATGGCGTATATGAGGTTTGTACTGTCGCATGTGAAGTGGCGTTTGATGGTCATTTTTCCTTTGGGGCCCTTGACAGAAGTCACTGTTGAGACATGACAGCAAGTTTTGCAATTTTGTTTTTTGCATGGAGTTGTACCAGGGGGTAGGGGTTGGTGGGGCCTGACACTGGCGCGAACCAGAAGGTCTCGTAAGTTGGTGTCCCTCTTGTATGCAACAAGAGGTGGGGTGTGGAAGGTCTGTCCAACTGTGCAACTCTTCGACAGAATGTGCCAGTTGGACATGATGATACGTTGGACTGACAGATTATGGGGATGAAATAGAATGGAGAAAACCGGACGTTCCTGGGCAACTGTATTGGAAGAGGTGTTAGGATTGTGGTGTGTTGTGACTCTCAAAAGGGCTGCATCAATGATGGTTTGGGGATAGCCCCTCTTTACAAAGAACTGCGACATTTCAACTGAACGTTCTTGAAAATCCTCTGAATCTGAACAAAGCCTCTTAAGGCGAAGGAACTGAGAATATGGGAGGCTGTGTTTAGTGGCAGGACTGTGTGATGAATCGTAATGCAGGTATGCATGTGAGTCTGTAGGCTTGTAGTGCACTGAGGTGGAGAGTGAACCGTTGTGAAGATTTACGGAGATGTCAAGGAAGTTGACTGCAGTCGCTGAGATGGCGTACGTGTATTTGATGGCTGGGTGGAAGTTTCGCAAGAAATCGATGTATTCCAGGAGTTGTTCTTCGGGAAGAGAAGTCGCTCCAAACCCGTCGTCAATATATCTCTTGTACAGCTCAGGGACCGGGCCTGTGTACAAAGACTGCATTCTATACTCCAGGTACCCCATGAAGAGGCAGGCGTAGTATGGGCCCATTTTCGTGCCCATGGCAACACCGCTGATCTGTGAGAATATCTCACCATTGAACTCAAATGTGTTCAAGGTGAGGACCAGTTCTGCCAGGCGGAGGAGGGTATGGGTTGGAGGGTTTTTGACTTGACGTTTGTTCAAGAAGAACTCCAGAGCTTTGAGCCCATCGGTGTGTGGAATGCATGTGTACAGCGCAGTGACGTCTACAGTGAAGAGCAGGGTGGGACTGAAACTGATGGTGTCAATAATCTGTAGGGCGTGGTTGGTATCTTTGACGTAGGTTGGCAGGTTTTGGACGAAGGGTTGCAGGATATAATCAAGATATTGTGAGATGTTTTCCGTAGGGCAGCTGCAGGCGGAGACGATAGGGCGACCTGGGGAGTTGGCTTTATGTATCTTTGGAAGCAGATAGAATTTTGGTTGTTTAATGTTGTTGTTAATTAGGAGTTTTGCTGTCTTGGGCAGTTCATCTTTCTTGATCGAATGGAGGACCGTTGTTGAGACCTGTTTTTGGTCTGCAGCTAACGTAGGAGCGGGAAGGGCAGCGTATGAGTCAGGATCAGAAAACTGACGATGTGCTTCTTGGAGGTACAGGGAACGGTCCCAGACGACGACTGCTCCGCCCTTATCAGCAGGTTTGATTACAATGTCAGTTCTCTTCTGCAGGGACCGTAGTGCAGCGAGTTCCTCTTTGGTGAGGTTTGATTTGGGGAGGGGTTTATGTTTTAGGTTCAGGACTTCTTTGTGGCATTTGGAGATGTAAAGTTCCACGTCGCTGAATTTGCCGTGTGGTGGCTCTCGTCTAGGAGGAGATTTAAAAAGTTTAGTGAAAATATCCTCCTGTGCGTCGTCTGGCTTGCGAGGCACTCCCCCTAGACAGGCCATCCAGCGGAGGGTACGGAAAAACCACTCACACTGGTGAATATACGCCATCATCTGTACCGCATGTCACAAACTGTATGTTGGGGAAACTGGACGTAGCCTGGCAACACGCTTTGCTGAACATATCGCCGACACCAGACACAACAGAATAAAACCCGTTGCCGTGCATTTCAATTCTGCAGGCCACTCCATCTTAAATATGACAGTAACTGGCCTGTGGCTTATGCACGGCGACGCCACAGACAGACGCGACATGGAGTCGCACATTATTCAGCGCCTGGGAAGCCAGGCCCCGGGTGGTTTGAACGAAAAGCCGTAACATAACCCTCTGAACTTTTTTCACACACAATCCATGGTCCTGTGTCACCAAAGGATGGGTGTTGTGATTGCTAATTTTCACTATTCTTTTTTGTTCTTTTCTGCCCAACATTTTTTTTTTCACACACAGTCCATGGTCTTTTGTCACCAAAGGATGGGTGTTGTGATATTTTTATTATTTTTTCTGGTCCTTTTCTCGCCAACCTTTTTTTTTTTTTTTTTCCCCCCCGCGCCGTGTATGTCAGTACGTCCGCAGAGTTACCTTTTGTTTGTTGAAGTTATGTCCCATTTGTTTATGTTCTGAAGAAGGCGTAAGCCGAAACGTCGACCTGTGCCGTCCTTTGTCAAAGTTAAGTGGTTTCTGTCCCTTTTGTGTCGCTTTCATTTGCTAGACAATGATACATAAAAAGTAAGTGACGTCGCACTATTTCTGGTGACGTTAACCAGCTAGGCTTACTGTACGACGTCTTTTGGGAAGCAGGGAATTTGGGTATTACTTTGGATCTACGTGTGCAAAGAGGAACGGAAGAGGTTAAAGTGTTCTCTCCTATGTCAACACTCTTGACGTCATTGTTTCAACTCCGCGGAACCATTGACATATTATCCGTTCTAAACAAAATGGCTCCAAGAATAAAAGAACACGCATTGGAGCAAAGCATTCAGCGGGTTGCTGTCTACGATGTGTGACTGAACGGACTTGAACCGTACACAGTTCTACCAAAGATCTTGGAAACATATTCTGATTCCAAGGTCTTTGGTTCTACTAAAATGCAATGCATGTTGTGTAATCAGTTAAAAAATATAAGCGTGAATGAGTGGTAGAAATGCTTTGATTTGTGGTTTCAGTGATGCAGAAATGCCTACTTCTGATTGGCCGGCGTCCCTAGAAACATTACGCCTACAGTGGACCTCGGTTTTCTCATTTCCTAGGAGCTGGCTTGCTGAGTGGAAGAGGATGAGGAAATTTTGGAAACACACACACACACACACACACACACACACACACACACACACACACACACACACACACACACACACACACACACACACACGCGCGCGCGCGCGCGCGCGCATGCGCACACCTATCTGAATGTGAAGCATAATAATTATTATGGAGAAAAGGAAACGGTAATGACTGCGAAGTGGTTACAAGTTAAGCCAATAAAAGCGACATAAAAGGGACAGAAACCACTTAACTTTCACAAAGGACGGCACAGGTCAACGTTTCGGCTTCCGCCTTCTTCAGGACATAAACAAATCCTTTATTACTTTTTGTTTTTTATTACTTATTATTTATTATATTTATTACTTATTATTTATTATTATATTATTACTTATTAATTTTTTTTATCATGGAGAAGCCTACTGCTGTGCTTTGACATTATGCAGCACGGCATGGCCACGAGGCTGGCGGCCGGAAAGTATAGTACAAATGACAAACCGCGAAAGATAAACAAAGCAAGCACAACAAACCAAACAATACTAAGCAGTAATTGTACAAAGACAAAGACGCCAGTACTCACAATATTCTTCACGACGTTTGTCCCGTACGTTGTTCTTGACAGGTCTTGACATCGTGTTCAGCAGCCGGCACGCAGCTAAAAGCTCTCGCCGACAGGAAGTTGAAGTGCGAAACTGACAAAACTCCGTCCACTTGAGTCGGTACGGCCTACCTCGGGGAGGTGGGGGGGGGGGGAGGGCGGGGGTTGCGGGGAAAGGGGAAGGGGAGGGAGGGGGTGGGGAGGTGGACGGGCCATATCCATGCCTCTGGAAAGACGGCATTTAATTTAATGTTACTAAAACAGAATCGTACTTACATAACCCGGATTCTCACACAGTGACTCAATGCGCGGACTCCCGCACTCATACCAATAAATGTGCAACACACACACACACACACACACACACACACACACACACACACACACACACACACACAGGGCAGCTGAATCAAGAGGAAGAAAACGGACCTAGCCGAAAAGCAGCCAGACCACTGAGATACGTTTTCAAGGCAGAATTAAATCCTTCACGAATGGCATACATCGTGCCTACCTCTTGAAGCAGCTGCACAAAAATGTGCCTCATAAATTAGTGAAATTCAGAAGCTCCAACAAACTGCGTTCCGTTCCTTTTCGTTCTTATTCTTTCATTTCTGTGACTGTAAATGGCCAGGGTGTTTTTTTTTTTTTTTCTCTCTCTCTCTCTGATCTACCAACGAACCATATCAAAATGGTTAAAATTATACTACTACATGGCTCCATATCCGAGTTTCAGAATCTGGAATAGCATTTATTTTCAAATTTTGTGGGATGAAACGTGACATTTCCAAAGCAGAGACGGGGGGGGGGGGGGGGGGGAGGGCTGTAACCTGACCTCACACTTTCTTTGGTGACAAAATCTTAACCACTAAACCACCGACCACCCCCTTTATGTAGACAGGAAACAATTGTGTACTCTCTTTGCCTGTTACTGTTACTGTTTCTGAGTCGGTATAAATGTTACAGTCGCGCGCACGAATGACCCGGCTGTAATGACCAGAATCGTTACGCGTATAATAGCTGTGACCTGACGTCATTTAACGTAATGACTGATATTCAGCCATTACATGTAATTCAGTACTATAACTGCCTTCATGCACAGCCACGATGTGAAATTAGCCAACATGCAAAATGAAAGTAGACATAATTACGGATAGACAGAGAAAGACTGAGAGGCGGGCCACTATACTATGCTTCAAAACGGAACAAATCAGGAAGTGTTTCAATGAAATGCGAGGGGTGTAGCAGATGTTTTTGTGATGGTGTTGAGTGATTCAGGCAGGCAGGGAGGCAAACACAGCGGTCGCTATGACATGAGTTTTATTACAACAGGAAAACAACAGCAAATGGCAGAGCGGGGAGCGACAATCCGTGCAGTGACTCGCGGCAGGGCGGGCTGGCGACTGTCCAGTGAGGCGTAGCTCGCGGCTACTTATGCGCCCAGCGCGAGCCGCAAAGAAAGCAACGGCCGCTCGCAGCAGAAACAAGGGCTAGATGCTCGGGTAGCAGCGAAATCTGTGTTTGTTTACACACAGAAAACTAACAATAGCGGGCGTAATACAACAGCTACAAACTTCAAACAAACTGCATTCAAAAGAGCGTGAAAAGTACTCTAAGATGGCATACGTTTGGAACATTATCAATGTACAAAGAATTATCTATCGCCGATTGAAGAGCGTAAAGACAGGGACCACGCATTCGAAAAGTGGTGAAAATGGCAAAATACACCCGTTAAACTACAAAACAGCGCTAAAAACAAAACATAACTAAAAAGTACAAACTCTTCCGAAACTACTACAGTTTACATGATAACTTTAGGTTAAGTGACTGCGGAGATATTTAGCACTAAATGGACATAAACAAACACAACTAATTGACACGTGGCTATCGTGGATCCGCAACGCTGCACGCGAGCGGTCAGCCTACAGGCAAACAAAGCCGGCGGCACACAGCTGGCCGGAGAACCTAGGGTAGTGGGCGAGAGGGTCCAAACCACTCGGCTACATCTCCCCACACTGAAACACAACCAGCGGCCTCGCTGGTGAAAACCAAAAAACACACTATGCTAAGCCCATCCCCAAATGGGCAACAGCAAGATACACAAATAACCAACCAACATGTGGCATCACATCAAAAATACTAGTAAACCAATACAAAACCCTGTTCTCTCGAATTACAAACCATCACAGCCAGTTGTACAACACTGTTACTAAGCAAGGTTTGCTCTAGCAAAACTGATAGAAACCGGGTATTTAACCTTCATGAATCTAACCAGTATAACACAATGCTCATAACAAGTCAACAACAAAGAGTTACCACAATCAAGCCAACATAATTAACATAGACAACATGTTTCAAACAGTCCAATTCAGTCCAAACTGATACTCCAACAGTCCATTACCTACAAAAATTCCACAGAGGTGACTAACACCACGACTCAAGTTCTCAAGAAAACTGCACTCAAAATTCACCAAGATAGCATTAGACATAATTATGAAACTAGCCCCAGTCACTCGGATGTCACAAGCCGCAAACCATGAAAATACAACATAAGCACATCACTACTGACACTAACAGTAACACAGTTACACTACTCAGTCAAACACAATAACCCAAAAGAACCAACTACTAAAAGTTGCCACCACAACCTAAAATGAACACACATATCAAAACAAAGATCAGTTCACTCTTCTCAACCGTCCATCGCACAGAACGAAACTGGTAGCACACTTGTAACACAATACACAGTCTCAGGGTCGCCACATCACCTTCTGCTGTGCAGGCTGTGTAGGGCGCTTCACACGCACAGTCACGGGTTGCTTTGATCTCGGCGCAACGGATTTCACGGCCACTACCGAGTTCACAGTCACAGGGCTAATAGCTTTGGCCGGGATGCGGCTGGACTTGGTTCCAATACCCGGACTGCTGGTACGGGTGACTGCGTGCCTAACAGGTGGCTGCTGCTGAGCAATCTGCTGGATTTCAGCCGCAGGAACTGGAGTTGTAGTGGCGGCTGCAGGCTTAGCCGATACTGGAGCCGGGGTAGGCGCAAGGCCGACTGGAGCAGTAGATGGGACGAAGGGCAGGAAGCTCAGGGCCTGCGGTTCGTGGTCCCATTCCAGCTCTGCTCCCAAGGTCGCTTCCTGGTCCTTTCGCTTGAAAGGTCGCACAAAACAGCCACCCCCCGATGCCTGACGACTGACAACGGGGTCAGCTGGGTTTCCCTTCTGCTTCTGATGCGTTGTCCGACTCTGCTGCGGCGGTACCAATGGAGGGGCCTGTTGGTGCTGCCCCTTACGTTGTTGACGGCGTCGCCGAGGCCTCTTCCTCCGCCGGTAGCTCTGCTTGGCTGGGCACGCACGCTCAAAGTGCCCGGCCTGGTCACACCAGTAGCACCGGGCTCCTGCCTTGGCCGGCTGCTCGCTGGTCTTGACAGTAGCGGCCGGCGGCTCCCGGGGCTCTTCCAGCTTGGCGGAGAGGGCAGCCACAATGAGGCGCAGCTGCCCAATCTCTGCGGACATCGCAGAGAGCTGCAACTGCAGGGCTTCACTGTCCTGGTTGGTAGGCCCCATGGTGCTGTGTCGTCGATAGGCCATCAGCTTCCCTCTCACGCACTGTTCTCCTGTTGTCGGCTCCCTGTTATCCTGCTCGCAGCGCCAGTTTTTGTGATGGTGTCGAGTGAGTAGTTCAGGCAGGCAGGGAGACCAAACACAGCGGTCGCTATGACATGAGTTTTATTTCAACAGGAAAACAACAGCAAATGGCAGAGCGGGGAGCGACAATCCGTGCAGTGACTCGCGGCAGGGCGGGCTGGCGACTGTCCAGTGAGGCGTAGCTCGCGGCTACTTATGCGCCCAGCGCGAGCCGCAAAGAAAGCAACGGCCGCTCGCAGCAGAAACAAGGGCTAGATGCTCGGGTAGCAGCGAAATCTGTGTTTGTTTACACACAGAAAACTAACAATAGCGGGCGTAATACAACAGCTACAAACTTCAAACAAACTGCATTCAAAAGAGCGTGAAAAGTACTCTAAGATGGCATAAGTTTGGAACATTATCAATGTACAAAGAATTTCCTATCGCCGATTTAAGAGCGTAAAGACAGGGACCACGCATTCGAAAAGTGGTGAAAATGGCAAAATACACCCGTTAAACTACAAAACAGCGCTAAAAACAAAACATAACTAAAAAGTACAAACTCTTCCGAAACTACTACAGTTTACATGATAACTTTAGGTTAAGTGACTGCGGAGATATTTAGCACTAAATGGACATAAACAAACACAACTAATTGACACGTGGCTATCGTGGATCCGCAACGCTGCACGCGAGCGGTCAGCCTACAGGCAAACAAAGCCGGCGGCACACAGCTGGCCGGAGAACCTAGGGTAGTGGGCGAGAGGGTCCAAACCACTCGGCTACAGTAGTGTCCCTGGTGCTGTAAAACGGAAACGGGTAAACGTAACGCCACCAAACTCCTGCACGCTCTTAACACATATCGGGGAGCCGAGGTGGCCGAATGGTAGAGCGGCGTTGGACTCCTAATGCTCGGGTCGTGAGTTCGTATCCCGGTTGCGGCCAAATATTTGTGCTGGCTTTTTCATCGTTGCCCCGTCTTTCATATCACCCGTATGTGGTGGAAAAGGACGTTAAACCCCGAAACACCGACCCACTCTCCTAACACATATCTCTCCACTAGTTGTGATACACCCTACGAACACAGCTGTAACTTGTCTGATCAAGGGTTTGCCCGATTGTCTTGTTTCTAGTCAGTGTAGCGGCCACTGACCTACTTTCATTAGCCCACTGACAATGTCTCCATGACAAAAACACGCACATTATATATACATATTATGCGTTCTTTCACAAGCACGGGGAAGACAGTTCGTGAAGGTGACCCTGACAGTGAAAATGTATTTTGCCACTTGGCCGGCATCTCAGTAATGAGGACTACGGCGTTGAGTAATAGCAAAGGTTCAGTCTGCCTGACGACGTCTGTCTCTATCTCTGTCTGGGTGCCTGTATGCCTGTCGGTCGCTGTGACAGTGTCTGTCTTCGTGCCTGCGTGCCTGTGTGTCTATCCGTCTGTCCGTATGTTTACCTCTCTCTCTCTCTCTCCGCGTCACACACACACACACACACACACACACACACACACACACTGACACACACAACGGCACACACACACACACTGACACACACACACACACACACACACACACATGCACATGACGATTAAACTATTACCTTGTTTTTGTCAAATCAGTTTCGTTGACAAATCAAGACAAGCTCTCTCTCTCTCTCTTGCCCCGGCCTGAGCTCCAACGGACCTTTGCAATCATGTTCAGGGGACGCAACCATTCAAATCAGTCCTCTCCCAAACCACTCTCGGCAGACGATAGCCTCCCCGTAAAAGTGCGATGGCTCGGAAATAATGGCACAGAGTACCCCTGTCGTGTTGTAGAAAATATCTACCCCATGTACCTGCATGTACACTAAAATACTTACCTGTGTGATCCCACAGACATTGGCGTGTTGACACCTCTTTCACACTTTAACAGTTGGCGATGTGCATACGAGTCAGTGTGTGTGTGTGTGTGTGTGCGCGCGCCACCAGTGTGTGTGTGTGCCACCAGTGTGTGTGTGTGTGTGTGCGTGCAGTGCATTTACTAGGAGTGTATGTATGCATGCACGATTGTATTCTGCTGGAGTGTGTGCATGTGTCCACAGTATAATATCACAGTAGTGTTTGTATGGATCAATGTTCCTAGGCATAATCTTTTTATATAGATGTGTTTGTCCGAGCAGGAACTGAAATTTCCCCTCTGAGGGATGAATTAATTGTCTTTGCACACACACACACACACACACACACACACACACACACACACACACACACACACACACACACACACACACACACACACACACGCACACACACACACACACGGTACCATCTGACGCCAGCACAAGACAAAGACGCACAAATAAATTCATTCCACTGTGGCAAAGTGTTGTCTCCTTTTGAAAAATGATTTATTCCCCAATACCAGCAACACAATATCAGACACCGGATACAACAGATTCTTCTCCATCTCTGCAAAGACGGCACAGCTATCACACAAACCATCCTCTCTCCTGCGACTGGGTCGAAGGCCAGTGACGGTCACCTACGCGCACATACCGGTTCTAGTGCATTTGGTGATTCTGTCGCCAAAGATTATTGGACACAACTTTTTTTATGGAGTCACTTTTGCATACCTATCAAATAGAAAAAGTTGATACTGGACACGTGACCTAATATATTTCACAATAGTCGGGGTTCTCAGTCTTTTCCTTTCTTCTCACCGTAAGTGAAACAAATTACATGTTACTTCCTTGACAGTGTAGCGCAGCCCAGCGGTTTGTTGTTGTTTTTGTGGGTATACATAGAACCTACCTCCCTCTCTCTTCTGTAGTTTTATCATAATTACGGCTGACCAGTTTAGCCTGCCATTGCAATACTGTCAATATGTACTTGTTCCCCCCTGAGCATTATCATAAGCGGTGCTTGTATATGCTCATTGTTTACTTGTATTACAATAAACCTGTAAACCAAGTGAAACAATCTATATTTTCACTGCTTGTTTGTAAACCTTGCAAGTCCTTTCAAAGAATGTATAAATTCAATAATAATACTTAGACGTCATTCACTGATGTCACTGTTTCTTGCTGATCGTGATTACCTTTTACGTCATTGTTACTTGAGGCTTTTCGGAGGTATGTTTTAGGGTAATGCCGACACTTTTCATTTTTACAGCTGGCTTTTTTTCACGGAAAAGTTCCCTTATGCCGAGAAGAAACAGAAAAACTTTAAACCCCAACTGTCTTGAAAATAATCTCCCATATTGGGAGGCACCCGATGTTCCCCCAGGTCTATGTTTCCCCCAGGTCTATGTTTAATAGAGTTAATGTTATTTGTTCACACACACCCTCTCTCTCCCACACCCTCCCCGACTCCCCCCATCCCCTCTGTCTCTATCCCTCCCTCCAAACTCTCTCTCTCTCTCTCTCTGCCTGCGTGTGTGCGTCTTTTTGTGCCCGTCGCACCTTATTTCGAAATCACGCTAGTTTTTATCTTATCTTGCTAAAGTTAATGCAGCTTTTTAGTGTCATGTATAGACAAACTTTTACTGTCACTACGAAAGTTATGTCATATATATAGAAAACGTTTAATGCTGAACGTAAGCATACTCTGTGCAAGATATTCTTCAGTGACCTTTGCAAGCAATGCAAGGTTTTCTATGAGTATAATATTTTCAGTTTGTTTCAGTGAACTTAACATAAACAGAGTGTTTTAAACTTACGATCTGGGCGTTTTAATGAAGTCTGTTGCATGTACTCCTATTCATTATTTATTTATGTATTCAAATCCCCCCCCCTCTCTCTCTCTCTCTCTTGTTATCTGTTTCTATGTGTCAGTGTCTGTCTCTTTTCTCTCCTCCTCCCTCCTTTTACTTGCAACAATATGCAAAGATAATTTTGTCCCAGACAGCGTGTGGCATGACATGTGAAATGACATATGGCATGAAATATAACCTGACATGATACATGGTATGACTGGAGGAACATAGACCTGGGGGAACATAGACATGCTCCCAATATATTACGTCACTAGGCCAGGATAAACTTATTCTGTTTGATAAGTACACGAAAGTGGATAAAATAATAATAGCTAGAGAGGCAAAAGCATCCATGGCTCCCTTGTGACACAGGTCAAGGTCATTCACAAGAGTATGTTTGTAAAGCTCTTCTCACTATCCATTATGCCAAGTCTCTGGCGCTCTGAGTTCATGGCAATATTACAATTTCCCCTGAAACAGTTTGTATGGCCTTGACCTTTGACCCGGTCTCAGATGTATCTTATAAAATAGCATCCGCCTGTATCACAAGTAGACTACAAACAGTTTTGCCTTATGTTATAAATGATCGTCAAAAAGGGTTCTTAAAAGGACGCTATATTGGTGAAAACACCCGACTGTTGTATGACGTCATGACTTACGCTGAAAAGGAACATAATTAATTATCCCTGGTCTCTAGATGCTAGTGGATTTTCAAAAAGCGTTTGACCGTGTATCGTGCGAATTTATTGAAAATGTCCTAAGTTCTTTTGCTTTGGCCCTAGCATTATACAATGGTTTAGAACTTTGTACAAAAATACAACCTAATGTCTGTAGTGAACGGCCAGTACTCAAAATGGTTCAACTTGGAATGAGGTTGTAGACAGGGCGATCCCGTCTCGCAATATTTATACTTAATATGCGCCTGTCTTTAATGCTTAGGAGATATGTAAACATAAAGGGTATTAGTATAAGAGACAGGGAGATTTTGCTTTCACGGTTCGCTGACGACGCGTCCCTTTTCCTTGATGGTTCTGAAAGGTCGGTTACGGAGACAGTTACTATCCTAGATACTTCTCTGAAATGTCTGGACTTAAAATGAATAATGAAAAGACCCAGCTGGTATGGATTGGTTCTGGGAAAAAAAAAGTGCATTGCGTTATTTGAGAAACCGGAATTTCCAGTGGAACCCTGTCATTTTCAATGTACTTGGAATTACTTTCCCCGCCGATACTAACCGAATTATGGATCTAAATTATGCTGGGCAGTTATCGTCAGTTCAGAAAATTCTCATGCCATGGAAAAGAAGAAATCTAACCCCTTTTGGAAAAAATCACTGTCATTAAAACGCTTGCACTATCAAAGCTGACCTATTTATTAATCTTCCAGACCCACCTAAACAGTTTTGAAACAACTTGAAGCTGAACTTTTACAATTCTTATGGAACGGAAAACCAAGTAGGATTAAAAAATCAGTTGTACTTCAGACATATGACATATGACCGGGGGGGGGGGGGGGGGGGGGTGGTTAAACATGTGCGACAACTCTTCCTTCTAGGCCACACTGAAGATAAGCTGGCTGAGGCGACTTCAGACTAAGTCAAGCTTTTCAGATGTTGTCCTCAGACTGTATCAGTTCTTAGAAAAACTGAAAGTCTGTGGAGAGGAGTTTGCCAATGTATTGTATGAAGGTATTATTAGTGCCATTAGAAAGTGCCAAGATCAGTTTAGTTTTATGTCAACAGTACAGCCTGTATCAGATGTTGATAACAAAGCCTGGCAGTACATCCTGAAGGGCAATCAATCATAAAATCTGTCTTGCTAAAATGATAATCTGAAACCATTCCAACAGCAGTAGGTAAATAGAATGCACTCTTCGGTACATTAGACTGGAACTGGAAAACCATATTTGCTAAGTTTGCTTGTACAACCACTGATACACAGTTGAAATGGTTCCAAGCTAGGCTGTTACACCGTATCCTACCTACAGAAAAATATTTACATATATATATATATATGTGTAAAATTGTGGATTCTCCATTGTGTAATCTATGTAAGATCCTGCGAGATCCTGAATCTGTTCAGCATCTTTTCTGGGAGTGTTATGTTGTGCAGCTGTTTTGGGGCGAGTTACTATCACTGTTGCAGAACAAATGTTTGCATTGTACCAGACTGGCTCTGTCAGAGCAGCTCATCCTTTTTTGGTACTGTACAGAATGTGAAAACAGGTAAGATACTGGACTTCATTTTACTCTTTGCTAAGTTCTTTATTTACAAATGTAAATTCAACGGCTCTGCACACAGAATAGACAATTTTACCAGACTGTTAAAGGCAAGATTTATCCAGGAAAAGTATTTGTCTTTGATCCAAGGGAAACTCAAACAATTCAGCTCGACTTGACTCCCATACAGCCCGCTGGTTTCCTGAAATGCTAAATACATGGAGTCAGTCAATGAGTTACTGTTCAGCAAAACTCATGTTACAAGAAAATTGCTCACAGGCCTACTGCTACCACGATCACACCCCTGCCGTCAAATTATCCGTCTAGGGAGGACAATCTTGATCTCAAGTTACACGAGTCCACTGGGCCACAATGACTTCGGCAGTCAGGCATGAGTGGGTTGTGACCCTGGTGGGGGCGAGAAATGGTAATAACTCACTAAGCGCGTAGTCCATTGTCAGGCTGTGTCCGTGTGCGCACTGAACCGCAACGCTTTAAAACTGACACTCCCCAAGCGTTCGCAGGGTTGGAGCTTCTCCGCCAATTTCCGACACCCCTACCTATTTCTACTGCTTGTGGAACACACAAATACGCCTTCACTGCTACATGTATCATGTTATATATATATATATATATATATATATATATATATATATATATGTATATATATGATCGAGAAAAGAAGCGTTCTCAAACTAAACAAACGAACAAACAAAACACAGATTGGAATATTTATTGTACTAGATCAACAAACCCACAATGGCGGCGGCGGTGAAACAGAACGGTAGCGGTGAAACAGAACGGTAATAGTGAAACAGAACGGTAGTGTTGAAACAGAACGGTCATAGTGAAACACAACGGTCATAGTGAAACAGAACGGTAGTGTTGAAACAGAACGGTAATGGTGAAACAGAACGGTAGTGGTGAAACAGAACGGTAATGGTGAAACAGAACGGTGGTGGTGAATCAGAACGGTGGTGGTGAAACAGAACGGTAGTAGTGAAACAGAACGGTGGTGGGTATGCGAGAAGAATGGTCATCGGTAGGTCCGTGGAGTATTCTTTCTTGTCCGGACAACGTTCATTTCAGTATCAAGCCCCTGTAATTTGGAATTCTCTTCCCCAGTGCATTCGAAATGCTTCTGACTTACTTGATTTTAAAGCCAAACTCAAAACCTTCTTGTTCAGACTATCCTATAACTAGTTTCTCAACAGTTCTTGACCCATCCTGAGCCCTGTTTCTGGTGGAATGACAGGGTGTGTGTGTGTGTGTGTGTGTGTGTGTGTGATGACAGTATGAGTTATCGATTTTATTAGGTTTTTTTTTATTTATTTTTTTTTAGACAGAAATTGTAAAGCGCGTTGAGCTCACTTCCTGGGGATACTGCGCTATATAAGAATGTTATATTATTATTATTTTAAAAAAACAACAACCAAAAAACAGGAAAAACAAGGCGTCTCCTGGATGTGCGCCGGCGATAAAAACACAATCATGCAAGCTGTGTACCCTGGTTAGTCGTATGTAACGTTAAGACACCCATCCATCCACTCGCACGGCATTTCTAACAACAATAATAATAATAATGAATAGTACTTGTTTAGCGCTTAATCTCGCATGAAAGGAACTCATAGCGCTACACACACACACACACACACACACACACACACACACTGACATGCACTACCCAGCCCGATGCAGATTGCAGTCAAAGGCACTGTCAAAACAATGGCAGACTAGTCGTAAGTGTGAAAGTTAATAGTTAAAGCTGGGAGCGCGTCCTAATGACCCTGTCGTGATGCACACCTTGGGCTAGTCAAGTTACACACTTCAGGACACAACCTTGGGACTAAGCTGACTAGAACCAGCATGCGCTGTTTGCTGTACAAAATGCACAATGCCCAGGTTACTCCTAAACCCAGGTCGACTTGTTGGCTTTGTTCCAATGCGGAGAAGGTAGAGGCAGGTCGCAGCAGCCACGCGCGCACCGTGGTGTACGGATCAGGTACAGTCACCCCTAATGTGTTTTTCCTGTACTTGATTATAATTACCGCCCCTCTTCTCTCCGCCCCGCACACACACACACACACACACACACACACACACACACACACACACACACACACACACACACACACACACCTATCTCTGCCGCCAACCCACACACACACACACACACACACACACACACACACACACACACACACACAGTGTTGTTGCCAGCCAAAGAAGGCAATAGGTCAGTTGGACCTTGCTTGAAGAAAACAATAGGTCCAATATTGTCCTGGCTGGAAAAAAACAATAGATCCAAACCTACGGTGCAAACTGACTTCAGCAGAGTGTTCACTACTAGTTTGGAAAGTAGGTTTTCACATGACTTTCAGCCCCCCCCCCCTCCCCCCCCGCTCAGAATCACTTACTGCCACTGGCACTTCATGCCTAAAGCTAAAGACTGTTGCAGACTTCGTCCGCTTTGTACAAATGTCTTTCGGTCAGTTGACTGCCTCCACGCAAAAACAACAGGACATTTGACCGGACAGGGGTCAGTGCAATGGGTCAAATCGGAGATGAATCAATCGGTCGGAGACCTGAGATCCGGGCCTCGCAACAACACTGCACACACACACACACACACCGCCAATCCACAAGCCGCAATAGTAATAGCGCAAATTCAACAAAATGCAAAATATACACCATATTTCATTCGGGCCGATCGTCGGGGGTTCTCTCCGGGTACTCCGGCTTCCTCCCCCTCTGCTTTGGAAATGTTCAGCCCACCAAATTTGAAAAATAAATGCAATTCTAAATTCCGAAATTTAAATAGCTGAGCTGGCCCTTCGCACCACGTGATTGTATGTGTATGTCCAGTGTGTGAGAGAATGCGTGTGATTTACGTGAGCGTGCGTGTCGGGTTCAGTTCGCGGCGCTTTGAGCTGATTCATGAAATTGGGTAAAGCGCCTATACAATACTCATTATTATTATTATTATTTCAAAGGTGCAGGTGATTTTTGCGTTTCGGTGCAGGCAGCCAGAAGGGGTCTGTGTACGGAAGCACACACGCGCGAACCCCCCCCCCCCCCACACCGCCTCTCAACACACAACTGTAATCGAGTGTTGCCAATCCGGTGTATACAAAAACGCTGCAAAGGCGCACGTGACTTTTACACCTGTCTACCGCGGCAAGACATAAATATGTCAAGCGTAAACTGAGCAGCCTGACGTCAATGAGCAGTTCTGTTCGCACCACCATTTCAGCACCACAACGCTGACGAGAAAAAGGATAATTATAGCGCCCAGCTGTACACATTATGGGCATGAGTATAATGTATTGTGCAGTGGCAAGACTTCCGCACCTCATTTCTGAGACAGCCGCGATGGAATTCAATCGCAGCATTCACAAAAAGGTGGCACCAGAACAAAGAAAGTCTCTCTCTCTCTCTCTCTCTCTCTCAACGATCTTTTTGTTGTAGCAACGGCTGACTGGAGATTATTCATTGTTTGGTTGAAGCACGTCCGCTCTCTCTCTCTCTCTCAGGGATGCAACTAGGCCTCGGACATCGGACAGTCCGAACGAGTTGTCCTAATGACCTATTGATTTGCCTGTCGCCAGGACAAATGTCCTATCGTTTTTTCTAACCGCGGTCTATGTCCGATTAATTTTTCGAAAGCGATGACATGCTGACGGCAGTTTTAGCACGCCGTGTCAGCGCCTTCCCCCTGGCTTCAGGGAGAAAGCAACATCTGTCTACATCTGCAGATATACTGCAGTAACCAATGACTCGGCATGAACGCGTGTAGCTCTACAGATAGAATGGACAGATCGCACTCACCGCACAACCTACAGAATGGGTGTCACTCTTATTTTGCGCCGCTATGTGCCACGATAAACCCTGTGCTGCGGGTACATCGCCTGTGTCAGTCACACAGAGTTAGCATAGGCAGATGAGCCATTTTTTGGTTGGTTTTTGTTTCACTTTCACAGAATTTTTTTTTTTTAATTTAGTATGTTATTACAGGTTATGTTCTGTTTTGGTTTGTGTTAATATGTTATATCTTATGAATAAAAATGTTACAGTTTTTTTCTGCTGATGTTGGTTTCTGTGTCAGATATATACATACAAAGTCGAAATGTCCTATTGATTTTCTTGATTCAGGACAAATGTCCTATTGTTGCACATCCAGCCAGGACATATGTCCTATAAGTTTCAAGTTCTAGTTGCATCCCTGCTCTCTCTCTCTCACACACTGTCTCACACACACACACACACACACACACACACACACACACACACACACACACACTCTCTCTCTCTCTCTCTCGGTCCTGCTGTGCTGTAACATGATGGATGGGTGGGTGTTTGGGGAGTTTAACGTCCTTTTCCACCACATACGGGTGATATCAAAGACGGGGCAACGACGAAACAGCCAGCACAGATATTTGGCCCCAGCCGGAATACCAGCATTAGAAGTCCAACGCTCTACCATTCGGCCACCCCGGCTCCCCTGTGACAGGATGGAACATGGCCAGGTAGGCAAAAGTACAAATGGTAAAGATAAAACAAAGATGATTGCAGTGATGGCTGATGAAAATCAGCTAATAAGACAGCACCCTGGTGAAAATCAGCTAATAAGACAGCACCCTGATGATAATAATGACGATGATGTCAGATGATGTCGATGAAGAAATTGCAGCCAAGTGTTCCCCTGTGACGTCATAACCTTTTTTTTTTAAATGGTGGCTATGACGCCATGATATGTCAGTAAAGATGAGTGAGGTTTTAACGCTGCAACCCTGGTGTAGTTTTGTGGCACTAAACTCGTCAGTTAACATGGAAAAAAAAAAAAAAAAAAAAAAAAACACCTAACAAACCGGCAGAACGAAATGTCAAAAAATACTGACAACAAGATTTGTGTCTCACTGACGTCATAACTACGGCAGTCACACATTATACATGACGTACATCCCAGAGAGCTCCGAGCACAACACTCGCTTCACGTCCCTTTCGAATCCTTTGCCCCTCTTGTGGTCGTGAAGAGGAGACAAGCAAGTGGAACTGTCGTACACCGTCTTCACCGCCGCCTCTAGCCTGAGCGGCACGGGCGCCAGGGCGCCGTCGAAGGCGTGTGACGTCAGCGGAAACACGTCACTCGTCTTGAACGTGGCGTCCCGGTCGAAAGCATAGGGCACGAGGGACCAGAAATAGCGGTCGTCAAACGTGTAGAAGAAGACGTCGAGGAACGGGAAATAGACGGTGGCGTGCTCGCCGACGGGGATCCCTGACGACAGGGACAATTTCCAGTGCATGCCATGTTCATCTCCCACCGGCCGCAGGGTGTGGCCAGGTAGACACGACAGCACCTGCGGGGACAAAAAGGGTCGGTCGGTAATCGTCAATCAGCAATAAATGATATTGTAATGAATAACTGAATCAATGATGAATGAAGGATATCAATTAATCAATCAATCAACCACACCAACCAACTCAGGCAAACAACCACACGTCAGTGGCTGAATCAATCAATCAATCAACCAGTCAGCCAAACCAACTAACCAAGCAAACCACACGTCCGTGAGTGAATGAAACAATCAATCAATCGATCGATCAACCAATCAATCACTCAATCCAACTATTATATAACCAACCAAATAACTACATGTCAGTGAGTAAGTCAATCACCCAATCAATCAATGAACCAATCAATCAACCAACAAAACCAATTTACCAACCAAACAACCACACGTCAGTCAATCAATAAAATCAATCAATCGATTAACCAAACCAACTAACCAGCCAAACACCAACACGTCAGTGAGTTAAGGAATCAGTTAAGCAAACCAAACCAACCAACCAACCAAACCAAATAACCAACCAAACAACTACACGCCAGTGAGCGGGTCAGTCAGTCAGTCAGTCAGTCTCTCTAGCCACTCCGACTTTAACTTTGGCTCCATCAAAAGTAGGTCAGAGCGCCCTAGAAATAATAATAATAATTGCTTTAATAATAATAATATCCCAGCAGACGCTGGCTCAGAGCGCTCAGAGCAAATCCCTTCAGGAAACCGAAAACGTCGCCAGGATTACGTCATCACCGAGGACTACGTCATCACCGAGGACTACGTCATCACCGAAACCCACTGATGACTGCAACTTCACATATATATACTGCTGTACACACGTAACTGGTAACCAAAGACGAGTGTAGAAACTGTCGAAGGTTGGTACAGCAGTCTGCCTGTGACGACTACAGGCAGTGTTCCATTGCGGATCGATAGTCTTTGTTGCAATCACCCCCGGGGCTACACAGCTGATAGCCGGATAGGTATTGTATCAATGCTACGTTACCGTAAATAAACTGTCGAAAGATACACGTGCACAGTGGATGAAACACTCCACACACACACACACACACACACACACACACACACACACACACACACACACACACACACACACCTTCAGAGTCTTGTCGGCATCAGCCACGTCCATGGCAATGTCAAGGTCATCGTCCCACGGGATGAAGCCCCTGTGCCGGTACGCCCCAAGCAAAGACCCTCCGATCAGCACGTAGGTCAGGCGCGCCGCTCGGCAGACCAGGTCAAAGGTCAGGAACAGCTCCATCATGGCCTGCTTGTCCTTGAGGCTCAACATGGGCAGGAAGAACCCGTACTTCTGCCAGCGCTCGCTGCCGGGCGGACCAAGCCAGTCTTTAGCCCTCTGCAATGTTGCCTCGGCTCTTATGCGCGCATCTTTGGATTTGTTCTTGAAGTCGTCCATGGCTGCTCGGGCCCTGAGAGCGGCTGCCCGAAGATCCCTGTCAGCCTTCTGCTTGGCACTGGCGTCAGCAGGGACGGCCCAGACGCTAAGATCGGCCACGTAGCGAGCCAGGAGGTCGTCAGAGTTCGTGTCCTTTTCTCCTGTCCTGTCAGGGCACGTGTGGTTGATACGAAGCACCGGCCCTGATTTCATGACGTAGTACATGCGGATGACGTCAAGCGTGCTCACGTCACGCCACAAACGCGGCCAGGGTGTGAGGTTGTTACGCAACGGGTGCACGACCAGGACGAAGCAAGCCAAGGCCAGCGCCACCAAAGGTAGCGCCAGTAAACGTCGGAAGCGTGCCTTCATTGTTCGACTAAGGATGACCATCACTGCAACACAGGGAACACGGATAATCACAAGGGGGGAAAAATGACAAAGCGCAGAAAATTCATCACCGGCCTCACTACTCACGTTAAAAAAAAATAAAAAATTGGTAGCCGACATCACATCTCATGAGATTGTCTCCCCTGACTGTTTCATCGAGCAGCCAGCACGGGAAACACGACTGAGTTTTCCGCGTTTTAATGGCCATAAAACGTCAGTGTGTTTCATTCAGCGCTCTACTACTCTCTAAGATAGATTATTTTGAGAGCATAGGCCTAGTCACAGGCGCATCTGTTCCAAAACAGATTCCTTTCTATAAAAAGCCAACTAACAGCAGCATTAGTATCCTTACAGTCTATAATTATGTTCGTAACTTTTTGTGACTTTGCGGCCTCTAATAGTAGAAAAATATGACATTCTTTGGCCTACACATCGAAACGACTAAGTCGCTTAAAGGTCTGCAATCTCAGCAAAAAGCCGCAAACATTGTGTTTTTTTTTTGTTTTTTTGTTTTTTTTTAACTGCGACTCCGATTGTGCATAATCCAGGCAACTCTGTCACAGCTGCAGAGTTTTCAGCGCTTCGAGGACCCTTATAAAACCAGAGCACGACTCTGCCGTGACATTATTTGGCTTTTGGTCAGTGAGCGAGACACATCGCTACAGTGTCTGGCGGATGTTGAGTGCTGCACGATCTTTCTCGCTCAGTGTCAAAACGCAAACTGAGCTGTGAAATCAGGCTGCCCTTGGCTTTTATTTGGGGTTTCAGCGCCTGTGGGAGAGTTGACTGTGCTTGCTCGGTCGACTCTGTAAATTTTTTTTTCACACTTCGGAAAGCTTTATGTTATGAGCTTAGATCTTTAAACTAGCCACCACTCAGCGCTGTCCAGCTGGTGTTCAGTCCGCAACCAAATAATGTCGTCTGCTCAGTACGCGTACATAACAATAATAATGAGTATTGTATAGGCGCTTTACCCAATTTCGTGACTCGGCTCAAAGCGGCGCGAACTGAACCCAACACGCACGCTCACGTGAACCATACGCATTCTCTCACACACTGGACATAAACACATTACAATCACGTGGTGCGAAGGGTCAGTTAATGTCTCCATACGTTTTGTCAGGCATACAGCAACGCTATGGATGCGAGCACACGTTGAAAGTAATACCCGCAGCGGGAAGAATAGACGTATGTCTGGGGTCAGTATAGACCGCTTATCAATCAATCAATCAATCAATCAATCAATCAATCAATCAATACATCTTTATTATCCCAGAGGGAAATTTGGGTGTGGTGGACAAACAAAGACAATGATACACATCAAATTAACATAAAAAAACAACACTACAATAATAAAAAACAACAACAACACTACAATCAAAAAAATACAGGAGACAAACAGACCACCACCGGTCGCTCACGAGTAGCGCCCCCGTGCTTAATCTTATCTTACCGCTTATCTATGTTAAGACTGTACACAGACAGCAAAGATCTTGGAAACTATATGTCTCTCTTACGAGGGCAGGAGTGACGCGTCTTTCTGATTCCAAGGTCTTTGCAGACAGTGAGATGCCGGGTTACAATGTAGTGGAGAGTGGAGACTGCCCCAAATGTCAAAGGGCAATACAGACTATATAGTGCGTTTGGTCATTCAGTCGCCAACGAATTTCGGCGATACTACTACTACTACTACTACTACTACTACTACTACTACTACTACTACTACTACTAACAACAAGCGCATTACTATAGGCGCTTTATCTAAAAAAAATTCGGCTCAAAACGCCGCGAGCTAAACCCAAAACGCACGCTCACATGCATCACACGCATTTTCTCTCCCACACTGGACATGAACACATTTACAATCACGTGGTGGCCAGCTCAGCAATTTAAGTTTCGGAATTTTCGATTTGCATTTATTTTTTAATTTTGTGGGCTGGACATTTCCAAAGCAGAGGGAGAGGAAGCCGGAGTACCCGGAGAGAACCCCCGACGGTCGGCCCGAATGAACGGTGCCACATACGAGATGGAAAAATTCTTCGCCCCGAGTGGGACTCGAACCTGATCTCCCGCATTGGTGACTAAACATTTGACTTCAGCCTCACGCAGGTCGTCTGACTGGCTCCTTGTTCTGTCCAACCCAATGCGCCCAATCGGAGAAAGTGACAGGAAGGATCAACTTTTTCTCTTAGATAGGAATACGAAAATGGCTCCATGGAAAGTTTTCGCCGAAAATCGTTTGTGACTGCGTTACCAAATACACGATACACATCAAGGACCGTAGACTGACAAATGTTTAGACAACGAGCAATCGGAGACTTACCTCGGGGCGCATACCATTTTCCCCGACATTTTGTGTTCCTGGCTGGGTGCCTACTGATTTATGGACCGCCTCAACAATTTGCCACCTGATCTGTGAGAAAGTGTTGCGTACAGCAGTTCAGTAGAAGGCCGGACGCTAGGAAGAATAGTTTTCAAAGCGTGTGCTCACGAAATGCCATTCATAAGTGTACTTGCTAATACTTCGCAGAGAATTTTTACGCGATCCGAGCAAAACAAAATTTTATCCAAAGAAATGAACAAAATAAGACTTATCTGTGCGCCGGCCGTGACAAGCATGACGCAGGCTACGAGTTCTAAATGTTTCGAATGACGCACTTTCTGCGTGTCCTTGACCATTGACGTCGCGGGAGTGTGTTTTTGTGAACTCAAACCACTCATAACCCACTCTCTGGGGCACAGAGTCTTTCAGCGGAAAGTACCTCTGTGCACGGTGGGGAAATGGCGCTCACTGCGCTACCGTGACGGGCCTAAATTGTCTCGGTGCTCTCAAACACAAGGTCGCGCACTATGTCATCCTTGACCAGCTTTGAACCCAGAGGGATCCTCAAGGGCGCAAGTGATGGCAGGCTGTCTTCAGAGTGAAAGTAGGCGTGTTTCTGAATCAGACATACATAACATGTCTCTGTCTGAATGGACAGATCTATTATTACATTCAGTCCTAGAGCACGGGTGTGTATGCTTTTGTAATCGTCTCTTATTCCACCACAAGACAGGTACGTGATCGTCTGCACCGTGCAATAATACTTGCCTGCAGAGTGCAACACCTTTGCCACTCTCTGGGGCACAGAGTCTTTCAGTGGAAAGTACCTCTGTGCACAGTGGGGAAATGGCGCTCACTGCGCTACCGTGACGGGCCTAAATTGTCTCGGTGCTCTCAAACACAAGGTCGCGCACTATGTCATCCTTGACCAGCTTTGAACCCAGAGGGATCCTCAATGGCGCAAGTGATGGCAGGCTGTCTTCAGAGTGAAAGTAGGCGTGTTTCTGAATCAGAGACATACATAACATGTCTCTGTCTAAATGGACAGATCTATTATTACATTCAGTCCTAGAGCACGGGCGTGTATGCTTTTGTAATCGTCTCTTATTCCACCACAAGGCAGGTACGTGATCGTCTGCACCGTGCAATAATACTTGCCTGCAGAGTGCAACACCTTGGCCTGTCAGAGTGCAACCCCCTTGCCGTTTACTCACATCCTGTTGGATCAGTGTACCACGTAAACAGTGCCATCAAATCGCAACAATAATTGTCCGCTGGCAAAGATTTTGCCCAAACCAAAAGTGGTCGGATATTCAAGACTTCGTTTCAAATCGATTCATATGACACACAAGTCTTCGCTTTTCTAAAAAAAATTCGCCATTTTTGAAAATGGCGCTGGGTGTAAGCAGTCACATTTTCACGCCCCGCCGAAAAGGGACTGCACTCTGGAGTCTACACCTTTGCCTGTCAGAGTGCAACCCCCTTTCCGTTTACTCACATCCTGTTGGATCAGTGCACCACGTAAACAGTGCCACCAAAGCGCAGCAATAATTGTCCGCTGGCAAAGATTTTGCCCAAACGAAAAGTGGTCGGATATTCAAGACTTCGTTTCAAATCGAATCATATGACACACAAGTCTTCGCTTTTCTTTAAAAAAAAAATCGCCATTTTTGAAAATGGCGCTGGGTGTAAGCAGTCACATTTTCACGCCCCGCCGAAAAGGGACTGCACTCTGGAGTCTACTCATAACCTAGACTTTCGCTCTCTGTTTCCTAGTTCGGGTAACCCATGAGTGATCGGAGATGTCATATCTGGGTTAGGGATCCACGCAAACAAACTTTTTGGTGGCTACATCTCTTGCGTGGTGGCTAAGCATAGAAAAACGTCAGGCTAACGTAAAAAAAAAAAAAAAAAAAAAAAAAAGGCAGCTTACGTAAGCTGTACGATGATGTTTACTAGCTGAGCTTGATTGAAGTTAGAATGGGATCGCTTATGGCGCACGGCGAACTTCACCTCGCTGTGTTAGCGTTGGACATTTTCCACTGAGACACGCGCGCACTGTAGCTTGTAGTCACTAAAGTCCTTAAGTGTATATTTTCATGGAGCGTTATTCAGCGTCAATTGTGTCCTACCACGATATAAATATTGGTCCAGCTACCACAGAGATATTAATGTGTTGATGTTTTTTTCTATGGTTGGATCCATGACCCTCGATTACAGCAGAGGGACATCATGACGATCTGTTTCCTAACTATTTTCGGACGTAAAGCACTCGTTGTTAACCCACTGAAGATTTGCACTGGCAAGTGGTGTAAACAAGTATTGACGTAAGCCGCCATGTTATTTTGGTCGCTTTACAAAGATAAAACAACAAACAACAAAACCCCATATCATACCTGTACCATTGCTCTTCCACCGTTCGACAAAAGAAGTTATAAGCTTTCCATCCTATAATTGTGTTTTTGTGTTTAGAACTGCCTTCACTGAAAACACCCGACTGCCAGGAGCTCAAGATCTATACCTAAGATTTCCGCATACCACCGCTGTATTGTCATCTCATTGGCAGAAATACTAGTGAGCAGACGATACAAGCTGGCCACACATACTGAGAGAGAGAGAGAGAGAAAGAGGGTGGGTGGGTGGGTGGTGGGTGTTTCGGGGTTTAACGTCCTTTTCCACCACATAGGGTGATATCAAAGACGGGGCAACGATGAAAAAGCCAGCACAAATATTTGGCCCTAGCCGGGATCGAACTTCACGACCCGAGCATTAGAAGTCGAACGCTCTACCATTCGACCACCCCGGCTCCCCGAGAGAGAGAGAGAGAGAGAGAGAGAGAGAGAGAGAGAGAGCTATTCCAAAATTCAGACTTTCGCACTTCCCATCATGCAAAAGTATCAAAATAATGTACAGTTACTCAACTCAGACACCCCCCCCCTCTCACCACCAAAACAAAACGTAAAGAGTTTTGAAGTACTAGTATAGTAGTAGTGCGCTCAATTTTGCTGTCGCGGGTTCCACTGTATAAAGGAGGAAGATGTGTTATTCGTCAAAGGTTTATTCAAACGTAAAGTACCGTAACCTAGAAAATTGTTTTCACATGAAGCTACCACAGACCTAAAAAAAAGAAGATCACAGACGTTAAAAAAAAGAAAAAGTTTACGTCTGTGGAAGCTACGGGGCGCACCCAGCACTCTTCTCTGATTGGTCGGGTGACGTCAGTGTTTCCGGCTACTTTCCGCCATATTTGACCTAGATGACGCCATGTTTGATCGTCTGCTACACGGTAACACCGTTTAATACAAGTCTACTACACAGTGCATAATCGATCGATTCACTGGAGAGAGAGAGAGAGAGAGAGAGAGAGAGAGACTCATACACTTAATCTTCTGGTTGAAGACGTCTAAAAGTTACCGTGGTTCATTTTCACAATGTTGTGCAGCCACTTTCGGCTTCGGGAACGTCATGAACGTGTTCCAGCACTGTCAGCACAGAGCACGCACGCCTATTTAAAACAAGTACCACAGCTATGTCTCGAGTGTCTATACTAGTGTGATTTAACTCTCGATAACAAAGGCACATCTCTCCCCCTTTGGTCCCTTAGTCTTCAATTAAGCTGGGGGGGGGGGGGACCCCGAAACAACAGGACTATCGCAATAAATCCATTCACGCTCACACTCGTGTGGCGTGGCTAAACGTGATGCTGCATCTGCTACGAGTATGTTACTCTACACGTGGGTTTAACCACGCCACGTGAAAACCGATAAAAAAACGGTCTCAGGCAGGCAGGTAGGTCAGCTAGGGTTTCACGTCCCCGCCACAAGAGTGACTGGAGACATCAGGTCATGGGGTATGGGAGAGGGGAAGGGACAGCTGTACTATGGGAACAGCCAAACAATTCAAGCAGTCAGTCAACCCTGTTCCGGGTCCGTCGATAACTCTACGCCCCTACGACGACGGCCATACACAGACCCGCAGCATGCATGCAATTTTCGTGGCAGCTTTGTGCTCTGCCACGAAAATGCGTGCTCGCTGCGGCAAGGGAGACAACTCATGCAGACAATAATCTCGAAACAGGCTGAGAATGTACCGTGCTGGTGAATGCGACAGTTTTTACCGCTTCTGTGCACACTGTGAAATAACACGGGGACCTCAAAGTTGTTCGCAACAGTCCACTTTCCTTGTCACCGAGTATTTTTGTTTTTTCCTTCTTAGGTATCACTTAGTCGGCTCGGTCTCGGTTTGCCCGACTTGGCCGTCGTCGTAGGGGCGTTGAGTTAGCGACGGAACCGGAACAGGGGTGGCAGTCAGGCTGAAACGCTTCCGATGTGATATATCCTTGACAGTGATAGACGTGTTTCGGGGAAAAAAAAAAATGTAGGAAGACAGTCAAAGGGAACGGTTTCTTGGTCAAGTTGGTGCAGTGGAACAGCTCGAAACATTTTCGTGGTGCAAATGGACTGTTTCTACCAAAGACCCTAGATCGGTTGGATCTAGGGTACGGTCTCAGGCAGTCAGAGTCCGTCAAAATAGTGCGAAGCAATGCTTAACATCTGAGGGCGTGCGAGGAAACGCGGGGAAGAGCGAAAACATATAAAATCACCGAGAAAAAGAACGAAAGAAAAAACAAGAAAACAACACCAAAAAAACAAAACAGAAACTGTGTTCTTGATACATGTAGTTGTGATAGATTGTAAGGCGCCTAGAGCTTGTTCACCAGGATACGGCGCCCTATAATTATTATTATTATTATTATTAGTGTGTGTGTGTGTGTGTGTGTGTGTGTGTGTGTGTGTGTGTGTGTGTGTGTGTGTGTGTGTGCGCGCGCGCGCGCGTGCAGCTACTGAGGACCAAAGCCAGTTTTCACTCCTTTCGGGATTAGTGCCGGCGGGCGGACTCTTTACTGTTGGAAACGGATCAGTAGTGTTAAATTGAGTTTCCGCTGTTCAGCAAAGGTAACAAAAACTGAAGATCCAACCCCCTGTACCCCCGCTCAGCTTGCAATATCACAGACACATCTTCCGTTTCATGATTTCAGTGATTTTAGATGTTTTAGCTCTTCCTCGCGTTTCCCGCACATGCGCACTCACTAGACGACGCCTCAATTCTTGCTCCTTGTATATTCCGCTCTCCTCGTAGACTCTCAAGTCACTGACGTGGTTAACCCCCGTGCTCAAACCGTTCAGCGCGGAATCACAAGTACACGTTTCCAAGAGATGGGATTTGGTCTAGTTGGAGCTCCCTGGTTCGAATCCCTTCATGGTGGGCAGGAATTTAGTTGGAGTTTTCCTTTCCAACTCGAGTCAAAATATAGTGCAGACTCGTTTAAGGCTGCCTTACACGTCGGTAGTTTTCGCACTATCCTATCGACTATCGGCCGTTAATCCACTCCGACAGTCATCCACTAGTCTATCCACCCCTTCGGACAGCCCCCTATCCGCTATATATATCCGCGATAGAACTGGCTTCTATTTTTCTATCCACTGGTCGTAGTCCAATTAACAGCGACCAATCAACAGTAGGGTGGTCACGTGAGTCGGCTCCCCGCGTTAGGCCAAGGACAGTCATACTCCTCTACTGTTAGAGACAGCAAAGTCACGAAAATGGCCGAAAGGAACATCTAGACTTCTAGAGTCATTTGGCAAACAGCCTTACACAGAGCTTTGTAAGCGGCAGTTTTATCCCTCAGGGCCCGTATGTAGAACTCGAGGTTGATTTAACCCACGGCTACCCCGGGGGTCCTACTAATTACCGAAAACAACCGAAAACAACTCTTAATACGGGTACAACGCAGTTAAAACATAGAAATAACAACACACAAACATGATTAAAGGTGAAAAAAGAGGCCTTAAACTAGTTAAAAGGAAAAAAAGTACTTATTCACTCCAAGAGAACAGGACGAAATGAACGTGTCTCCCAAGGGAAGCGACTCTGGTCCGGACTGGTTATTTTGTGCAATGTCACCTTTTTTCCCTTTTAACCAGTTTAAGGCCTCTGTTTTCACCTTTAATCATGTTTGTGTGTTGTTATTTCTATGTTTTAACCGCGTTCTATCCGTATTGAGAGTTGTTTTCGGTCGTTTCGGTTGTTTTCGCTAATTAGCAGGACCGCGGCTACGGGCCTAACCCAGACTAGCACAAAAGAAACCCCAAAACAAAATCAAATAAAAAAGGAAGCGAAGAAAGAAAGACAAAAATCCTTCTATAACGGCCGCTTTGGCACCACGGTGGAATGGATCCGCTTCCTGATTTAAAACCGAAAAACAACAGAAAATTTAACCCTAGAGCTAGTTTAGTTCGCTTTTACATGCGGCCCCAGAACTCAGCATAGAGACGTGAACTCGTGGCTGACAGTGTGGATAGGTTGGGCTGTTGCCGCCGGCTCGGCTGTTGGCGCACACGTATAATTATGTTACGGGTAAATCGTAAAGAGGATAATTGCATGCATACAGTCTACAAAAACTAGGGAACAGAATTATACACTCAGTATTGTTAGTTTCACGCAGGGAAACAGTTCCGGTAGAACTCAGCCCGAATGAATCTACCTCAAAACTGAGGTGGTCTGCGTGCCGGCTACGCACCAGACAGCACTTTATTTTGTGCTGGGTTGAGTTCTAAACTGAACTTAATTACAATGCCCAAAATTTTTCGGATATTCGGATGTTTCAGCGGATAGCCTATAGCATACTCACTAGTCACTTCATACAGACTGTGACAGAATCCGCTCTCCGGCGTCACCCTAAACAATACTTGTACTGAAACTGTCTCAGTCTGTGACACAGATAGTGACGTCAGGTGTATGAAACATGCGATAGTAACTTCCGTGTAATTACTTGACTGAGCGGAGTATGCGTGTCACAAATCAGAGACATACCACGATTACGATCGCCAGGCCGCCTTCTTCACAAGCAAGGCCGTAGCAGGCTCCTCAGGATTGGTCCGGCGGCAACCCACACGCCCTCCCATACCCAACTCCTGCCCCTAAAATGACAATCGTTCATTGCAAAGACACTTGTAGGAAAAAATGAGCCAAAATAATAGAACTTAGAAGCAGCATACAAAATGGAAGGAACAAAAAGTATGGTCGCGCAACATGCTAATAAAAAAATTATGAGGTCGTCTCAAAAGGCCGTATATTTGACAGTGGGTGTATTCAACTGCTCATAAAACATGTAATTTCAACACATCACATATTTTTTCAAAGTTGTTAGCCTCAGAAAACGTTAGAGAGATTTAAACAAATTAAGACAAATTCAAACTGCTATGTTATGCCTTTGTGTTTGAAATAAAGAAAATGTTCATAAATGTCACGGCATAAATCTAGCTTCCGATTTGTGACGAAATAACGAAATATGTTCTTCGCCCCCCCCCCCCCCCCCCCCCCCCCTTCTCTCTCTCTCTCTCTTTCTTTTTTTTTAACAGAATTATTGGTCCGGCGCTCGCCGGACCGCCGGACCCGGGTACTAAGGCCCTGACAAGACATCGAATCAGTCACGATCATGTCTTTTAAGTTCTACAGGGCCAAAAGTGCCAACTGCCAGTGTGCCAGACATCTTGCTCCATAGGCTGAAACACACTTTAGCATACTCTTGTGGACTGAATACAGTGCAATGGATCGTCACAGGCCTTCAACACACCACTTCGTCATGATGTCTCAGTTCTACTAGGCAAGAAGTGTTAATTGACTGCCAATGTGCCCCAGAGATCTTCCAGCAGGTCGAACACACTCATTTTCGCACACTTAGTTGGGCTGAATACAGTACCGCGGATTGTCAGGCCTTCAACACACAGGATTCACCATGAACATGCTTTAAATGGGAAAAGATGCCTTCTGCTACTGTACCAGACATCTTCAGCCATAGGTCGATGCACACTTTCGCATACTCGTGGGCTCAATACGGTGCCATGCATCGCTTGTTCACAATCACACAAATACACAAACTAAATGATGCTATCTATGCTTACCGTGATGGCGACAGCAGCTGGCTTACTCAGTCTCGACTGACACGGAACGGAAACCGCACGGCTGCCGCGGGACTGAACACATCCCGTTTAAAAATACACAGGGATGCTACTAGCAGCAGTGCAGACAAGGCTACACGCTAAAACTGTGCACTGCAGTCGGCACACGTCATGCGTGTCGCACACTTTGTATCTCATCTGAGCACGATGCCACTGTCTTCTTCAACAGCACCACACAGCGGGGCGCGACGCCGGTGTAGGATCCGGTCCGGTCCCCCCTCTGAAGCAGTCCCCCGGGGGACCAATTCGTGGCAAAAACTGCTCTATAATGGTCCCCCCTTAGACATCCAGCCTCGTTTTCGACTGGTCCCCCTGGGCGATTTTGGTCCCCCCTCGCATCCAAAGTAGGCCCCCTCTCGAACTGGTCCCCCTCTTTTCTAACCAATGTAGAGCTATGTCAGTATTTATTTTTAACTTTATTGTTATAGTGTGTGTCAACTCAGTAGAAAACGTGACTCTGGATCTCTCTCACTCTCTCTCTCTCTCTCTCTCTCGCCCCCCACACTTTCTCTCCTCCCCCCATCTCTCAAACACACACACACACACATTATGCACGCACGCACGCACGCGTGCACACTCACTCACGCACGCACGCACGCAAACACACACGCGCACACACACACACACACACACACACCTCTTTCGTTATATGTATAATTATTTTCATTTTTGTACAGAGATGTTATTCAAGATGATCTTGAACTGGGTCAAGGTTACAGTGTCAAATCTAAACTTTTAAAAGTGATTTAACTTCGTAGATTTGCCGTTCTATGTAGCCTATACTTTTGTTTTTTTTATTTTCTCTTTTTTTTTTTTTGTGGGATGAGGAAACGGTCGCCACTAAAAAACAAAAGTATAGGCTACATAGAACGGCAAATCTACGAAGTTAAATCACTTTTAAAAGTTTAGATTTGTTTTTTCTTTTCTTTTATTTATTTTTTTTGTGGGATGAGAAAACGGTCGCCACGCTTCTTGACACGTCACGTGACTCGTGTCAAACATGCCTATAATTATAAGTACACGACAATTCATTCCGTACTTGGGCCACCGAGGTTGAGATATTTGCTGCAGCCACCCTCTTGGACACGCCCGTGTATGTGTTCACAAGAGAGGCTCCAGGCCGACAACCTAGGTGGCTGAAATACGGGCCAGTTTGGCAATCGGCCCCATTGAAAACAGACAGAGTAATTTATATAATGAATCTTGGACATCACTTTGCTCCTGTTTTTTGTGTCACTCCTTAGACCAGAACTGTTAGTCTTCTGCTGTTTTTGTTGTTTCAAGGGTCATGATTT
The DNA here is from genome assembly GCA_018292915.2 of Batillaria attramentaria. NCBI lineage: Eukaryota > Metazoa > Mollusca > Gastropoda > Batillariidae > Batillaria > Batillaria attramentaria. The sequence continues at coordinate 2,509,045 of JACVVK020000009.1, read as the reverse complement.
GAGACACTGGTACTCAGTCTTGACTGTCTACTTGAAGTACGCTGAAAGCCAAAGGTGGCAACTAGTTTTCATGTCATGGACACTTACTTAATTTTGAAGAAATATTTTTCTATGGCGTTGTATAGAAAATATTAGATACTTGGTCTTTGATGTTATTCTCTAAATGCTATTTCCAGTTTTAAAAAAATGACAGGAAATGTGGACAGCAAAAAACAACCAATGCAAAAAAACAACTGAAAGAAACAAGAACACAACCAAACAAATATATCTCACACACACAAAAATAACAACAAGCACATAAATCGGAAAAAAAGAAAAAAAATGTTCCTATGGCCCTGTGCTTTTGGGGACAATAAAGTTTTGTAACAATAAAGTTAAAAATAAATACTGACATAGCTCTACATTGGTTAGAAAAGAGGGGGACCAGTTCGAGAGGGGGCCTATTTTGGATGCGAGGGGGGACCAAAATCGCCCAGGGGGACCAGTCGAAAACGAGGCTGGATGTCTAAGGGGGGGACCATTATAGAGCAGTTTTTGCCACGAATTGGTCCCCCGGGGGACTACTTCAGAGGGGGGACCGGACCGGATGCTACACCGGTTCTGCCTAAACGCACGCAGAACCCAGTCGATGGCATGGAAACAGAACGTGTAGCTTGGTTACCACTTCTATTCCACTCTCTCTGTCGCTGTCTCTCTCTCTCCCTGGTGGCGAAAAATCGGTACGGTATAAATATAGCCCGCAACACAGCCAACTCTTTTCTCTCCGACCTCCGCCTCCTCCCTCTGTCTCTCTCTCTTCCCTGCGGGCTTGTCCGTGTGTGCGCTCTGACACCTCAGTTGGACACATGTGTATGCAGCCGAAAACGTGGGGCCAATGAGAAGGCGCAGCTTTCGATGCGTGCCTCTGGGAAGTGGCGGAGAGAATACCATTGTCGTAAACACGGGGAGGAAGGGAGCGCGTCCCCTGACAGCTGCGAGAGGGCTGCCGTCACCATCACAACTGATTCACTGAGGCGTTTCTCCTAGTTCTGACTGTGCTAATAGCAAAACGTTTGCTTTAAGTGTGAACACGCGATTAAATCGGCGGAAGTGTTGGCAGAAAGAGAAATTGTGTACGAAGAGAGACCGACTCGGAGTTGTTCTGTGATCAAGTTTTGCGGCTCAGTTCCGGCAGAACCCCGGCACTCATATCCGAGTCGGTTTTAACAACACATAGGACGGGCTAAAACTTCCATGTGAACTTGAAAGTCAAGGTTTGCGGCACAAGAGCACGTCCGGCCTGCATTCTCCGCAGAGACATGATGCAAGTCAGTCTAACTCTGCAATAACGTCATTGTTCAGTCAGTTGCTGGCGGGCATGGCGAGGACTTCTCCGCCACAGTGCCGAGTGCCGTCCGGATGCATGCCGGTGTGTGCGCCGGTTTGTGTGTGTGTGTGTGTGTGTGTTATTGTGTCCAGGCCTGTATCTCCGAAATTACCCAACCGAATGGCTTCAAATTTCAGGGGTCTCAGTCATAATAAATCAAAATCATTGAATAGATCGACCAAGCGCTCAGTACTTAAGTGTTTGGGAGTTATCGCTCTTTTGAGAAAAGTTGGTTGTCTGGTATGGCGTTTCAGTACAGGCCAAAAAATTGGAGTGATTTAAATCAACTGAATATATTTAAATCACTTCAATTTTTTGGATGTAGATAGCATGAATACGGACTCTTGGAATTTTGGAGGAAGTCGCTCTTATACGTTTGACGTAAATCGTACCTCCATTGACAGCGCAGGTCCGGCAGTGGACCCATTTTAGATTTCGAAATCACTCATACTGTATGAGTGTATGTAGATAATGTGTCTCTGATTTCATTAAAAATATACCCCCCCCCCAAAAAAAAAAAAAAAAATAAATAATATATATATATAGAGAGAGAGAGAGAGAGAGTGAACATGTACTACCCCTAGCAGTGTTCCAGCAGTGTGTTCTGGTGAAAGGATTTGCGTCACGATATGACGCGAAAAGTGACTCAGTAAAGAATAATTTACGTCACGAGTCACGACCCGAGCATTAGAAGTCCAGCGCTCTACCATTCGACCACCCCGGCTCCCCGTACCCATTCAGAGAGAGAGAGAGAGAGAGAGATGACACGCGTAGTGTCAGTTGTACCCATTCAGAGAGAGAGAGAGAGAGACTGAGAGATGACACGCGCAGTGTCAGTTGTAGGCTACCCATTCACAGAGAGAGAGAGAGAGAGATGAAACGCGCAGTGTCAGTTGTACCCGCCATCAGTTTAGACAGAGAGAGAGAGAAGGGGGGGGGGGGGGGGCGGACAAGAATTACCTTGACTGACTTAATCAGAATTGTGCTATACTGGGTCTACTAGCGCAATGTCTTCCTCAGTCGATCAGTTACGAAGTCATCTCTACCGACCTGCCCTCAAACTATGGTAGTACAAAAGCCCAGCCAGTTGAAGTAGTACGTGTCAAACATAGCCTGGCACCCGTAGACTGTCAAACTTTCAAAATAAAGTCGTATTTTCATCAGTCCGACTCAGTGTCGTGCTGACAACCCAACCCAACCTCCCTACTCAGCTAGTGTTTATATAGCACAGAGGACGGAAGGTCGGGTCACCAAGCGAAGATCCTCTGACGCTGACCAAAGCTAAGCAAATCAGCCCTCACACACCCCAAAGACACTCGCCTAGCCAAGCAGCCAAAGACACACGCCGGGAACAACTTGTCCTTAAGGGCCAAAAGCCATAGGACGTAAAGCAAGCTAATGATGAGGTCGGGTCACAGCGGTCGGCATGGCACACTAGTTCTTAAAACGAATACGAATGCCTGTGGTATCCAATCCATGGCGGCACTTCCGTCCTTTTACCCGTCATAGCAGACTGAACCAATAAATCTAACCAGTTTGGATAATAATATCATAATCATTGCCCTCAGCTTTCGCTTACGAGCACAATCGCATACACCCCCCCCCCCCCCAAAAAAAAAAGAAAAAAAAAAGGAAGAAATTCCGAAGTGCACTCTGCTTAGTACAGACTATTGAACTAATCATGGCTACCATTTTTACGCTCACAGATTGATCTGAGCTGTTTTCTTGGTCAGTATCTATCATCATACCACTTAAACACCTGGACAGTGACAGCGTCTGTAATGATGGCACCGGCTGAGCCAGCAGATTCGTAGTCGATGACGCGGCGACCACACTGAGCGCTCCAATAGTCACGTGTAACAACAGTCGTAGAACTGATCTGAATATACAGGCTACATACCATAGATGCAAATTTGGAGGAAAACGCTATATACACACTGATAACGTTGCAGATGACACCCTAGAAATGCTTTAAAATCCCCCCCCCCCCAAAAAAAAAAATAATAAAATAAAATAAATAAATAAATAAATAAATAAAAAATAAAAATATCACACAAATCCGGCAGCCATACAGTACTCCTCGCTTAACGTCACTACCGTTTAAGGTCACACCTCTGATAAGATCAATCAGGTTGTTGGTCCCGGCCAAAAGCCTTCTTTGTACCATTTAGAATTCCTCGCTTAGCGTCACCTCGGATAAGGGAAAACCTCGGATTACGTCACCCCCGTTTTGGTTCCCAACTGGTGAAGACTACCGCTTAAGATGAAATCCATGTGATGAGAGTGGCTTCCCTTGGAAACAACACCCGGATTTGCACTGCGATGTGAAGACGAAACAGACGAATTTTTATTTTTATTCCATGAGATGATACCCAAAGACTGAAAATGGAAACTGGAAGGGGGGGGGGGGGGGGGGGTTTGATGAACTGACGATAAAGAAATCTTTTTTAAGTATACTCATCTGCGGTAAAGATAGTTTACCGCAGATGAGTATACTTAAAAAAAGATTTCTTATTTCGTTCAGGGTCCTTTTAGATCTAGAAATTGGAACAATCTTTGTGAAAGAGATAAGAGCTGCAATGCAGGGAGCAATGTGGCGATATGATGGTGGTGGTGATACTTATGTTGTTAGAGAGGGGGGGGGGGGGGGAGAGAGAGAGCGAGAGACCTGGTTAATTTCTAGGCTTAGTCGGAAGGCAAGTTGAAGTACTTTTGCAGGTCACGAAACATCCGTTCAACCATCCCTCAACCACGTAACAGGGGCAAGATGTTTGGAGGGGGTTTGACATCAGCGGCTGGGGGGGGGGGGGGGGGGGGAGCGATCCACAGGGTTCGGAAAAAAATTAAAAAGGGGAGGGGGGGGGGTATATGCATTGGCGTTCGTTTGTGCTTGCGTGCGCGCGCGTGTGTGTGTGTAGAATTACATATTTTGGCGGAAAGTCTTTCGGTCTAAAATGTGAAAAATGACATAATCGCCAAATATTGAGCTCCTCGGATAAGATCAAGTTTTTAACTGGTAGTTGATCTTATCAGAGGACTGTTTAGCGTGCCCCTCGGATAAGATCACAATTTTTTTTGGCCCCTTGGGGGGTCACCTTAAGCGAGGAGTACTGTATATTAATGTGAAGAGTAAATATCAACAAATTGCAATATTCCGGGTTTTTTTTATTGTTGTTGTTTTTTTTGTTTTTTGGTTTTTTTTTTGGGGGGGGGGGGGCAATGTTGGCAGCGACCACATACCCCCTCATTCCACGGTCGTCTGTTGGCTCAGTCCTGTGCCAGCCGCGCATGAATACAAATAGTCCACAAGCCAGGCTCATTTTTCCCTAATTTTACTATTACTTGGCATGAAACTTGTTTACAGAGCCAACCAAAAGCCCCAGATTGCCATTTTTTACTCTGCACACAAATTTTAAAAGGGGAAAGATTTTCTACTATATTTAGCGTATTTCTTACTATATCAGTGACCCGCGGGAAGCTATTACTGCCGGGCTGGTCTGTAACCGAACATTGGACCGCTCGCGCAGCACTTAGTGTAAACTGACAACACGGTTGTATCGCATTACTGAGCTGTGTTAATGTGCTGTGTTCCCGATTACGCACAGGTCTGCGTATTTGTACGCACAAAATTCTTTACTGAATTGACGCACAAATTTGAGAACAGCCTCGCGCCACAGGGGGCGCCGCACGTTTACGGTCTCGCCGCTGTGACAAACACTGAGTATTTTGCCAACTCTCTCCAGCACTGACACCCGATGAACACAAAGGCCATCTGTAATTAGCTGTAGACACTCAGTTGCAGAATCGCATTCCGCTGAGCCCGGCGGCCATTGTGCGTAACAGCGGACAGAATCCGAGCTGATATATATGGACCCTCCCAAATCAGTTTACAAAAAGACTGTGACCCTCAAAAATATGCCGGAGAGAGGGTCCCGGGACAAGGACCCTTATATTTTCGAATCACAGGGAACACTGGACCGGACGTAAAACTTGACTGGAGTTCAGTTTTCCAAAATTAGTACCAAATTGGTAATACCGACCATAGTACGCCGTGAACAGCTCTTGTGTGACCTGTAACTGTGCATAAAAAACTAGCAAAAGTGCATCATGTGTTGATATAGGAAAAACAACAAGAACAACAAACCAAAAACAATTGCGGTATCAGTCTATGAGGAAAAACATTGTTTTACACTCACTGCACGTATCCGGCACTGACTTATCTTGCCTGGTTAGGCCGCAGCACTGAACTGAAACCTGACTTTCAGCCTACCAACAGCAGTCGCCGGGTGTATGGTGCGCTTGGGGGAGGGTGGGGGCGAGAGGGGGGAGGTCTCAGTGTGTGTAAAACCCCGAGTTTCAGTAGTGCGTGGACCTATCGGCTACGTACCAGAGATGCAAATCTGGAGGAAAACGCTATATATTCCTCTTACGCATAACGCTGCAGATGACACCCTAGAAATGCTTTAAAATTCACCAAAAAATTCACAAAAATCAGGCAGCCATGGACTCATGCGTATAGGAAATTTAAACAAATTCCAATGTTCCGTTTTTTGGCAATGTTGGCAGCGACCACATACCCCGTCATTCCACGGTCGTCTGCTGGCTCCTGTGCCAGCCGCGCATAAATACAAATAGTCCACAAGCCAGCCTCATTTTTCCCTAATTTTACTATTACCTGGCATGAAACTTGTTTACAAAGCCAACAAAAAGCCCCAGATTGCCATTGTTTACTCTGCACACAAATTTTAAAAGGGGCAAAGATTTTCTACTATATTTAGCCGAGTCGGCCTTACTACATGCCCCGGAAGCTAATACCGGCGCGTAGCCATCGTGCCGTTGTGTGTGTGCCCGGCTGCCATTCAGTGCATGTGTCAAAGTTTGACGGCTCAAGCCCCGGGTGTGTGTGTGTGTGTGTGTGTGTGTGCGCGCGCGCGCGCGCGTGAACTCAAGAGCCCGCTTCTCGGATGCATGCTGATCAGTTCAAGTTCTTTCACCGGCAGTCCGGCGTCTGCCTTTAGGTGCTGTGTGAACAAACACAGGCTGTCCAATGTTAGTTGAGTAAGACTGGGAAAATTCTTACGTTAGAAAGGTCAAAATCAGGCCTCTCCACACAAATCGCTTTAGAATAAAACAACTTAATCAGTGACCACAAAATGTTGTGCAAAACTTGAACAACACAGCCAGGCTGTGCCCAAATACTGCCCGCCGATGTCATAAAGTTCGGTTAGACTGATCTGCGGATCCCCAAAGTACTTGGACCCCTCCCCCCCCCCCCCCTCAGCTCCTCTGTCCTTTAATATTATTGAGCCCCCTCCATATTTATTGGACCCCTCCTGCATTTAACGAATATTTTCTTTCTCAGTTTTTTATTTTCTTTTTGGCATATTACAAGTATACATACAGACATTACACAAACACATATAGACAAACACATACATACATGATTTACCTATATTGAATACTTAGACACAAACATACATGTGAGAACTGAAGTGCGCTAAACATATTTCTGCAATTAAAACTGATATTGTTAATATTGACGACGATAGAATATGGGCTGATGAGTCGGAATGGAGGGCGGGGTCAATATGGGGATGGTGGGGGTGAGGGTGAGTATTTGGAGGATGGGGGGATCTATCTGCTCGGAGGGGTGGGGAGGGGGTATGTGGGTTAAAGGGTTGCGGTCTGCAGTGGATGTGTGAATTTTGACGTGTGTGTGTGTGTGTGTGTGTGTGTGTGTGTGTGTGTGTGTGTGTGTTGGGGGTGGGGGGTGGGGGGTGGGGGAGGTCAATATGGATTGAGAGGGGTGGTATGGTTGCGTCATATGTACGGAGGGGCAGGGTCAATACGACGCAGGTGAGAGGATGGGGAGGGGAGGGGTGTTGTACATGGAGGAGTAAATAAAAAACAAAAGATATTTGTTAATGTGAAATCTGTGATTCCGACGTGTTTACGTCTTTTGTATATCACCATCCCTTGTAAACTACGTTTTGTGTTCTATACTTTAACCACGGTTTTATAATAATTGTTTCTGCTGGCCTCTTAAAGATTTTCTTAGAAAGTGTTTACCATTGATATTTTAATCATTTTTTTTTCTTTCAATACCAAGAATCATGTTGATAATAACCAGTAATTAACCAGGAATTAATGATGAAAATAACTGGATTGGAGCCTGAATTATACACGACTAATACCCCCCCCCCTAAAAAAAAAAACCTTCTCCGTGTGTGTGTGTGTGTGTGTGTGTGTGTGTGTGTGTGTGTGTGTGTGTGTGTGTGTGTTCAAACGGCATCACAGGGAGATCTATAAACAATCACGACATGGGTTAAAACACCTTAAGTAATGAGAAACACCTTTAAGTAACAGGGGGGTCCAACAACTATAGGAGGGGTCCATTAACTTTAAAGTTATTGGACCGGGGGGGGTCCAAGTACTAAGGGGGTCTAACAACTTTATGACACCGGCAGTACGCGAACAATGCAGTGGCACAGCGTAAGTAGAGTGTTCTAGTAGAGCGGAAAACTTTCTGGGCCCTATAGTGAAACGCCAAACTAGTGATCTTTTTGTGACTAACAAAGGATGGGGCATATGGAGTGAAAGATTGTGAAGTAAAAGAAGGTTTGGTACCATTTTGAGAACGACGGAGGCTGGACAAAATTTGCTGTAGCTGCTTTTGTCAGCTCCGTGAGTGCAGACGAAACAGCCATATTTTTGAGGGGACCAGCAGTTTACTAACATGTTAAACTGCAGTCAGTGCAAAGTTCGAGCAGCCAGTTTTAAAGATATTTTATAAACTGATTGTAAGGCTAAGGAAAGTGTACTTCAAAAAGTTTTCTTTGTATCTGCCAGTAGAGACGCATACAAATTCAAACACGATCGCTGTACGAACGCGATGATCCCTTGGAAGTGTCACGTGACATATTTGGCGCGTACTCGAAAGAATCGCGAAGAACTCGACCTGTTGTTGTCTTAAATTAGCTCGCTTCGTTCTTTTACGCCTCGATCAAAAGACATTGCGGTGCACATTTGCAGAACTACAATTCTGGTTGACATCCTTATTATTTTTCATAACTTTTAGTTGCTTAATATTTGGAAAGCGGCTTTGCCGGCTGACACATCGCCTGAATGACAGGACTGCGTGCCGAAGGGTTTTGATCTGCAGTATCGTGGGGTCAATAGCAATAGAATCAGCCCTGTGAGCAAAGGAAACAGTTTCACAGATTTCTTTCAAAAGTCCTGCGTGTGCCAGTACAGATAATTTTTCAGACTTTTAACGCCAGTGCAGCTAAGGGCGAAATCAAAACGACCACTGGAGTGGCTGTGATTTCATCACATAAAGATGTTTATCAACAAATCTATTCGTTTATTCTAGCGCAAACAAGACACTTTATCGTGGGAAAAGACGTGAGCACTAGCAGACATTATTTCTTTAAACTGAAGAACAACACCCAACCCTACTCCCATCCCTACTCAATCGCGCATATGCAGCACATGTCAGCCGGGCTCCGTCTCACAGTGCGTGTGTGTGTGTGGGGGGGGGGGGGGGATGTGATAAATCAGCAGCTTCAGTTCTGGAAGTTTGTCACTGGATAACTAAAAAAAAAAAAAAAAAGCAAAAAAAAAGAAGAAAAGCTGCAGTATAGAAAAAGGAAAGAAGATGAAAGTACTTGTGTGTGTGACACATTCCTATTAATTTCACTGGTTGGTTTAGGGCAAAACAGAGTTAATAGATATCTGATACCCTTAGTATAGCTGTCAGCTGTTTGAGAATGCAAAAGTGATTTTCTCAGTTGAAATATTTGCATAGAAGCTAGATTGGCCGGGGCATACTGTCCTTGCTACCGACAGGTAATCGCCTCCACTGGGATGGGCATAGACATCTGTCTGTCTGTCTGTCTGTCTGTCTGTCTGTCTCTCTCTCTCTCTCTCTCTCAGCTTTGTGTATCCACAATAACCGCCTTTAAATACTTGAAAGAACTGATTTACATGTAATCATAAGTTCCATAAATTGAATGCCTCAGAACCTGACTTTTCAAATGAGTATAGTAAAATTGTTATACAAAACCTTCAGTAAAGAAAAAAAAAAATCAGAAAAAAATCACTGAATTGAAGGAAAGTGGATGGCAGTGAGTGCTTTCATGTTTGACAGACATATTATTTAATTTCATTACTTGAGCAGGGCAAAACAAATGCAGAGCTAACACTACGGATATTGGATACACTGTTCAGCTGTTTGTTATCAACCACATTAATGCGAAAGTGATTTTCCACATAAAACATCCCTGTGTGTAGTGGGCAGAAGGGTGTGTGAGAGGAGGGAGGGGGATGTTGGTGTTGGAGGGGCCCATTTCGTCCACAGCATCATAGAAGGTCATTTGATGGGAGAGACCTGGAGAGGGTTCACCGACGGAAATGCAAACAAAACAGTCAATAGAAGGTGACTGTGGTGCATGTTGTCAGTAACTGCTGAAATTCTAACTTTTGACAAATGCAAACAACAGAAATGTCACATGGAATACACGTTTCACGTGTATAGCAGCAGAGGATGAAATCTGTGTAATAAGTGTCCACCACCTACATAGAACTGAACACGGCAGTGCATACTCTTTGAAACTTCATTTCCGTGTTCCAGTGTCATTATAAGTACTCTACAATCTTCTATGTTTGGTAAACTGTTTATGGTGAAATGAGTCTCAAAACCATTTATTATTGTAATAGGCTTATTGTATATGGATGTACATATGTACCACTGTTCTACTTGTAGGTACCATATGTACCACTGTTCTACATGCAGGTACCATTTCCTTATCCACTGCCTTAGATCTGCCCTACTGACTTAAATTAGCACTTGTATTCGCATTGTGAGAACATGCAATGTCAAAGAAATTACTTCTAAGATATTGTTAGAGCCCAGGATAGTCAGCTTCTGCTGATCAAAAGATTTTAAAATGATAATAATGATTTATGTAGAGCGAATAGGCAGAAAAAGTATCATAATGATTTGTGATAGTACATGTAGCATGTCTGAAAAAAAGGAGATTTCATTCAGGCGACTCAGTATTAGAAAACAAATAGCAATGAAAAGTGAACTTACTTGAAAGGAATCAAATACATGTACATGGAGTACAGCAGAGTCAGACACAAACGCCATACTGTTTGTCCAACCAGAGAACAGTGCTATTTATTTTATTGTATTTTTTAAAATGATTTTATAAAATTTTATTTTATTATATTTTATTATTATTTTTAAATTTTATTATTTTATTTTATCATTTGTTATTTTATTTAATTTGTAAATTTCAGTTTTGTCCTGAATGTTTTAAATGGGTTTGGATCTGTTAGTCGTTCAGGGAATAAATGCCTGATGTAAAATGTTGTAAAGTCTCTACTTGCTTCCATGTGCAGACATATATGTCAATGTGAAGTAAGGGGTTGTTGAGCAGTTTCTATTGACTCACCCAAAACCTTATGGGTTATGTTCTTCATAATTAAATTGTCAAAACACAATCCAGTATCCTACATTTTGACAGTGAGAAATGAAAAGTCCCTGACACTCCCTCACCACCACCACTACACACACACACACACACACACACACACACACACACACAGAGTATCCACTCATTATTTTATTTTATTTTATTTTGTCAGGAATGTTTTAAATAGGTAAATCTTTGATAGCAGTAAGTCATTAAGGAAAACAGTGCTTCATGTAACATGTTTCAAAGACAATCACCAAACTTCTATTACTGTCTTCACTTGTTCCCATGTTCAGTCATGTGTCAATGTGAGGACAGGGGATTTAGAGCAATTCTTATTGACTCAGCTAGATCCTTGTGACTTGAGTTCTTCATAATCAATTTGTCAAAACACTATCCAGATGCTAAATTTTGACAGTGAGAAATGAAAATTTACTGACTGCTTTTGTATAAGATTTGTACTGCTGGTTTCTTGTTAATGTTTTCATTACATAGTAAAAGAAGGTGATTGCAGTATTTCTATAGGCGGTGGTTAATTTCCCTTAAAAACCTGTGAAAGAATGACCCTCACCTATTTCGCCCCCTAGAGTCATTTATGTGATGGCAAAAAAGCCCATCATGTTCATTGTCTTTACTGGACCAGACTGCTGCTACAACAGAACAGAAGGCTGACAAGGAGATTTGGCCTAGTTGTCATGACAGGTCCTGTCAGGTTTGGGACTGTTACATTCTAAAACAAAGTCCAAAATCAATGCTTCATTGTCCATGATGCCTGCCTCAACTTCATACCAACTCTATATATATTTATGTTCAGGATCTGTGAGGGATGGTAGAAAGAAAACAAATAAATATACTTTGCAGAAAACGTGGTGGTGGTGGTGTACAAATGCCCACATGCTCCCCCCCCCCCCCCACACACACACACACTCGGTCAATCAATCAAGCAGTGAGATGATATTCAGTGCAAAAAAAAAATTAAAAAAAAATCGTCAAGTCAGAGCATACTTTTAGTGATCTAGGTGACTGACAACGACTGGTGTACTTTTCAGGAAATAAAACTGACTGGTTGGGTTGCAACACCGTAACTTGACCACTTGATGAAATAGAAAAAAGAAAAAAAAGTCATTTTATTTCCAACATCTGGTTGGGAATATAGTATCTGCCGTGTGCGCTGTCCTCCCCTTTCCTACCTTCCCGTGAGGAAAGGAACTCAAGAAACCTAACGATGGAGTGCACGCTAATTGAGAGTAAAACTGATTCGGGACAGTCGGCTCAGTTTGTGGCGTTCTTTCAGTATGAGTATCGTACGTGGACGCGTCGTGCCCCACAGCAGTAAGTCAAACCTGAGATATACGCTTTTTTCAGGGGAAAAAATAATAAGGCCAAGTGGTTTTATTACCGTTAGACCTACTGGAGTAAAACTGGTTTAGAATTCGCGTGGATTCACCACGTGTTTACAAAGTTGAAACCCCCATGGATTGCGGAGCCCACCGTATAGCCGCCATCTTGTTTCTAATGTCAACATGTAAATCCGATCGTCTTTGACCATTAATTGTTCGATATATTTACTTCTGAGTATTTACTAAGAAACTTTTTATTCCAAAAACGCGTGAAGTTGCTACAAATCTGAAAAATACTCAGTTTGGGTGGATTTATTTACAAAATCTGCGACCAGTGATACGTTCTTTCCATCAAGAGCTCCAGTAAGGGAGGCAATTTGTGACTGGTTCCCGACCGCTCGACTCTCCAAAAATTCTTTTCTCACATATTTTGTCCAGCCTGACCACATTTCTTATACTCAGATTTATAAACACTAGGTACTTCTAATTTCTTCGGAACCCTCCATCCTTTGTTAGTCACTTGACGGATCACGTATCACTCCACCGATTGCGTTTTCCGCTCTACTATTCGGGTCGGCAAACTTGACCAAGGGGAGACAACACCGGATACAAAAAAAAGAAAAAGAAAAACCATCGTTAAGCCCCCCACTCCTACACAGTACCACTAGCCCCTTCCTCTTAGCCTGTTACTACATGTACTTAGTCTCACTCCAAAAGAGGTTTGTAAGGCAATCAGAGCTGTTCAAACGTTGCTCCTTTGCTCTGTCTGCGAGAAAGGGCTTCCTCGGTCACAAACCTGTACTAAACTGACATATGAAGTTCTGACTAATGGGATTAACACGGCGGCCCTGGAGTTTACCATTTACATACTGATTTTCAGGCGCTTCAGACCATATCAAGTTGAGATTGCCTACGTCTGATTCTGTTTCGAACTCGGCTGACAACCAGCTTGAATCAACCAACCAAAACACCTTTTCGCAGAGCCGTTGTTCACCCAGTGAAATCACGACATCTCCCAAGGCACGTAACTCTAGTCTGCCGCAAATATCTCTTTTTTGGGTACTTTTTAAAACTTATTGAATAAGTTATTACTACAGTTTGTGTTCTTATGTAATAAAGCTACACCCAAACCACGATATGCCGTGTACAGGTTACAGGAAAGACTACAGAGCGATAAATAATACAGTGTTCAACTAAGGGGGGAAGCGCAACAATTATAGAGGGGGGTTCAATTATTATACCCCCCCCCCCCCGATTGTGATGATTGGACCCAAGGGGTCCGTTAACTATACCACGCCCGGCCGGTAGGATTTTTCCTGGGTGTGGAAACCTCAGTACGCTGTCAGCTGCACCTTGTAATACAACAGCCGCGTGCACCCAGAAATGCTAAAATGACAACAAGGACAACGTCTGAACATATTTGTTTTGTTTGTTGTTGTTGTTGTTGTTTAGTTTTTTCCCTTCCGACTCACTTTGAAAGTCCGAAAACTCCGTCACAAATCTCGATACCGGCGAATCCACGACTTGAAAATTCGACAATATAATAAGCATATTTTTTCTGCAGGAAAAACAGCACTTCAACACTGGGAAAAATCCCTATTTATGTGAAAAAAAAAATCGACAAAATACAAAATAGATAAAACAGCTCCCCTCTCCACACACACACACAAACACACACACTAAAACTGAATTTTTAGTCTCATCGTTGCTCGTAACCTGGGCATATTTTCCACTTGCTGCACTGTGTACCGTATCAGTAATGTTTATGTTCTTAATGTTTGTGTATGTGTGCGAGAAATGTGTAGTGAGGGCGATTTTGATTATGATATATGTACATATTGACACAGCCGCTCGCGGTGATATAATTTTGACTGTATCGTGGCTTTAAAAGCCCCTTGGGCTCAGAGCCGGTAATAAAAATCTTCTTGGCAATATTCTTGACACCCGGCTTCAAACCACATCGTTACACGTCCGTGCGAGCGGCAATACTGGCAACTAGCGCTGTTATCAAAGTCTCTAATGTAAAACACCACGTCAGTGAGAATGATCAGGACTGAATTGCCCGTCAATCAGTCTCGCGTAGCTATCTGAGAATTAGTCGTCAGTGGCGGTCCAGTGATGTCAGGCTGATTGGAAAACAGCAGGAGATAGAGGGAAGAGGGCTGCGAAGAACAGCGTATCCCGGTCGCACTACTAAGGGTCACTTAGCCAAAAGTCGTCAGCAGCACACATGCCACACAATGAGCTCGAGCGCCACCCGAGTCACGCGGTGTGCAACGTGATGCTTTGAAGGTGTCCCACGAGACGGTGATTTACGATGAGAAAGCATATATGGTTGGCGAAATCCGACAATATAGTGTTGTTTTTTTTAAATTTAGAAAATGGACAATCATGTTTTTCTTCTGGGAAAAAAACACCAGTTTTCCTGCAGGAAATTGACACTTTTCAGTAGGAAAGCTGGTTTTCTGTCGAAAATTCGACAATCTTGGTTTGTTGTTTTTTTTTTCTGTTGTTGTTTTGTCTGAAAAGTCTTTCTGCAGAAAAATGACAAAGAAAACTGGTTTTCTGCAGGAAATGGCAAAATCCTGTTTGCCTGCAGAAAAATGAAAAATAGCAGGGGGGTGTTTGTGTGTTTTTGCCTGGGCAGAAGTGCGTTTACTGCACAAAAGTACTTATTTTATTACCGATTTTTCTGTAGAAAAACTATTTTGTCAATTTCGCCAACCATATATATGTTTTCTCTCCGTAAATCGCTGTCTCATCGGACACCTTCAAACCAAAACTTTACACCCAGTGGAGGTGAACTGAGAACCACTTCACTGCAAGTTATGCTTACATTTTTTTAAGACAGCCAGTAGACGTGTCTTTGGAAATACCTAGTAGATAATCTGAATCGACCTTTAGCTTGTCTTTGCACAGGGTTATATTGAAAGTCCAGGGCCCGTATGTAAAACTCGAGGTTAATTTAACCCACGGATACGGGCCTTACCCAGACTAGGACGAAAGAAAGCCCCCCCTTCCCCCCCCCAAAAAAAAAAAAAAAAAAAAAATTGAATTTAAAAAAATGAAGCGAAGAAAGAAAGACAAAACTCCTTCTATAACGGCATAGGTATCTTGCTGGAATGGACCCGCTTCCTGATTAAAACAAATAACAACAGAAAATTTAACCCTAGAGCTAGTTCTAGTTTAGTTCGAGGTTAGACTCTAACCCGGGGCTAAACTCCATAACCCCGACTTTTACATGCGGGCCCAAGTCACAGGGGTCATATGAACGACTATCCAACGAACGAACCCAAAACATAAATATTTGTTACGCTGGCAATTAAAATAACAACAACAACAACAACGAAAACCACCTCCAGTTACTGCTCACGTGACACCAAGTGACTTCAGTTGACCTGTTCGGTACAGCTACACATCATATAATGGCGGTGCAGTAGTTAAGCGTTTCCTTTGTGACACTGTCCCTATATGGTCCACCCCTTGTCTTGGGGTAGTGGCTTGTGACCTCAATAACCCAGAGAGCTATGTCAGCGGGAGCACGTGCTCCTGGCAGGGTCACCCAAGCTGGACAGGTCGAAGGGTAGAGGTCAGACGAATGTAGACCGCCTCTCCAAGAGGCTAAACGGGTTTGCGTAGGGTTAGCAGCCCTACCTGTTAAAAAAAACATCAAGTTACAGAAGTGTGTGTGTGTGTGTGTGTGTGTGTGTGTGTGTGTGTGTGTGTGTGTGTGTGTGTGTCAGTGTGCGTGTGCAATCTGGTGCGTTCTGACAGCAACATTTTTGCTGGGTGAGGGCGTTGGGGGGCAGGGGCGGCGAACGGATATTTTCGCCCCCATCCCCCCCCCCCGCCCCACCCCCTAACTCGGGAGGAGTTGGGGGGGGGAGGAGGGGGAAGTGTGTGTGTGTGTGTGTGTGTGTGTGTGTGTGTGTGTGTGTGTGTGTGTGTGTGTGTGTGTGCATCATGTTTTGTTAGAGCAACGCTGAAAAAGAACCAATTCTTATCATGCTGATACTGCTGAAGAGAAAATCCGGCCATAAATCCTAGACATATTATCAAGAAATCTTCGTTGTTGCCGTACATGTTTTGGCCCCTCACCCTGACCAACGAAGTTCCTTGTTGCACAGGGGGAGCCGGGGTGGTCGAATGGTAGAACGTTGGACTTCCAATGCTCGGGTCGTAAGTTCGATCCCGGCTGGGGCCAAATATTTGTGCTGGCTTTTCCATCGTTGCCCCGTCTTTGATATCACCCGTATGTGGTAGGAAAGGACGTGAAACCCCCAAACACCCACCCCACCCACCCTTCTTCTCTAAACTGAAATCAGACAATGATTTTTCAATGTGAATCTAATGCTGGTCAGTGGTGTAACATGTTAGTCATAACATCAGAGTAGTCTTTCCTAAGACTACATGCACTCTGATGTGAGAGTGAGAGAGAGAGAGGGTGGGTGGGTGGGTGGGTGTTTAGGAGTTTAACGTCCTTTTCCCCAACATAAGGGTGATATCAAAGACGGGGCAACGAGAAAAAGGCCAGCACAAATATTTGGCCCAAGCATTGAAAGTCCAACGCTCTACCATTCGGCCACCCTGGCTCCCCAGAGAGAGAGAGAGAGAGAGAGAGAGAGAGAGGTCAGTTCCGTGATCTAAACATTTGACGTCAGCCTCAGGCAGGTCGTCATACAGAGAGAGAGAGATGACGTCAATTCCGTGAAGTAAACTTTCGACGTCAGCCTCTAGCACTGAGATCGTCTGAGGATGCTTGTTCATGTCTTGTGATTTCCCTGTTGGCTTTGTGACTTCTCCGACTGAATTATTTTTCACATGAAATCTGGAAGATCTAGAGGGCTGATGAAATGTCGGAAGCAGTGGCGATACTTGCAGATTTTGTCTGTGAACCAAACATTTGACGTCAGCCTCACGCTGCTCGTCTGACAGATGATACTTCTACATATCTTGTGATTTCCTTGTTGCTTTTTTGACTTCCGTGACTGAATTAATTTTGACATAAAATCTGGAAGATCTAGAGAGCTGATGAAACGTGGACTTAAGTGCCTTGGTTTGTACTTACGAAATTGCAAAATTGGAACTTTTTTGACTGGCGCTTCTCGCAGAAACGTGAAAAATGTGTTTATCTAAAGGCTCTGCTATTCTTAATACTAAAGCTATAATAGTGCAGCAGTTCATGTCATATGTGCAGTTGGCACAAGTGACAAAAATACCGGAATGATGAGTAATTTGAAGGAGTCTTTTCATAGATATTTGGCCTTATATGCAAACCACCCCTACCTCGGAAATATTTTTCTTACACAAAACCTGTCAGAGCTACATAGCTGTGCTACGAAAACAGGCAGTATAATTGGATGATCTTCCCAATTTCAGAAAATAAAGTCATTCGAACATTTTTTTCGAAAAAATTCGTAACATGACCGATTTTTAAAAATCGGCGATAACTCTTTTGAAAATGCAGTAGGCTAAAAATCGTGAAAAATAGGTCTGGAGAAGGTGAATTCCCATTTTATCTCAAAGTAAAAAGGCCTCCAACGAGGTGGTTTAGGAGATAGCCATCATTACATCCGTCCACACACACACACACACACACACACACACACACACACACGTCATTCCCGCCAAAAAGAACGCAGCAGCAAAGTGTGCACGTAAGGTGTCTATGACGCAGATTTCGTTACGTCACTGTGTGCGTGAAAGTAAGTATTGTGTGGAGAAACGTCACAGTCTTGTTTTGTATCACTGAAACTTGCTGCTGCGCGTAGCAAAATCTGCCCCGTCTCATAAAGTTGTTTCTCTATAGAGAAACAACTTAAAAACCATTGTATACTTACAAAATATCTCATAATTTGACTGACAATTTCAAATGCCTGTAGTCTAAATCCATGGTGGAAAAGGACGTTAAACCTCAAAACACTCACCCCACCCTTGTTCAGTTGCACAGATGTACGAAGGTTGCGTTCATGGGCGTCTTCATCAGTGTGAGCATGTACGTACATTTTCATGTTGCGGTACACTTAGTGCCGTGCATATATGTTGTGGACGTAGCCGAGCTTAACCAGCCGCCTGCAGTGTGAATGCATGCAGGGCAATGACTGCCAATACACCTTACTAGTATGGCGTTTGTAATCTAAAACTTGTTTTGTACTTTTTTTTTAATTAATGATTTTTTTTTAAATGAACGGCTGATAAACAAAGGCTAATCCAGGAGTCTAATGCATGGACGCGGCCTAAACCCGTAGGCCCTGCCTAAATTCGTAGGCTCTGACTAAATCTCGGAGGAAATCGGTATGCATGGACACAGACAACGGGGTAGTCGGGGCCTAAATGGCAGCCTAAACAGCCCCGGTTTAATCACGCGAAATCGGCGGCCTAAATGCCGTAGGCTCGGTCTAAACAACACAAGGGCGTGTTTCGGTGTTTTGGAGTGTCATCCGGCTATGCCAAAGCCTAGATCATGTTTTAAGTAATGGGGGTATATACTATATTGCCACCGTCTTTGGTGTGTACTGTCACTGAAGTTTTGCATGGCACGCTCGTCAGTGGCTCAATCGATCAGTACAGGTCAGTGTGACCTGTCTCTTTTCAGAACATGCTGATGGGCAGAAGATTGCTGCATTTACTTTGCTCACCTTTTTTTGAGAGGTGCTAGGAGATTATGTCATTCATTCCGCAAGCATCTCTGGTACGTAGCCTGTAGTGTATATGGCCTTGTCAAACGTAGAGTGCCTGCAAGGCACCCGCTTGTGTACTGCGCGGGGTTTGCCATCATACGTTGCAACACACTTTGGCTATGCCAGCTGCACCGCCGGCCCGGTGTAGGAGGGAAAAAAGACTTCCAGGAAAAAAGCACTGGAAGTGTATTTTTCCTAGGAAAGAAACACTGCAGGAGTGTAATCTTCCTAGAAAAATAACACTCCCAGTGTTATTTTACTGGGAAAAAAGCACTCCTGTAGTGGTTTTTTTTTTTTTTTTTTTTTTTCCCCGCAGTGTTATTTTCCGACTACACCGGCGCTCCAATTACACACAGCATGGCACAGCGACTCGCTGGCGTGGCGAGGAAAACAATAGGACTATGCTCTATTCCCTGAGTCAGCGGGCATATCGCCGCTCGTAGGCCTGCAAAATCGCTGCGTGTGAGGATCCCTTTAGTAAACAGGGGAAGAGCCCGTATGGTTATGTTCGGGCGTTAGAATTTGGGCAATCAGACTAGAAAGCCGAGAGTACAGTAGCTTACCGGTATAGAAAATGACACCAGCAGCTATATTTCGAAAAATGTATTTTCTCATGAATTTTAGGCCGAGTCAGTCTCTGCCAGCTGTGTATCTGATTCTAAATTTTAACTTCAGAATCGGATACACACTGAACTAGCAGAGACTAAGCCAAACAGATTTCTTGCACAAACCAATGAGAAATGACGAAGGCCGAATGAAATAATATAACCATTTATTCCCATTTGTTCACTGACATCTTTGTTTTAAATAAAGTGGAAAGGAACACAAACTATGGCTGTTAAAAAAAAATGCACAGGAACAAGTTCAGACAACATAAAGTTCAACATTATCCTACCGGTACTCGAACTGATGTGGAGATTTTAAAACGCAGAATAGCTCCCAACTCACCTAAAAAAAAAAAAAATTCTTAAAAAGGTGAAAAAGAAAAGAAAAACAATTTTAACAGTGTTTCTTTGGGAAAATGTATAACACACACATTATAATACCAAAATGGTATGTACATATATTCTGTGTGATTTATTGTACAAATCAAAAAGTGTCAGGCCATATTAAAACATTTCATACAGAAAATATGAAATAAACATAGAGTAAAAAGGTTGAAAACGTCTGCTACTGAAACTGCAGGAAAACTACTTAAAAGCCATCACAAAAGCTACATAAAAAAAAGTGTTCTGTTAAATTCTTCTGTTTACAGCAAGACGCCCTTTGTGAATCACAAGTGTATTTGAAGAACCCACATGGCAAATACACATACATGTACATATATGCACCACCAATACATAAACCACTACACAGGAGCTGGGTGAACATTTATTCATTCAAGAAATTCTAAGTAAAAAGTACATCTGCCGAGAGAGAGAGAGAGAGAGAGAGAGAGAGAGAGAGAGAGATTCTCCAACGATTAAATAGAGCTTACATGATTAGTTCGAGTGGTTTACGGCGAAAGACTAACCCCGAGATGGTTCGATTGTTTGTGTAGCTACCGAGCCTCCGGCCATCGAGGGGCTAGTCTTTTCGCCGTCAACCACGAGAACTAATCATGTAAGCTGTTTATAACACGAGCATTTTTTTTTCTCTTGGAAAATCCAGTGTGTGTGTGTGTGTGTGTGTGTGTGTGTGTGTGTGTGTGTGTGTGTGTTATTGTCCCTGATAAATTAGCTAGGTAACCCAAATCCTGTGCAGGAAAACAAAACGGTCACCTGGACTACCGGTGTAACAGGCCGGAGCATACCCCTGGCTACTTTAACCCTCGGTATAAAGTAGCCTAGGCCGGTTCAACCCCCTGGGTACTGATCAGCCCAGGCCGGATTCAGAGTACACCCCGGGGAGGCCAGTTTATACGGGGGGATAGTCTGGGCTAGGCCAGTTTATACGGGGGGATAGTCTGGGCTAGGGCAGTTTATACGGGGGTACAGTCTGGGCTAGGCCAGTTTATACAGGGGTACAGTCTGGGCTAGGCCAGTTTATACGGGGGTTTTCTTCGGGCGGGTTATCATCTGGACTGCTACACCGGTCTGATGAATCTGCCAAGTGTTGGAATGTGTTTGAGAAGCTTCCGCTCTTGTGCAACATTTTACATTAGCGAATAAACAAAAAAAAAAAGAAAAATGTGGTTTTCTGGAAGAGAAAGACAAGGTGGGTACGACTTTACAACTGGGCGTACTGCAAGTAAAAACATCGCTTCTCTAGTTTGTTGTCTATGTTGTTAGTGTTATGGTCTGTCTAGTTTTCGGTGAAACACAGTTCAGATCACAAGCGTTCATTAGAATTTAGCCAAGAGACACAACAACCAACACTTGAGCCAATCTTTTGAAATGATAAAAATAAAAGTATGTACATGTAACTCAGACAAGGAAGTGAGGAGAAGTGACGAATCCTCCAATCACAGGCAATAACAAGCTGGGGAATTGCAGAAGGGGAAAAAGACTGAAACCTAGGCCAGGGAGCAGCAGTAGCACACTACTGCGGGGCCACGGGGGCAACGCCCCACTTCAGAAAAACAAATGTTAGCATTATTAAAGGCATTTAGTAGCCTCTACTGGCACCCAGAAGTTAAATTTACACTGCCTTGGTATTGATATATGCAAGCCTTCAAAACTGAAGTCCCATATACTACTACATGTATCATGGTACATGGTCATGTGTGCAACCGTCTTGGATTTTTTTGGCTGAAAGGATAGGAAATTTGACTGAAAATTGCCAAATGACTGACAATTCCCCAGCCTGCAATAAACATTTGTTGGGGGTGGTGGTGGGGGTGGGATGAGTTGAGGAAGGTTAGTGTTTGTGCATGTGTGTGTGTGTGTGTGTGGGGGGGGGGGGGGTCCTGCCAGAACTTCAGTGCCAGCTCTCTGGCAAGAAATTCGCCCTTCCAAAAACTGCTTTTATGTGAACAGGAGTGGGTGGGTGTTTAGACGTATAACGCCCTTTTCCACCTTACAAGAGTGATATCGAAGACAGGGTAACAAGAAAAATGACAGCACATGGCACACCGGGCTCCAAGCCAGGTCATGTGGACAAAAAACAGTGAGGGTGGGGGTAGGGGGGAGAGGAGGGGGTAACAGAAAAAGAAAGAGAGACAGAAAGAAAGAAGAACACCCACAAAACATACCAACACAGGAACACAAAGGTGTGTCTCCAATACTGTAAAACCAGTCATTTGTCACAGACATTTACATGAAGAGATGACAGCAAATACACAACACATTGCAGTGCTAGTTTCAAAACCTGCCTGCAAAAATCAAAACATTTGTTACTTCTTTACAACTACAGCAAGAGAGAAGCCCCCAACAGGATAGAGAAAATACTGGATACAACACAGCATGCAGGAAAACCGAGGATGTGTGAATTCATGACACTGCAGTATTCCGGATCCCAGTCAGAATAAACGTTCCTCTCACATTCCTTCAACTGTCCAAATGTTTCTATGTCCCATTACCTTGCCATTCGCATTTAACCTGGTTAGGATGTTTCTACTTCCTTGTCTTGCTCATGTAACCTGCTTGATTATGACTTTCAATTTTCTCTGCTCTTCCCCAAATCACACACACACACACACACACACACACACACACACACACACACACACACACACACACACACACACACACACAGATTTTGATAGACCATAGGAATTTTTTTGTTTAAATAGGGTTGGGGGTAAAAAGTATGATCCGCATAGTAAGCTTTATGTTAGAGATGTCTGAGTAGCTGTATTCTTGCAATATCACTGCATGCACTTTTCAGTATCAAAACGGAGTTATCGGTATACATAAAAATACATATGCTGAAAAACAAAAAATCTGGTATGCTGTAGAAGTTGCAGGGACTCGACAGAAGATGAAAATTATCTGGTATGCTGTAGAAATTGCAGGGATTCGACAGAAGATGAAAATTATCTGGTATGCTGTAGAAGTTGCAGGGATTCGACAGAAGAGGAAAATTATCTGGAAGCTGCTGGTAATGTGTTCAGTCCATGTACATGTATCTGCCTAAAAGACCATAAACAAAACAATTTCTCTCTCACTCACTAAAATGTTTCATAAGAGAAACAGAAACAGCGAAATACACACAACACATGAATACATCTGGAAACAAGCTGAAGTGACGCTTGTCAATCAAACTTGTGATTTTCATGAGATCGCTTAAACAAAGTTTCATAATTACCTTTTAAACAAGTGCAATACATACATACATATACGAAACAATTATTTGGCAGAATCAAATGTTCACATAACAGTTCATTAAAAGGTAAAAAATACTGCTTGCAAACATTTTCAAAATAGTTCTGTATGTCTCCTATGCCACAGCTTCGACGTAATAATTATCATTTCAACAGATATCACACAGTTCAAGAAATGGAGATCTCGAACAAAACAGAAAGTCATGATTACTTTGGCAGTAGCAATTTACGCAAAATTTAAATGAGACTTTATCACAGTGAAATACACACGCTGACAAATGTCACCAAAAAATCCTCAAAGTTACCGCTAGAGATTCTTGTACAGACCAATCAAGCTCAGAGTGGCTGATTTGAGTGGCATAGAGGAAAAGAGGTCTATCTCAAACATTCTTGATTTTGATTTTTTGTTTGTTTGGGCAATACATTCTTGACTTTGATGTATTTTTGTTCAGGCAATATCTCCACCATAGATTTGTCAAGTGACTAAGTGGCACGGGTGAAATACGAACAATACCATTATGACAGCCATTCGGAAAATGGGGCCACCCAGTACCTATTTCATTTTCCAATTTTGCTGGGGGAGGAAAGCTGGATAACCAGAGAAAGACCCCCCCCCCCCCCCCCCCCGGTCCGACGCGCTACCTATTAGACCACTACTCACCCTTAACTTTTCATATCTGTTTTTGCTTCCTTGAGGAAGGACTAAGTGCTGGGGATAAATTTATACAAAACAGTGGTTTAATGCAGATAGATCACTTTCATTTTGGAAAGCAAATCGCTATGGTCTAACTAATTTTTATTATTATATGTACATGTAATCCATTTTATTACATAGTAAAATCTGTTTTTGTGAAATTCACAACTTAGGGAAGTTTTTCGTGTACTATATCTGGAGGCCTGTGCAGTTTATTTTGAGTTTTCATTGAAAATCACTTTCTCATGCTCTCGGGGGGAAAACAAAAATGAAAAAGATCTTAATTTTCTCAAATCTGTCAACCCCCCCCCCCCCCCCCCCCCAAAACCCCAGAGAGACCACTTTTCCTCTATGCCCCTCATTTGTATCTGCCAATACCATTCTCTCAAAATCCTATTGAACATATCTAACGTGATCTGGAAGAAGCCCTAAGTACTTTCTATACGCATGGTGCTTAGGCACTTTTTCCAGAAGATGGTACATGTAAATACATATATCACCCTTCACTGTCACTGAGAAAGAAAAACTAGTGGGCACTGTTTCGGCTTGTTTTACACTGGCATCTACTGACTCCTTTTGGCGTCTACTAACTTCTTAAAGCAAAATTGTCTTAGTATAAAATGGGGCGCCGAGGCCGAGAGAGATGCCCAATGGGCAATGAAGAGATAAACTGTGAACATAATTAAACTGTCAGCGTGGTTGACTCTTTGTACCCGACTGCTAAAAACGCCTTTGAAAACAAAGCACAAATATCAAATAAAAACCTGCCTCCGGTAGTACGTCTGTCACCAGTAACAAGCAGCAGTCAGGCAACATTCATTTTCGTCAAATGTGTGTCCAAAACAGTCACTTGTGTCAAGTTATAATTCCAGAGGCCTGTATCGGGGTCATGGTGAGCTGTGGGCAGGACTAATGGCACACAGTCATGTGTGGTTATTCTATTTATGGGCCGGGTGTTGTAGAGTGGCCGCACACCAAGAAACGTGCTGAAGGTTCCTAAACGCCTGATTTCTCCAAAATCAGAGGCTGCAAAAAGTTAACCAACGACAACAACAACAACAACAAAATGCAGTTGTAATGTCCAGACTGAACACCAACTGATTTAGCAAACAGCATTTTAGCATCAGTCAAAATTTTTGTTGTTGTTTTGCTCGAACCAAGTACTGTTAATCATCTCGACTTCCTTGTGACCGATTCAATGTTTGTTCTGATGACCATGATCAATAATTTAACTTGGATACATGAAAGCAAAAAAAAAAAATGACAACCAAAATAATGCTGACAGTCTTGAGAGTTGGCATGCATAGGTATATCACATAAACTGTTCAACTGTCACCTGGGAAAAAGGTCTAAGGGCTTACCAAACCTGTGACACTTAGGCCCTTTCACCAGAAGACGGTCATGTTGCTCCCATGACAAGCAACAAGCTGCTGACACTTTATCACTAGCGCGCAACTTAAAACAATGGTTCAAATTTCAGTTTCAGGCAGTCAGCTACATAATCCCATCAACAAAGCATAAATTATAAAAAAAAATGTGACCTGGACTGAGAGTAGCATGTACCGACATGTGCCTGCATGAGTTCACAAACATGCGCACAGCACACCGACTGTTTGCTGGAACCACGCTCTCACTCACATGGGAGTGAAACAAAATGGACGGGCACTTTCCCGGTGCCCTGCTGCTCCGAAATTTTCGATGACAAGCACTCTCGGTTAAAGCTGTTATTCTGAAATATAAGCATAAACCTACCTTTAGATTGTAGGAACGAATTTGTAAAAGTCGTTCCCCGGTTGATACATGGCCCCATTCTTTCTAACTGACAAGTAGAAATCCCAAAGCATTTTTCCAGTGTGACGGATTTTTTAATTTTGAAGGCGGCCGTTGGAAAACTGTGGTGCTATGGCCCGCAAAAACGCCAAAAGGGGGTACTATGATTTGGATGGGGCAGGGCAGTGTAGAAACGCCCGTACATTTTGTTGAACCCCCTGCTCACAGCATCTGAAACATCCACTGCTCAATTCACACTGAAGCCTGGAGGACCTATAGCGTATGCTTGTAGCTTTCGCACAAAGAATCAACATCGCCATCAGAGTGATCGAGAAGGAGAAGTTGCACAGCCTTCACACATTGACATCGATCGTCCCCTCTGGAACAGATCTGAGCTGGTGGGGCAGCACGAGATCACTGCGTGCAGGACGGTAGGTGTCCGTGGACCGGACTGTGGCGGAATACGGCTGGTACGTGTTGGACGACATGACTGAGTCGCTGCTGGAGCGCAGTGCCGTCAGGTCCAGTGGGGGAATGTCAGGCTGCCGTCGGAACATGATTGGAGTCAGTGGCAGCTTGCTGAACGCGTTGCGACCTGTGTAGTCGAGACTCCCATCCGGTAGCAATTTGGCCGAGGAATTGAGAGTGAACATGGTGGTGGAGTTCAGGTCTGCACTTTCGGCCGTATCCTCTAAGCTCTTCTGCGTGTTGCTGCTGGTTTTTTTCTTGCTGTGAATGAGGGCAGCGGGGCTCGAGGACACCTTCGTCACTGGTGTGGATGCGACTTCTTTCAGGGAGTCCTCAGAGTCTGAGTGTGGTACGTCCTTTTCGAGCGTTTGTGCTTTGCCTTTCTTGGCGGTTTTCTGCTTGCCTTTTGCATTAACTGCTGGCAGTGGCAGTGTCTGTGTGTGGTTATCCTCTGTGGCTGGATAGCTGTACATGGAATTGTCCCCTGAAACAATACAACCCAGTAACATGTCAGTACAAGTATTGGTGTTAAAAAAAAAAAAAAAAAAAAAGGTCCTCAGTGATGCCTGTCCCTGCCAGATTCCCAGCACATTGTACACTGAAGTATGTGATGCTGAAGATAGTGTAATTTACCAGCAACAATCAAGCAAAGTGTATACAGATTTGTGTAGATATTCTGTGATTTCTTCAAATAATTATGTCTTGACTACATGCAAGGTCTTTGCTTCAAACACAGTTTTTCATTGTGTTTTGGGAAAGGTGGCAGTTTTGTGAACATAGTTGTTACTGTTCATGTGATGATAAAACTGTTGGGATTTGATTACAAAAAGTACAAGTACACTGACACACAAATTTGTTTAGAATTGTGTCAGTACAGTACAGTGGCTTACATACATGAAAGACCAAATTCTTTTTCTATACTTGTCCCCCAGCAGCCTGCACGCAGACAGAAGGGATCCATTTGCAAAACCAAAAATGTTCATGAATTTTAACTTCCACCAAGCTGAAACACGGTATTTGAGTGATAATTATACTGACTGCGGCTCGAGAAAATTCAATCTCAGTTGTCTGTATCACTTACCAACTGTGGCTATATTTTGTTCTCCTCTGGCACTGCCAGCTTTCTTCTTCTTCTTTTTCAGCTTACGGACTGCAGTAGATTCCACCTGAACCAGAGGGATAACACATCAGACTTGGAGCAAAAACATTAGACTTCTATTCACAGAACCTCAGTTTAATTTGTACAAGAAAATGTTAAGATAAGATAAGATAGATTTATTGCTTCTTAGTTACAATTAAGAAGAATTTGCTTTGCTCCTCTTGATAATAAAACACAATTGATATACACAAACATACCATATAAATACATATAACACATTCACACACTCAGTCATTGGCTAAAACACAATTTAGAGAGAAGAAGCACTAGCATTGCCTCACATTAAACTATGTTAAACAAGCACTAAGAATAACAGTTAAAAAGGAGGGGCAGGCCTAACACAGAATACAGATCACAGAAAAAAAAGATGTTTTAAATAAGACTAAAATCTGTGCAATGTCATGTGTTTTAGCATGATTTTATGTGCTTCAGAGAAGGAAACACTTTTTCGGGAGAGGAAAATATTTAGCCAAATTTGGAAATCTGTGAAAACATGGAAGATTTTACGCCCTGACAAACTGACATTGAAAATGAATGCTACTCAAGATTATTTTGAGCCAACGTCTCATCTCCCAATTAGCTTTAAAAAAGAGGCAATTAGCTTCTGAAAAGTACAAGCACATTTAGGCGGCAAACATTTAGAATCAGAAATTTCAGCAACAGTACTGCTTTCCACTTGATCTACAAGGCAAAAAAAAAAAAAGCTTCAAGAATTACTTGCTTCCTCATGTCAGTGTGTCAAGTGAGGAATATAGGAGGTCTGCTACATTTACAAAAATCTGGCTGGGGGAAAATTCTGTTGTAAACATGTGAACAAGTGAAGTGTCAGTGAAGATAGTTACTCACAGCATCATCACCCCCTTGATGTAGTGGTGATGAAAGTGGTGGTGGTGTCTCACCGCCGTCTGCTTGGTCTGATCGTCGCAACGCTTCTTGGTATTCTTCAAGTGCTCGGTCACTCCTGTCACAGACACACAAGCATTAGCACTACTTTGATGCAAAGCATGAAAAGATCTGTTACATCATTATCTAGCATTTCACAAGAAATCTTGACAGGTTCCACAGACATGCTGATTATTTAATCAGTTGGTTATCTCCAACATCGTAAGTTTGTGAAGCCTACAAGATATAGGACAGTGATAAACGACAAAAAAGAAGAAGTGTGTTTGTTTCAGGGTTTATCAAATCATTCATCAAACCATTAGGGTTAGAGCTGGTTGTTGTTTTTTTTTTTTGTTTGTTTGTTTTTTTCCCCTTCCCTGTTAGACATTTTCAGGTGGCAACATTAATTTTGTAAATGTGAAAACACAACAGTTGGGAAAGGGCACCTACATTTCTGACAGAATATATGTAGAGTTTTGAAAGTGATATAAACTGTCCTCATGCATACTGGTAAAGAGAAAGGTGTGATCGTGTTAATTTAATTACCTCTTCTGTGACGTTTGACCAGTGGAGACAACTGGTACACTTTTGCTAGGTGTCACTTTGTTTGCCTAGGGGAAACAGATTATATCGATGAATACGTAGACACACATCATATACTTTTCGTCTGAAAACAAAACAAAAAACACACAATCACACACTGACAATGAAATGAGAATAAATCTTCGATACAAAATCACGATAAGACACAATCAGTTTTACCAGTCGCACCGTGAAACACTGAAAAACATTACAGAGTGACACTATGAACTGCAGGTTAACACTTTTTACACCTATAAAACTAGATGGAGAGATAATTTCAATAACATAAGAAAAAAAATTAATGAAAATCACTGGTATCAACTGATCAATAAATTAACATTTACCTAACCAAATTTAAAGGTCAGCGTTAGTGGCAAAATATCGTCAGCTTCACACACAATAATTCTGTACTGGAATTATTACATTTCTCCAGAAAAGAAAGCTTCTCAAGCCTTTTTTTAATTTAAAAAAAAAAGTGACTTCCAACTCCACGCAACAAAGTGCTGCAGCCTACTACCACAAAACCACACACACACACACTCAAAATAGCTAGGCTACCATCATTTGGCAGAAGGGCCTACACATTCATCAAATTTATGGCACTTCAGCCCTGTCATCAAATGGCAGTAGAACTACAAGTGCATTCCACCAACTAGTGTACGTGCATTGCAAGGGGTTAACCTTGTGGTAATGGTATCAGTATTGTGCTGGCGACACACTGTGGAATTCGCTTCCCAAATTATACAATTCTTGAACAGAGATTCTTTTTTGTTGCTCTTAAATGGAAATGCTGGATGTATGCACCTGTATTGCCATCTGGTGGTGGGAGGAGATTGTGTGTGTGTGTGTGTGTGTGTGTGTGTGTGTGTGTGTGTGTGAGAGAGAGAGAGAGAGAGAGAGAGAGAGAGGAGTCCCTTTATGTGCATATTTTCTCCATTATATAGCTCATTAGAGATGTCTGTTCCTTTACATTCTAAAAAGAAAATCTGTATTTGCTATGTTCTACATTCAGCGTAGTCCTTTCTACATATCACTAGTACCTGCATCTATGTCTCTTGCTCAGCTGGCATTCTTGACTATACGCGACCCAGTGAATGGGGTAGGGTGAGGACAGTATAGTGAATGGATCAGTGTAGATGTCAAGCATTATGATTATTGTAATGTGTTGTTTGCTTCTCTTTTTTTTTTTCCGAACTGGCAGGTCACTTTTACTAGCTTTTCGTGAATCTGTATACATAAGGCTGGGGAATTGCTGCGGGAAAAAAAGACTGAAACCAAGGCTAGAGTGCAGGGGCAGCGCTCTGCTGGGGAGCCACAGGAGCAAGAAAACCAATTTTAATATTATTAAAGGCATTTACTGATTTAGTCGCCTCTCCTGGCACCCAAAAATGAAATACTGCCTTGATACTGACATGCAAGAATTCTAAAATGAAGTTAGACTGTCCCATATGGCATTAAATGCATCTTGATTAGTTGATAAATGCAACCTTTTCCCTCCTTTTCTCGGCTGAAACTTAGATTGTTTTGGCGGAAAGGACAGGAAATTTGTCTGAAAATTGCCAGATGACTGAAAATTCCCCAGCCTGATATATATATAATGAAAAGTAAATATATATAAGAGGAATACAGAAATCCATGACTGTAATGAAATGGAAATTTCTTCCCCCCCCCCCCCCCCAAACTGGCAGGTTACTTTTGCTAGCTTTTAGGAGAAGCTGTATAATGAAAAGTAAAAATATCAGAGGAATACAGAAATCCATGACGGTAATGCAATGGAAATGTTTTTTTCCCTTTCTCAAACTGGCAGGTTACTTTTGCTAGCTGTAGGAGAAGCTGTATACATATAACGAAAAGTAAAATGGAATGCAGAAATCCATGACTAATGAAATGGAAAGCTGAAGTAAGTGATGCGTCCATGGAAAAGTCCCTAAACCCCATGAAATAAAAAGAAAAAAGGAGACATAGTTTTTATAGTGCTGCTCTCCAAGTACCAGTACCAAGGACTCACTGTGCTTAAAGCACCTACCCACACACACACACTGTCTATTTGCATCCACTCTTAACATCCAATTTGGTAGGTGCAGCGACATCAAACGCCTCATGGTACACACACACACACACACACACACACACAGACAAATAACTTGAAGAAGAAAGAAAAAAACTGACTATGAAGGCAATATGCTTGTAGTTTCACTGTCACTATCTAACAGCAGACCTCTCAGAAATCACAAAGCACAAGGCATAGCAATGTATGTAAACGCAAAAAGAGGCCTTTGAAGAAAGTGTCCTAACTGAGTAACTCAGTGCAAGTCTTTGAAATCATCTCAGCGGTTAGCTGCACACCCAATATCAGCTGTGATCACAGTTACGTCCAGGCAAATGACAAAGCAATCCCCAAAGGTGCCACCACAGTTACATGCTCTACGTCCAATAATAAAAAAAATATATATATACTTACACCCTTAGAACTAGATTTCTCTCTTTGCTCCTATGAAGTAAGTAGCAAAAGGAAAACATGAGAGAGGAAAAAAAAAATCACCAGCTACTGATATGATACAGGGGGGTAGGGGTGGGGGGGGGGGTGGGGAAGGGGGGGATGTTACAAAAAAGTTTTGAAATCAGCTATCCAAGAATGTACAGACCCATAGAAAAATTCCTAAATGGTCTGTGACAAACTGAGTTCAGTTCTTTTGATCTTTGAATATAAATCACTAATAATGCTAACACAAAAGCACAAATAAAACGAAATTACTGACACAACTGAATATTAAAAAAAATAAATAAATACTATTTACAGAATTCATACACCTAGAACTCTACTGTCACCTGGAAAAAGGTCTTAAGCACTTATCATGTCCATAGCACTTAGGGCCTTTAACAGACGACAGTAGAACTGGAAACAGAATTACTGATATATATACATGTACCTATGTACATCACATCGTGACTTGCAAAAATAAACGGTCTGATTCACGCTGCATCAGTGCATGCATTCTGCCAGAGAACGTCTCTGGACTTGCCTGCCCTGGTACATACATGTACCACAAGAACTCAAGACTGTGGTCTCTTCTCAGCTGCAAATATTACCAAATTTGCAACATAAAAAACCCCCAAAACATACAAAAGCCCTGAAATGTTGCTGCCAGAGAAAGAATGCCTCATGCTACTATGCATCATTATCAACATCACGTATATATATATACAGGGCTTAACAATAACATGCTTTCTCTGTTTTTCTGTACCTTGAATGAATGTGGTCGTGATGGTGCTGATGATGAGCTTTGCTTCTGACTGTCAGCATCGTGGTAACCTTCCTTCTCCCGCAGCATCACAATGTACTCGTATGTGGTCATACCTTTATACACTGAGAAAAAAAAAAAAATGATGTTTCCATGTGAAAAAAAAAGAGGAAACTAACAAATCATAACCGATATGCAACACTGACACTGTGCAAATAGCTCAATAGTATGGTTGACTAGAAACAAAAAGATTGCACGTGAAATATTAATACATAGTAATCACATTAATATAGGTGCTTTATCCAAACTATTCGGCGCAAAGCACCACAAACTAAACCCAACACACACTCAAGTGAATCATATGCATTCTCTAACACATGGGACATGAACACATTACAATCACACGGTGCAAAGGGCCAGCTCAGCAATTTCAGAATGTTAGAATTGCATTTATTATTTTGTGGGCAACATTTCCAAAGCAGAAGGGGAGAAAGCCAGAGTACCAAGAGATGATGACGGGCGGCCTGAATGAATGGTGCCATATACAAGAACGGACAATGCATCACCCCGAGTGGGACTCGAACCTGACCTCTCCCATTGGTGACAAAATCTTAACCACTAGCCCATCGACTGTCCGAATACTCTAAATCTTTCCAAACTGTGATGTTCTCTTTCTTTTTCACACAGGCTAAAGAAGTACACGCAATACAGACAAAATAACAACGGCAACAAAACAACGGGTGGTGATGGTTAATGGGGATAAGGGAGAGGTTGAGGAGCAGCTATGCGATTATCAAGTCTCATCACTCACTGAGCCAGAAATGGAAAAACTGGAGGTGTGCAAGGAGCACCAAGGTAATGGCTGCCAGCAGAGTTGTGATACCAGTCAGTGTCAACCAACCCTCAGCAGATACACTCTGATGCACGATGAGAAAATCTGCAACATGCATTCAACAATTTTAGTTTATTTACCTGTGGTATACAATACATACAAAACTCTACAATAATAATCAGTTTACCTTCTTCTTAAAAAAAAAAGAACAAACAAACAAAACAGTACACACACACACACAAAACCAAGACTTTTGAACTTCACATAAAATTTTACCCATAATCTATCATCTTGTGCCATTTTCAAACAGTCTCAAAGCCCATTTTCAAACAGTCTCAAAGCCCATCTATTTAAAACCGATAATTACTATATCTGGTATTTTTTCCCCAACATAACTCGCAGTTTGGTACATGTACATAACATTGTCCTCATGTTGCCCGTCTGTGTATGCATGTGTATGTAAGCTGGTTTCTATTTAAGTATTCTGCATCTGCTTCTTGGTGTGTAACATTTCTTCTTACGTGGTTGCTTTATGCTGCCCGCGTGTTGCCAACTGTACCTGCTTTGATTTTGTCATTATGTACAGCACTCAGAGCCTGTTGTGTACATGTATAAACACCCTGTAAGTCTATAAACACCCTGTAAGTCTCATATATCATTATTATTGTTTTGTTTCTGATGGAACTGTTTTATTACTGCTGTATGCTGATAAAGACAATCTAGGTAAATTTGATCACATGGAGGAAAGAACAACACACTAACAAAAACAGGACACAAGCGACTTACCAGCTGTGTCGTTCCCTGAGAAAGAAAACAATGTAGACATATCATACTGATGGTTATGAATTTTTTTAAATGTACGGTAAGACATCATACTTGGACATGGAGATTAAAAGCAATAAAACTTGTAAATCTAACTCCAGTATAACTCATTTATTTTCTAGTAATGTTTGACATTTTCACAACTTAAATGTCACGTTTACCTTGGATTAATTTAAATGAATCTAACGTAAATTTAAGATTAGTTTTGTTTTGTTGTTCTTGTTGTTGCTGGTGGGGTTTGTTTTTTTTCTTGGGGAGGAGCGGGTGACTGCAACAGATACAACTGCATAAGTTAAAGTAGACAGCTGCTTACCCCTGTTTTCTTCTCTGAGGACTGCAACAGATACAAATGCATAAATTAGACTTACACGTATTTCTTAGGACATGATGCTTCAAATACTCTACTTTCAGAAACTTGTATTTAGTATGTCTGCAGGTGCCATTTTTATTAAAACTTAGTAACAAGCTACTGATTTAGATGTATACTTCACTGCTTACTACACAGTATTAAAGTTCACACACACAAACACACACATGGATAAAGTTTAATTCATAAATGGTGGCACAGGAAATCAACCCCTCTTGCTACTGACTTATACGGATGTGTTTGCGTCTGTTTGTGGGCGTGGGCGCACTTGTGTGCAAGATTTACTTGTGTGCGTGACTGAGGCTTCTGTTAGTGCAAGTTTTATTTGTTATTATTATGTCTTATCATTATTTTTCATGGTGGCCTACAATTTCCCTTCTGGGATTAATAAAGTAATTTGAATTTAAATACACTGTCTTACCTATGTAAGGTTGGAGCACTTCTTTCTCATCCTTGTCAACAAAGTAGCATATAAACTCCAGGAGACCGATACTTAAAACTATGAATGTTCCAATCGCTCCTGACACCAGTGATGACAAAAACCACCTGAAACAAGTAAAGTAAGTTTTAAAATGTATCTGGTTTAAAAAAACAACAACAACAAAAAAACAACTGCCACCTCAACCTCATACAGTTCAACTTTTCAGACACTGTCAGAATTGGATCTAATTATATTCTCGTCTCAAACCCTGCTTTGGAAATGTTCAGCCCACCAAATCTGAAAATGAAATGCAACTAAAAATTCCGAAATTTAAATAGCTGAGCTGACCCTTTGCACCATGTGATTGTAAAGTGTTTATGTCCAGTGTGTGAGAGAATGCGCGTGATTCACATGAGCGTGCCTGATGGGTTCAGTTCGCGGACCTTTCAGCCAATTCGTGAAATTGGTTAAAGCGCCTATACAATACTCATTATTATTATTATTAAACCCTCACAAACCTGTAGTTTCGGCCTCCCACACAGTTGTTGAGCCATTTACAATGGTGGTCAAAGTCAGAGACACACTTGTTGCAGGCACGACAATGCTTGGACTTCGGACCTCTGTCAAAAAAGCAAGAAAAAATGCAGAGTGAAGAAAACTTAGTACATGTATAACTGTATTACTTTGGTGTTACAACTATAAATATAATTTAACGTCTAGGATATCATCATGTGTTTTTGTTGAGTCTTTACATGTTAAAGTCTTCTACGCTGTGAGATTATAACTCTGGCCCACTTCTGTCAAACAGTGCTGAGTGTCAGAAGAGTACCGGTATGTTTTTGTTTCATGTTACTATCATTGAATGTACTGTGTAGAATGCTGCCTTCATTCTCCAAACTCCTATCTCTCTCTTGGTGCGTTCTCTGAAACTCTCTCTCTCTCTCTCTCTCACACACACACACATACACACACACACACACTCACACACACACAGAGTGTCCCCTCAAGTCCAAACCAAGACCTACACGTTGACTTCACAGAGGTAGCAATGCTGATTCTGAATAGCATGTGGATGCTTTGAGCGGTCAAGTCTTGCCACCGTCTTTCCTGTGCCTTTCTTCAGCACAGAAGGGTCAGCAGGGTTGATGGTGGTTGCAGTCAGCAGTGTCACGACTATCACCAGGCCTACAATACCATTTACCTGTGTCCAGTCAAGGAACAATGGAATATTTATGACTTATCACCAGCAGGTGAGCGGTGGTCTAATACTAGTAATAGGTAGTGCGTTGGATTTAGCCACTGCGCTTCTGAACGGCCTTCACCAATGTCACGGCAATGAAGTGTGGGTTCGAGCCCAGGTCGAGCTTGTGATTATTATGTGATACTGGTTTTTCCTGGCTGCCGATCGGGGGTTTCTCTCCGGGTTATCCAGCTTTCCTCCCCCAGCAAAATTGCTAAATTGTAAAAAAAAAAAAAAAAAAAAAAAAACACCCAAGGAAGGATCTAAGTATTGGGTGGCGCTGCACTGCGGCGACACGCTTCCCCCAAGGGAAGCAGCCCGAATTTCCCGAAAGGGACAATAAAGTAGTTTAAAAAAAAAAAGAAGAAACACCAAAAAGTGTCTGTCAGTACTATTTCCCACAAATGTCAGTAATTTTTTGCACTTGTCAGTATTCTGCCGTAAAAAGAAAGTAATAATTAATATATATGTACAGAAAGCATGCACACGCACACACACATCTAAAAGTGGAAACGCAATGCAATTCTAGCTTAGAGAAAATTGTAAAGTTTCAGAGCTGACTCTAGGCACAATTGCCCATTTGTAAATGAACAGCAGTCTTAAATCATGTCTGCTCTTACTGATATGGCACGCTTGTGACTTGTGATATCCCAGTCAGAACTAAAACGTGGTGCGCTCACACTAAATCTGTCATTTTCTGTTCATGCAAAGCTGTATTTTCTATTGATCCTTTTGAAATATTTCAAATTTATCTCCTCTGCATTTTTCACAACCAGACCGTATTTGATTGAGTTATGCAGAAAATAATATGGCCAATCCGTTCTAATTGGCATCTATGCAGGTATGGACACACTGATCACTGTTTTGATGTATGTTCCTATTCATCAGCTGACATGGTAGATTAAAACTGGCACTGCTGTCCTTTCTACTACATGTATAACACACCTCTTTACTGGGCAAGTCAAGCATGAGAGGTTTAGAAGAAGAAAAAAAAAGGCAGTACAATAAAGGATACAATGTAGGCTGCAGGCTGCCAGTGGGTGGGAAGCGCAGGCACCATGGTGGTGAAGTAGATCAGCATGAAGTACAAGACTGCCACCCACCCTCCGACCTGCAGAAGATGCAGTGGTAGCGACCAGCCATTTTTCCGGCTACCCTCCACCCTCAGATTCTCGTGGTCCACAGCCATCTGGCAGAGGAAAGTTGCAACAATCCATTTTAGATGGAGGGAATTCTTAATCGAGATAAATGTGATTAACCCACTGGTCACTGTCTTAAAGATAAGATCTGTAAAGTATACTTCCGTCTGCAAGATAAAAAATATTCAGCTTCCCCGGCATGCACAACAAAAATCGATGAAAACATCCAAACAAAACAGCAGATTTCTTACAGTGTTTTTTTCAAGCCTATCCGGCGCATACGTTGCTTCTGACGGCAAGAGGCTCCATCGTATTTCACAACTGAACAATATCGGATCGGCTGCTGGTCAGAATTCCTTATGAACACGGAGTTAGGGCCAAATAATCACAGCAAGTGCGCGAAGAAGACAAGTGCGCCTCCATCTTGAATCCAAGGTAACTAGAGAGCAGTGTCTTCACTTCCGCTTCAGCTGAACGTAAATTTCTCTTATTTCAGTTCAACGCCTGGGCGACAACAACTGAAAAGCAAAAACATTTCCTTGATCCACATTGTGTGTTTCACATTCTCGGTGAAACGTGCAAAAAACAACAACAACAACAACAAAAGTTTTGAGAGTATTCTAGACTTTACTTTCCAAAGTTTTATGGTTTGAGAACAATTGTAGTCAACTCAGCCCACGGCAAAGTCGGCCTACTGTCAACTTGGCATCACTAGGTCAGGTCGGCCCAAAGCCTTAGTCAAGTCGGCCCATGTACAAAGTCTTGGCTCTCGCCCCAGTCGCTCGTAGTGGGAGAGATATAAGAGGGGATGGCTGGAGTGGGGGTGGGGTGGAGGTTGGGGGGAGGAGAGGTAGAGGAGTGGGAGAAGGTGTCGGGAAGAAAGACTTTGTTTGCGAGTGGCTGATGGCTACACTGAGCCAGTCCGGCCGACAAGCCCGGAGCGGTCACGGTCCCAGACCGGCCACACTGACGCCGTCAATAACATTTTTTGCGCGTGTGCCCAGCCAGCCTTACGCCGTACCTGTAAGCGATCAAAACTCACTACTCTCCCGTATGAAGGAGAGAAAGCGATTGACTTCTTCTTCAGCAGAGCGCTCACGAGGATGGGCCGAGTTGGTGTTGAGGATGTGGACGACCTGACTGTAGGCCTAGGCCGTGTTGGTAGGCCGAGGTTATGGCCGAGTTGACTTGATACCTTTAATAAGAAAAATATCTGCTTTCAAAAGGTTATGCAGTTCACCTATTGTACATCAGAGCATAACATTTCCTGGTCCTGTTTTAATTTTGGAGTATTTATTTTCAAGTCTGGTTGCGTTTTGTTTTTGCGTTTGTCTCACGCGAAAGTGAAACAACACGCGAGTTCTTTCCCTTGTGGAGAGTGGGTTCTTGTGGTATGGCCGCTGTTGGTGCAGTCAGAGACTATCCACATAGTGTATGGTCTCTGGTGCAGTAGTGAAAACCTACTTGTTTGATCTGAATGTATAGCGTTACTTCTTCAGTGTGTATCTCAGTATTTTTTTTAACTGATTGTTGAAAGGCAGTCACTGACAGTGTCTGTCGCGTTTACTACATGTAAATCTTTGTCAAGTACACATCACCAAAAACTTAAGTGGTACACTGAGGTTGTCCGTTCCTGTGTTATACTACACTCAGCGCCTCTGGGAACACCCTAACGCAAAGCTGACTAAATGCAGCAATCAAAGTAAATCACGTTTACACGCCGGAAGACGATTTTACACTGGATGACAATCATAAACTGAGAGATTGTATCTGTGTTTTTATCTCGAGGAAATTTTTCGACTGTGTGTCCGCATTTTACAAGCTGCACAGCCAGTGGCATTTAGAGAAACCATAGATAGTAGAGACAGTGTCCAGTTAATTGAGAGGGACCAAAACCATTGACAGTAGAGAATAGTAAAACATTAACCCAAGTACAATGACAAGGGACGACAACATGCCAAATTACGTCACCACAATGCTAAGTCCTGACGTCCATGCATCACATTCTGTCTTGTATTCCCTCTGGCTCAGTTCAAACAAAGCCTGCAAGTGTCATTTTTTTTTAGGTGATGTTAGAAATAGATTTCTCTATTCCCAGCTCTTGCCCAATATTGAGGGAAATCATTTGTAGAGTAGGACTGACTTGCCGACTTGAAAAAAGTTCATAAAAATCTACTCACAGGGGGGAAAAAGTCATAACTAGTTTCTTATGGAAAACATAATAAATGCAATGCACACAGATGTTAAGACACGCTTACTGAAAATAAGTGTCTAAATTCAGCAGTTCAAATTAGAAAAATAATCTTTGGCATCACTGTTTACATAAAGATATATAAAGATGGTATGCATATTTTCATGAAGTGGCTCAAACAGTTTGTTTAAAAAAAAAAAATCAACAAATTTTGCATTTCAAGGATGCAAAGTTTCTTTGTTGTTTCACTGGGAACACAGCTTTTAGTTTTACCCGTAGATGACATACAGTACATAGTGTTGCCAGATGCCTATTGCTACTTTCAAAGCTACTCTTGCCAAACTCTGTTGATAGGTTATCAAAGGGATGAGCAACCTTAACCGCTTGACTCATATGATTTCTTATTACGCTGTATGTGCAGCCCAGGTGTGTGCCATCATGGACACACACCATCTGGAACGACTCCAGAGAGAACACATACAAGCCTTGCTTGACACAGAGGAGAAGCTGACACAATGGTATTTGCAGCAAACCCCCTTAACCTCCAGAGCTCTGTCTCTCAGCCCCCCCCCCCCCCCCCTCCGCTCTTTTCTCTCTCTCTCTCCACTTTCTCTTTTAGGTTTGCTTTGCGTTTTTCTTTATTGTAGTATGTAGTTTGAACAACTTGTACATGTATGACAGGCAGAAATGCCTACAAGTATCCTAATAAACGTTTCATCATCATCATCATCATCTCTCTCAGTTTTAGAGGTGTGGAAAGCCAGTATTAACATGTTCATAGTACAAATGAAACCCAGGAAACTTAGAAATCTCTGATCGCATACATGGGTCATACATGTGCTTCAGTCTGGCTGCAAAGTCACAGCATGTGCTATGGATCACTTTGACTTACTGTATAGCTTATGTTGCATTGTCTGAACTGTTTCATTCTGTAGTCTTCATTTCTGTTTACGCCCCTGAGGAAGGCTTCTGCTTAAACTCAGTGTGTATGTGTGTGTTGTGTGTGTGTGTTGCTGGGTCCTTTACTACTTATCTGACAATTTTTTTTTTTTTCCGGATCTGTTTTGCAGGGAGAAATTTCGTTCAGACTATCTGGCACTGAAGGAAAGACTGCGCACCTTACCAGACAAAATCACACATGATGTCATGGTAACAGTTTTCCACAGACTGGTATCCAGTACCATTGCCATTAGCATTGAAATATTTACAATTCAGATGAGGCAGCGAGAGTGTGTCACTATTGGGCAAAACACTTTTGGGAGGGGGAATTGGGATTCTGCAGATTTTATCCTGGGGTCGCAGGGGTTGTTACTTTTAATGTATTAAGAGTAGGGACTAGGAACGACTGTGGACACCCATCTGGTAAAGGTGGGGCTGGGGTGTGTGAGTGGACAGAAAGATGCATCTGATTAAGGCTGCGATTGTATAGTTCACCTCCGTGTGCCATTTGCACTTTGTGTAAACGCACTATGACAGCGATCGTCAAATGCGCTCGCCTGCTCGCTTTCGCTACCAAATTTACCGTCGGGCGAGTGAAAGCTCCGGTAGCGGTAGCCCGAATGGCGAGCAGGAATTCTGAGATGAATCAGAACCTAGCAGCCACTCCGGCTTCCAGAATTTTTTTTCGGGCTACCAGTTTTGTTCAGGGCGGTAGCCCGAATGGCTACCATGGTCCTGACACATTTGACGATCGCTGCTATGACTGTCTAAACAGCATAACGATTGCACCTTTACCACAGTTTAACTCCAACCCTGAACCTAACCCTAACCCTACATCTAACCAAACTAAGCAGGTGAACTACACTAAATGAGCGTGGCTGTGCTGGTATAGTTCGCCCAGTACAGCCTGAGAGTGCAAACTGTACTACATGTAACTTAAGGTGTCTAAACGCGGTAGACATTTTCAGGAACTGCAGACTGAAAAAGTTGGAAATATGTAAAATATTTATGACAACCACAAGCACCAGAAAAAAGCTGATCTTGACAAAAGCATCTTTTTAAACAAATTTTAAGTAAAGAAAAAAAAAAATCACCTCCTCCCAATAACAAAAACAACATAGCCCCCCCAAAACAGGCTCATTACTCTTCATCTCCCTCACAAACTTCTGTTTACTTTCAGGTTCCCTTTGGATCTCTGGCCTTCATGCCAGGGCAGCTTGTTCACACGAATGAGGTCCTTGTCTTGCTGGGTGACAATTATTTTGTGGAACGCTCAGCTCGGCAGGCAGCAGACATTGTCTCTCGCAGACTCAAAGGCAAGTGTGTATTTGACCTCTTTTCTTACCAGGAGTGAATCAGAAAACAATATTGATGTAGGTGGTCCTGTTCAGGACACAAGATTGTCATCTGCTTGTCCTATCCAGAGAAAGCTTAGTTTTAACTGATGAGAAAAATGTTTGACTTAACACAAGATGTTAAAGATGCCCCAGATGTGAGTATATAGGATTTCTAGGGGGAAAAAAAACCAAACCAGAAACTTTTTTAAAAGAAAAAAGAGGAGCTGTCTTTTTCCATTTTTTTCTTTTCTTACAGATACATGTACACCTTTCTTCTTCTTCCTAACACATAACCAATATGAACAAGAAATGAATGTCAGTTATATGACAAAGAAATTATTAAAACCATAGAAGAAATAGGCAGTGTTCATGAGTAGGATGTACATGCAGTGTGCCTGTTTTATGTTAGCGTGGTTTTCGTTGAAATGTGTGCAGAACTTGACAAAAACATTGAGTCCCTGAAGGAACAGAGGGAGCTCTTGGCGCCTCGTGCTGACTTCACAAATGAGATGTTGAACTTATCCAGTGTGAGTGTTGACTTTTTTTTGTTTTTTTTTAACTTTCCCTTTGAGGTTTTAGCGATAAGTTGGGGTGGTGTCAGGTGACTTTTTGACCCACATGTGTGTGTAATGAAATGTTGTCTGTCTGTCATCTGTCTGTCTGTTATCTATCTGTCTGTTACAAACTTTAACATTGGCTTTTTCTCAGGAACTGTAAAGAGCAGAAATATCAAAGTTAGCAGAATGGTAATTGGTGACTTAAGGGCCTTTCAAATATATCATTTGTAAGGAACCTCTGCTCAAAGTAAAGGTCATGTGTGAGATATAAAGGCTTTTTCTGTTCTAGTTTCCTAGAAAAGGTTGAAAATCATTGGTTTTGAAATGCACCACAGACCAAGAGGTAATCAGTTATTACCCTTTCAAAGGGCATATTTGATTGTAGGAAGGATGGGCTCTGATTTTATCTCATCATACCTTACCGAACAGAACAATGATTCTTAGATAGGTTCATGAGGAACGTGTATGCCTGCACCTTTTCCTTACGTGTGTTGTTTTTAAGGGTGCTGGGGAAATGAGAGAAATAGTTGAACCGTACGATGAAGAGACAGAGAGGGTGTGGAGAGGTGAGTAACTGACCCTTGCACATTTTCTTTGCCAGCCTGAACATTTTGTTCTCCCCCCCCCCCCCCCCCCCACACACACACACACTCTCTCACCACCATCACAAAATCCTGCCCCTTCCCTTCCCCCCTCCTTCCTTCACCGAATCGCACCTTCCTCAACACACACACACACACACACACACCTTGCTGCTGAGCTGAAAGTTTAGGGCCGTGAAACCTGAAGCTTTTCCGGGAGGGAGGGGTAGGGGAGAAGGGGTCCCAAAGGGTGGTGATTCATTGTTTTGCAGTTAAAGCAGCACTTGTTACACTCTCAATATTCCCAGAAATGCGCTTCTCTGACAGTCATGTATGACAGGTGAGCATAAAGCGCTACTGCAGAAGCAGCGCTTGTTATACTCCCAATACTTCCAGGAATGCGCTCCTTTGACAGTCATCTTTGGCAGGTGAACAAAAGCAGCACTTGTTATACTCCCGATATTCCCAGAAATGTGCTTCTCTGACAGTCATGTATGAGAAGTGAGCATAAAGCGTTACTGCAGAAGCAGCGCTTGTTATACTCCCAATACTTCCAGGAATGCGCTCCTTTGACAGTCATCTTTGGCAGGTGAGCATGAAGCGCTACTGCAAAAGCAGCGCTTGTTATGCTCCCAGTATTCCCAGAAATGCGCTTCTTTGACAGTCATCTGTGACAAGTGAGCATGAAAGTGCTGACGCTTCTGTGTGTGCAGAAAAGCATCGTGAGAACCTGCGGAAAGCACGTCAGAACAAGAAAAGAGAAGAGGAGCTTGCAAATGAAGCAAAGCCAGCGGACGAAGAGCAGGCGGTTTCTGACGAGGCACTTTGGAGGAGACTAGAGGAACTTGAACTGCAGGAGAAAAGAGGCAGAGAACTGGAACGGTAGTGAATTTTTGCTCACAAGCCTGATCAGTCAGTGCTAAGGATGCTAAACATTTTTCTCAAAATTTGTGTCCTGTGTAACGTCATACAGGGGGTTGAGATACGTGATATGAGGACGTGAGATGAGACAGTCTGGGGCTCTCATCTTTATATGGTCAAATTGTGTGAGCTTTTTCTTGTACCTTCATCTTTTAAATCTTATTTGGTGGACAGAGACATTCAACATTGAAATACTCACCCATAATACTGTCGC
Organism: Batillaria attramentaria; assembly: GCA_018292915.2. Classification (NCBI taxonomy): domain Eukaryota; kingdom Metazoa; phylum Mollusca; class Gastropoda; family Batillariidae; genus Batillaria; species Batillaria attramentaria. The sequence goes on along the minus strand of JACVVK020000009.1, from coordinate 2,465,579 downwards.
AATAGTACATGTTTAAGGTGTAGGGTGTAACTGTTATGATGGTAAGTTTTGTTATCTAGCACAAGACAGACTATGAGTGTATGCTTTGCTGTGTAGCACAAGACAGATTTTGAAACAATACTTCTGTTGAAACAGGTGAAAACTGAGGGCAGAAACATGACTGTGTTTTCAGGTGTCACAGACAGGATAGAGTAGTGCGTTGAATGTTGATGGTTCAGTCACACATGCTTTGGCCGTCAACTCTGTGAAACACCAGTTCACAGTGGCCAACACTTAAAGGTCTTCTTTCTTAGTGTGCAGTAAGACTGTAAGATCCAACTGTCTGTGAAGGCTCCCCCCCCCCCCCCCCCCCTTTAAAAAAAAAAAAAAATTGACAGATTTAACTGTGTCTCCAAGGTTGGAGCTGATTTTTTAAGTAAATGTTATTAGCATTTCGTTGCTGTTGGTTGCAGTCTTGAGGACAGTGTCGCAGAGGGGACAAAATCAGATAACAGCAGCATGGAAAAAAAAGAACACCATTGGCCTTCATTAGAGGAGGAGGAGGAGGAAGAAGGGGATGATGATGAAGATGACGAGAATGGTGATGAAGAGAACAGGCCATCTCCAGTGAAGAACATTATCACCTTTTCTCATTCCAAGGTGGAACCAGAGACCGTCACTAACTCTGCCAACAGCACATCAGCTGATGCACCACTTATTGTAAACAGTCCAGCTGACATCTACAGACTAGTACAGTCATTGCCAAAATCTATCCTTAAATCCTCAGACACTGAAGAGAATAGAGTAGCGGCCGTTGCTGAAGATGGTGAAGACAAGCCTCAGAAAATGGTCACTTTTGCCAGCCACAATGAGAGTCGAGGGGCGTCGCATCGTGGTGATGGTGATGGAGGCATAAATGCAGGTGATGCCAGAAGCTGCTCACGCCAGATTGACTCCAGTGGGGATCATACTAATGTGACGGGGCGTGAGGGTGCTGTTCATCGTGCCAAGGTGTGTGTGTGTGTGTGTGTGTGCGCGCGCGTGTGTCCTTCATGGAAGGGAGAGTGGTGTGTGTGCGTGTGTTCTACATGAAAGAGTGTGTGTTACGCAGTGCATGATATTGTGTGGCTTGCATCTCTCATGACAGAAAGCAGAGAATACTGTAACTGGACCCACATTACTTTTGTTTGTTCATGTACCGATTATGTCATATAGGTCTGAGCATGTGTTCCCAGTACCATATAATTATATCCTCAACTGAGCTAAAGCATGCACGGTATGAGCCATTTCTGTTTTGTCCGCAGGCTTTCACTGGCCAGGTGATGGAGAAACCTTTACACAAAGCAACTGTCACCGCCCCAGCCTCTGTTGATGCTACTTCCAGATCTGGACAACCCAACACGACCAGCACTTCACGCCCCATGTCCAGATTCCGAGCAGCAAGACAGAAACAAGGCAACACCAGTTGACAAAATGCTTTTGTCTGTGTTCTGTGTTCATACATCATTGAAAAAAAAAGGTGCTCATTTTTCTTCGTGTTTTCAAATGTGTCGATGGCTGGGCGTGTAACTGCCCTGAATTGAATAAACTAAATTTGGGGAAATGTTTTGAGCAGCAAGCTCGAGTGGAGTGATTGGTGTGTGTGTGTGTGTGTATTGAATTTAAAGTGTTATGGCAAGGCTGGGAACTCGCGGTTTCCTTTATTTCTCACAACAGGATACTTACAGATAATGAAAACCCCGAGGCTGGGGATTACAGTGTGTGTAAGCTTTGTCTATCCATACAAATGAACAACAAAACAAGCCAACCAGGCCACTTTTGTAAAACGTTTTATGTCACATGTACATGTACTGAACATCTCTACTGCTAAATTCACAGGTTTAGCATAATCTGGTCAACAAAATTTGCATTGAAGTGCATGTCCGTCCTTCTCTACTAGCTGATTATCCTACATGATATACACACATACAAATGAATGTTGGCAAACATGAATGACAAATGATTCTGCTGATTGAAAAATGTAAAGATTTGTGTCAAACACGTAGGCACTTACACAAATCAGTGACACTGCTCAGAAACGGCAAAAAACATACAAAAATATTGAAGAGCGAAAGTGAAGGCACTTGCACGCAGCAACGACACTGCTGAGCTGCAATACTGAATAACAGGAAATGGAGCCATTGACAAATACACAAATAATGGGGATGAGGGAGGCGGGTGGCTTGGGGGATGCACACGTTATTCGGCTGTTCCTGCACTGCCACAGTCTTAACGCTGCTGGTGCTGCCTCCTGCCTGAATGGCTTTGGCAAGGTTCTGGAAAAGGCAGACAACGGGAAATGTATCGTTTGCACACAAATTTCACTTTTGACAGCAGTGAGAAATCTAATTCATGAATGACATAATTGATATTTATATTTACTGTTTGAGATAATTTAAAACTCCATAGTCAAAATCTGGAAAGCAGTGTTGAATCATAGTCCGCTGTCATTTTAAATGCGACCTTGACACAATCAATCCAGTGCCAATTTTCCCGATTAAGTGCCCCTGATTACAGAGAATACACACTTGTTTGTTGATTTTGACCATAAAACTGCTTTTTATCACTCGTTTTTTTCAGTCAAAATCAACAAACCTGTGTATTTTCAGTAGATTGGGGCGAGCTCAATGGGAAAACTCTCCCTATATATACCCATAATGTGCAAAGTTTAGTGTATGCAATTTACCCTTTTTCATTTAAAAAAGAAAAAACGAAAACAGGAAAAATGGAAGGACTGCATTCTTACAAACAGATAAGATTCACACATTGTTAGAGTAAGCAATTAATTTGATTCATCACCCTCAGACATGTATTATACTGGTGCCTGTTAATGAGACCAAAGTAAATACATGTACTTACATTAAGAGTTTTAAAGCCAGGCTACATGATCACAGCAACAGGAAACTGATGGTTGAGGAGACAGATCACACAGCTGCTAACCTGAGTGTTTGAGGAGTCCGGCAATGTTCCCCATGTGGTGTAGAGCGTTATATAACTTACAAGTGAACTTCGCATTCAATTAAATTTTAAAAAAACTTTATCAAGAGACCGTTGTTTTGTTTGTTAGTTTTTGAAAAAGTTGACTGGGGTGACATAAACAAAAAATAGAGCAATGTTCCACACTGCATTTGGACATCTGTAGCTAGGGTCTGGTAAAATCTGAGGAAAAAATGTCTACCAACCCGCATCAACCATTGAAACAGTTCGGTGCGCATGCGGGCCCGCAGCTCGGGGTGGCTGAAAACGTAGAACATTGAATGAGAATATCTTCCTTCGTTTTCCAGCATTGCGTGCCAGACGTCCTGAGCATCTGCCCAGGACATCAGTGGTAGGGGACATGACCGCAGGTGACTACATGGATGTTGAAAGTGATTCTGCAAAAAGAAAGAGATGTGTGTACTGAGCAGCGTGCTATGTGCCGATCAAAGCCAAAGGCAATAAAATAGCATTTAAATGGTGCATATCGGTGGAGGCCAAGCTCTAATTACATTACAGTGGATAAAATATTGTGAGAAAATAACCAGGAACATTCAACACTTCAGTTTAACAAAACTAGTATGAGCTAAAACATACATGAGAATTGCAAAATGAGACAGTAGACCACTACAGAGGGAGGATGACTTGTTAACTTCATTTGAACCAATTAAGTATGTAGGCACTTATTTCCAGGCCGCGGTAAACCAAAAAATAGATGGAAAAACTGGAAGCTCAGTAAATGCACTGTTTTTATGAGATAGAGGAGGAGCTGCCTTTATGACAGTGTACCATCACTCAACACAATTCTCCTTTATCAGAATGGACCCTGGTTTTTTTTTTTTCCTTTTACTTGGAGGTGGGGGAGGGGGCGAGGGAAGGCCTTTGATATACATGTACAAACAACTGGAATAGAAGGACAGACATTCTGACAAGACTTACGCTGAATCTGGAGTGTGAGCCTGCTTCAAGTGCTGCTGATGGGATTATGCTGTCATCATCGTAATTCTCTTGGTTCTCCTGGTCACCAGCAGGGCCAGGAAGTGGCAGGGTTTCTGGGCAGGATGGGACAGCGGTCGCGGGAGAGACGGGCAGCCATTTGTCCTGGAAACAGACAAATCAGCTTGTAACGGTTCGTTGCGACAGTGTTAATCCGATCCCTGACTGGTCTGCAGTGATTGTAGTTTGTTACAAAACATTCATATTCACGCCTTTGTTTTGCCAAGGGACCCAGCAGCTGTACTGAAGTACCAACAGAATTGGCAATCTTACCGTTTCAAGTGCTACCACAATCTCTGCATGGACAATAAAATATCTCCAATGTAATATAAGTAGAAGGGATGCCACAAAACACATTACTTTACCTCAGGAAAGACCAAGTTTATGACATCTTTTCATAACAACAAACGAAGCCAGCAAAACTAATCAGTGTCTTACTAATGGTTGATACTTTCTGAGAAATATGGCACACACTCAGGCATTTCTATTCTACTATCTGCACACAGTGAAACACCTTCAGGTGACTGGTAAAGTCACTAGTTTTAAGCCTTAGATTCAAACCCGTGTTTTCATCACAGGGGTTTTGAAACAGCAATTTCTTTTGCTGAGTTATCTTGTCAGTTTTCCATGCTGAGACTGAGAGTCAGAGAATGAAAGAGAGAGAGAGAGAGAGAGATTGATTAAACATTACAGGATTGCGGGGTTAGGCTGTTGTTGTCTACCTTGTAAACTGTCCTAAGCTATTTCTATCTAGAACAAGGAAAGGAAAGAAAATACAACAGGAAACTAAACAAGAGAACCGGCGGAGAGAGAAGCCGGAGCGAGAATGACTGGCGGAGCGATCTGATAAAATCATCACATTGGCTAAACTGGACCAACTAAAACGACACTGTGATCGCGGTCCTTTCGAGTTTTCGCACAGAATACCCGGCGGCAATGCAAACGAGGCAGGTTATGGAGGACCGGCATTACTGATTAAAGTGAATTAAAGTGATCAGTTTTTCTTAGTTATCAAAAGTGCATATGATGGTAATTTTGGGGTTTTTGGTAAAAAGAGGCATGTTTGATGTGTTGGTAAATGACTGTCGGGCAGGGTGAGTGACCTATTTTCAAACATCTCGTTGGGCACGTGCAGGGCATGAATTACAGAGTGCACGGTTTTGAGCTGCTGATATCAGTATGTGGGGTTGGCACGCCGCTTTAGCAGACTTTGAAAATCACGCTTTCGACATCAGTTCAGCGGCCGGCCGGCTTGTCGACATGTGACTGACTGGAAACCAGTTCAGTGTCAGTCTGTTTCAGTCAGCGGTCGGCAACTTGTGTTGAAGGAAGTGTGGTGTCTGACATTTGCAGGAATCCGACTGAGCAGAAAACTGAATAACTGTAGCATCCCTCCAAGGCCGACCAGATGCCAGACGCCGCTAGTCTACCCCACTCTCCGACCGAGTCAGAGGACCGACCCATCTGAGCACCTGTTGTACTGATCGACGCGCCGTCATGGCCGGTGCGAAACCGCGTGCTCTTAGCAGAACAAAGCGGAATACAGATAGTTGTAGGCCGTGAGTGGTATCTGATATATCTGATGGCTATCTAACTGTGAGCTGCTTACACGGCTTCGGGTCGTGGTTTAGTTACAATATCACTTTAACTTGGTCAGTGGCTGCATAACTTGAAGTCGGTGTGACCGTGGCGCTCGTCAAGATGGAATGGCCGTGTTGGCAGTGCGGCAAAGAGCGGGTGGCTGACTGGCTGACTGAGGCGCAGTAAGTAGGTCGTCTTTTAATTTTGACTGTCCAAGCTGTTTTAGTTTAAAACAGTTCAGGGCTGGCGCATTCACTGTCTCTTTGTCAAGTGCATTCCCGCATGTGTGCGGACCGCTCTTTGATGGATTTCTGTTTTAAACTAGTTCTGGAGTAGTTCTTTAACCCGCCCATGGGCTCGCGAATCAAGTTAGTCTTTGTGGCTTGCGCGGCTTTAAGCCTCAAACTCACTCACTTAACCCCATGGGCTCGCCTTGACGTGTCAAGCCCTTGTTCTCACGGTTGCGGCGGCGCTTATTTCGCTGACTCATTTACTTTTTGTTGAGGAGCCGGGATAGCCAACAGGTAGAGTGTTGGACTCGGGCTGTCAGACATCAGTATCCATCTCTGCTGAAATGCTCACGGCGCCGCAGGGCTGGAGGACGAAGCAGTGAAAGCCTGCTGCCGTTAAGCGCTACTTTGTGTGCAAACCTCCACCCTGCTATTCACTCTGGTGCGTGCGACGGTATTTCTGTTTACCACGCCACCGTCCACAGCCTACTCTTCACGGATGAACGTGGGATTTTTAGCGTGCACACTTGATGTTTGTGCGTGCGTGTGTACACGAAGGCGAGACAGGCACCGCAAATGAGTCTGCACATGGATTAGACTCGATATGGGAAGGAAAAATCCCACCATATTCCTGCCCACCGGGGACTCGAACCCGGCAGCTCAGGATCCGAAGTCAGCATAAAACTTGATGACAACCGGCACCCACCGGCAAACTCTCTCTCTCTCTCTCTCCCTCTCTATGTCAGTCTCTCTTTCTCACTGAGTCACACACACACACACTGTGACACACACACACACACACATACACACACACTGTGACACACACTCACAGGCGCGCGCGCGCTGCACGCACACGTACACGCACCGTGCATAACCGGCTGAACACACACACGCACATACATTTCACACTCCAGGAATAACGCATTGCTTACCCTCTGACGGCAAACCACCAATTAAACACTGGCGACAGAAAACCCCAGCCGGAGCTCACTGGGTCAGAGCTCACATCTACTGAGCTCGGTTCTTGCACGTGTTCTCGCAAATTTCGTGTTCTGCGGTCACCCAAGCTAACCAGCCTGTAGGCATGTAACCCTGTCAAACCTGTACTTGCACGGAACATTTCAAATCTCCGTGCAACCGACTTGAACTGAAGCCGTGTTTGGCGCTGACACATCGTAAGCACAACTGAAAACACTCCGGTGCCAGTGAGTTCCCCTGCTCTGTCATACACCGACATACAACTTAATTCGTCAGTGGTCAAACAATCAGTCGACGTGGCCAAGCCTGTGAGCTGGCTAACCAAAAGTAAACAAGCGGCCGGCCTTCTTCAGAGAGCCCAAAGGCCTACTGAATAACAACGAAGAAGACGACGTCAACAACGACAACTGACAAAGACGACAACGCCGGACAACGATGATGAAGACGACGTCAACACCGACAACAACGACAGTAATGACGACAACATAGACGACGACGACTGACAGTAGAAGCACGGCCGGCAGAAAAATTCCCCGAAAACACCACCGATGTTATCATTACTGCAGCCGTAACGATCTGTCGCGAACTTCCGCCGCCACCACCATCAACACGATCGTGTGAACACCGCGCGCACACACACACACACACACACACACACACACACAGAATGAAACGAATACCGACAATTGACTCCACCACCCCACCATCTCACAACTGATGAAAAAAAATATAGATTTATATATATAAATATAATAATAATAAATATATATATATATATATATATATATATATATATATATATATTTCTGTCACCTTATCAGATTATATGCATGTATGATTTTTAAAAAAACGAATGGAGAAAATAGACAAATTTCCCAATTTTCCCCTTGGTTGACAGAACATGTGTCAAAAAGAATATCCGTTTACACCGCCACCCCACCGGATCACAATGAAAATATCTCTTTCTGTCACTTTGTCAAATTATATGTACGTATGATAAAAAAAAACACACACACACAAAAAAAATAAAAACGAATAGAGAAATATTTCGAGAGACATTTTGCCCGACCATAGTCAGAAGACAGAACATGTGTCAAAAAGAATATCAGCCGGTTTTCTTTCGCTTATTATCGACCGCTATACCATGACCGACATAACGCAGACACAGAAATTCCGAGAAAAAAACAAACAAAAAAACTTAATAGCAAACATTGGATTAGAAAAAAGAAACAGTTTTCTTGGACAGGGTTGGTATAAAGTCTGCACAAACATGCAGTTTTTGACATCTGTCAGAATTCACGACTTACCGTTTCGGAATAGGACTGGCGGAATCATTTGCATAATTTTATTGTATCCGTGGATGCATACTGCTGTTGGCCTCCCAGAGACTGACAAAGCAGCAACGATGACGCAGTCATTCAGCAACCAGCCACTTACCGACTTTTCTTCTGCGCTCAACGTTTCTGGTGAAACTCCCGTGTTTTGTTGTTGTTGTTGTTTTTGTTTCTTCGTGTGTGTGTGTGTGTGTTCTCAGATTCCTTCTGCTTTTGGCTTTCCTGCAATCCTCCACAGTTTGTAGATAAGGCTGCACCAGACCAAACAATCCTCCACAGTTTGTAGATAAGGCTGCACCAGACCAAACAATCCTCTGCTAGACCGGGGAGCCAGGGTGGCCGAATGGTAGAGCGTTGGACTTCTAATGCTCGGGTCGTGAGTTCGTATCCCGGCTGGGGCCAAATATTTGTGCTAGCTTTTTCATCGTTGCCCCCGTCTTTAATATACATGTATCACCCGTATGTGGTGATGAAGGACGTTAAACCCCCAAACACCCACCCACCCTCTGCTAGACCTTCCCAGGACTCTTAATCGTACCCTTTCTATCCCTACATGCAAGTTTACACAGAAAATAGTTTGTCTTTGCCCACAGGCACACAGGAAATGGCTGAGGCGGTGAGCGTTATGACGACCTCTAACAGCTCTCGGAACAACGCACACACACTTAGTGTCCTCGTCAGCTTGGAGACCAAGGACCTGGTCCTGAACGTCTTGTTTTGCTGGATCAACCCGTTCATCGCACTGATAGGCACAACCACCAACACCATCAACTGCGTGGTTTTTGCTCGCCAGGGACTTAGAGACCGCATGAACTTGTGTCTGTTTTCCTTAGCTCTCGTCGACCTATCCTGTGTCGTATTTTCGTTGCGGCTAACTGCTGGTCAATGCATGTTTAACGATAATAACGACGAAACGTCGACCTGGTGGAATAAAACTATCCGGAAAAACACGTTCGGGTTCTTCAAAGCTTTCCAGTTGTCGTCTGCCTGCATCACAGCTATCATTGCCGTTGAGAGGTGCGTGTGCGTGTTCCTTCCCATGAAGGCAGCCAGCCTCATGAAGACACGCACCATGGCTGTCATCATATTAGTCACAGTGGGAACCCTTCAGGTCGCCTGTCTCAACTATCTCTTCAAGATGGACATTTACCTCGCCACGGACCAACAGACAAACCGGTCAGTGTACCAAACACGCTTGTCAGAAACGTACATGGCGGTTCCGGAAGTGTTCGACTTTGTGGAGAACGTGCTCTGGGCAGGCCTGATCCCCAGCTGCACCGTTGTCGTGCTTGTCGCCACTGTGTTGACCGCTGTTCAGCTTCGGCGGATGGCGGAGTGGCGGAAGTCTTCGTCCACAGAAGCCAGCAACAAGAAACAGACGGCGTTAGTGAAGATGTTAGCCGTAGTGTCGTGTATTTTCATTGCCACCTCTGTGCCCCATCTTGCGCGGGGCATTGTGAGCGTTGCGGTGTCTGAATTCACCCCTTTCGGGCTGTACAGGAACAGTTTCCACATCTATCACTTTGCCAGCCGGCAACTGAGCGTGGTTAACAGTTCTATAAACTTCTTCGTGTATTTCTCTCGCTCGGCCAAATTTCGGGCTGAACTACTTGTGATGTGTCGTCGTGTTCCTCGGAAGAAACCGGAAGTCAGTGAGACGAATCTAACGATGTCAATTCGGTCACATTGACGCATGTACCAGTGTGACACACAGGATAAACCCCTCAGCTTGGGCAATGTTGGCACTGCCGTAATTTTTGTGGGAACGTGTTCTATAACAGTTTTATAAACTTCTTCGTGTATTTCTCTCGCTCGGCCAAATTTCGGGCTGAACTTCTTGTGATGTGCTGTCGTGTTCCTCGGAAGAAACCGGAAGTCAGTGAGACGAATCAAACGATGTCAGTTCGGTCACATTGATGCATGATGCATGCGTGTTTTTTTTCCACAGTGTGCTTCAAACTATAGAGTTTGCAATAAACGAACCAAGTATGCAGGTACCTCGAATAGCTGTGCTTCCATCTGTCGTGGTTTCGGACCCCGACAAGGCCAAATTATGTACAGGCCTTTTTTTCTCTACTGTATTTTCCCTTTCGGGAAACTCGGGTTGCTTCCACCGGAGGAAGCGCGTCGCCGCGATGCAGCGCCACCCAACACCTATCCTATTTTCAATTTGCTAGGTGAGGAAAGCCGGATAACCGGGAGAGAAACCCCCGATACTGAAGTGTCTAGGTAGCCAAGAAAAACTTGTATCACATATCACAAAGCTAAACCTGGGCTCGAACCCACGCTTCATCGCCGTGAAAGCGGTGACGGCCGTTCAGTAGCGGCAGCGGCTAAGTCCGACGCGCTGCCTATTAGACCGCCGCTCACCCCTAAGTGCAGTGAGTGCAGGCCCTTCCCGGGCTAACCCCAGTCACGTGGCTAAGAGGTCGAGGTCGTACCTTTAGCCACAGTTCCAAACTATGTGTTCCTGGGCGAGTGAAAACTGTGATGGCAAGAGCATCGCACTGAACTGGTACCGTTATATGCTCATACCCCATAACAGGGGCGCTGGAAGATGTTGGGGGGGGAGGGGGGCAGAATGTCAGAGGGGGGAAACACCAGAGCCAGTGAAAGGAAGGACGTTGCCCGGAGAAAGTGAAAAGCGGGGGGGGGGGGGGGGGGGGGGGGGGGGGGGCTTCACATGCTGCGCAGAATTACGAACCAGGGAGCCCCTGAAAGGAAGGACGTTGCCCAAAGAAAGTGAAATGCGGGTGGGGGGAGAGGGGGGGGGGGGGCGATCAGAGCAGACAAAAGCCTTTACGAACCAGTGAGCCAGTGAAAGGTAGGACGTTGCCCGAAGAAAGTGAAAAGCGGGGGTTGGAGGGGGGGGGGGGGGCGTTCAGATCCTGCGCAGACAAAAACCTTTACGAACCAGGGAGCCACTGAAAGGAAGGACCTTGCCCAAAGAAAGTGAAAAGCGGGGGGGGGGGGGGGGGGGGATTATCAAACGACTTTCTGGCAAGTCGTTTTCATATTTCATGCAACGGCTAAACTGAGTTCTCTCTTGGGTGGGATGGGCGAGAGAGCAGGAAGAGGGGGAAGGGGGTAGGGGAAGGGAGGGGGGCAAGACCATGGCTTTGCCCCCCCCCCCTCTTCCCATAGTCACCTGATTTTCCAGGGGGGGGGGGCAAAAAGATACTCTTGCCCCCCCTGCTTGGGTACAGGGGGGGGGAGCTCCCCCCCCCCCCCCCGGTTCCGGCGCCCCTGCATAATATTGGGGGCAAATTACTTTTCGCGGATGGCGAGTGGCCCTGAAAATGGCTAGAGGCTAAAATTCGTTTTCGCTGATTTGACCTTGGTTTCGAGTCTATCAGCAGAGGCCCCGCCCCTTTCCTGTCGTGGCCGACCGAGACAAAATAAAAATGGTGGCAGTTTTGCAATGCTCCCGAGCTGCAGTTTGTGTTTTGGTGAAAATTGAGGAATATTTGCATCGGTGACGTTCACAAGAAATGTCTGCATCTTCTACAATGATATGGTATGTGACTGTAAGATTGCTGTCTTTGTTTAGTGTAATAATAAGTAGATAAATTAATAAACTTCTTTTCTGCAGTGTGAAGCGGAGTACGTCGCGAACCGTTCCGTGTCGGCAAACTTCTGTTACGCTAATTATCTCCGGTTAAAAAGAAGGAAACGTACTGATACACCACATCAGAAGTAGAACTAGCACACGAGAACAAAGTATTCTCCTCGCTTTTGATAGTGGCGCAATCAACGGCTGCCGGTACCGCCTGACTTCCAAAGCTCTTTCCCGGCTTGTAATGTGTAACCAGTCAGTGACGCAACTGAAACTTGACTTCTAGTACTTTGCAAACAGCTTTTCAGCGTAAACGCAGAAACATGTAGAATCAGTCGGGAACCATTTCACAATAAGCGCAGAAAGAGAGGGGGTCCGAAAGGTAGTGATTTGGCATCTACTGATTGAAAACAAATTTAGAGTCGATTAGTCAAGATCAAGTTCAGCACTACTACTACTTGATACTGCATGTCGGACTCAGCTGGGTTGTTGTGGGTTGTTTTGGTAAGAAATCAACTATAGATCTGGACCACGGAAGCACGGAAGGGGTTTTGTCTTTTGTTCGTTGTTGCTGTTTTTAAATTGTGGAGAGTTTTTTTATGATGTGCTTGTGTACAAGAACTGGTACATGTATGTACATGTATGAATTTTGTAAGACATTATGATTAATGAGTTACTAAGGCAATTTATTGTTATGTTATGTTTACCAATCAACTAAAAAATCATTTCTTTTACCAGCTTTAGGCTCTGTCACCCACAGTAAGTGGCACCCAAACTGACCATGACATCACAACTGGGGAGAACTGTTAACCAAGGATGAAGATGATGGGAATAAGTGGACTCACAGACACTGATGTCTCATGGAAGGTATGGTGTGTGGTACAGGTGGTGCAGTGCTTTTTTTTCTGTTAGAGTAACTGTTAGCTTTGTGTACATTTACACACATAAATTTGTTTACTATTGCTTGAGCACTTGTAAGTTACTTATTTAGTGGCCTTTGAACTTGGTTGTTTCTCTGCAGAATGGGAACTTGCTGTCCATTAGTTATCTAGAACAACTGCCATGCATCAGACAGACAAGCTGAAAATGTGTAGGTGAATGTGTAGTGTAACTTTCAGGAGACTCATCCACTAGAATTTTTTCCCTCTCCTGAATTGAAGTGGTATTGATCTGCATTTGATGTAGGCAAAGATGTAAGCAGTGTTTGTTGTGATGTCATTCTGTTACAGGATGAGGACCATGGCCCAACACACAAGTAGAAGTAAGTGCTTTACTTCATATACCCAATTATAATCAGGAAAATGACTTATGTAGGCTGCTTTATAAAACCCTGTTAACTCACAAAGCCTCCTTTTGTCAATGAGTTCAGTTACCTATGAAATAGTGTAAATTTCTGTGAATATGATACTTACAAAAGTCTCCATACACACATTTGGACATACAGCAATGTAACCTCAACCACAGCTGTAGTCTAATAAAAACAAAGCTCACCAATCTGCATCTTCTAGTTCTACAAGAAACGGCAACACACCTTTGTTCTGATTTTGTGAAGTTATTCTTGAGGAATTATAGTATTAGGATTGTGGAGTCACTGAACAATTGCAAGACACGTGAGTAATGGCAGTATTCCCAATAATATTTGAACAGCCCTCGTAGTACTGTTTGACAGCGATTTTAAGTTTATATCTGTACGTGTAACGCTTGTGTCTGCAGAGGGAAAGAGCGCCACAGTCAACGAACAGGCTTTGTTTGGATTCACACGCACGGCTCTTTATTCCATAAAATCCACCAATCGATAAAACTGACACATGAGTTCCATCACTAAAACCGTTACTTCTGTTATTTACAGACTTCAGTCGGTAAAATACTTAATTCAAACAAAGTTATCAAAGAGTAAAACTGTTGCCAATATTGAGGTGCCCATCACAGTCAACAACATACATGTACATTTTCTTGAAACATGTCTAGCACTGGTAAATTTGACTCGCCTGCAGAGGGAAAGAGTGCACAGTCAACAACAGGCTTTGTTTGGATCCACACGCACGACTGCCAGTCCCCAAGCCAAACTCTCGCAACATGACTATTGTTGAGTATTGCTCACTATCGGCCTAGGCCGCACGTGTTTCAGTTTGTGCCTCCCCGTCCCACAGCTAGATAACACAACACACTCACGGACTGACACGCGCACACACACAGTTTTACATACGTAAATGAAATGTTTAAAACGAAATAAAGATGCTGATTTTACTTCGTGTTTTGATTGTGGGGAGATTGGGGGGTGTGTGTGTGTGTGTGGAACTGAAAAGTGTGTAGCAAGACATGAGGCTGATCGGTGTGCGAGAGTGTGTGTGGAACTGAAAAGTGTGGTGTAGAATGGCATGAGGCTGTGAACTGAGAACTCGCCGTTTCCTTTGTCTCGCAACAGGGATAATTATTGAGGCTGGGGTTTCCAACTCTGTGTGTGTAAGCTATGTCCATCCATACAACTGAACAAGAAAACGAGCCAACAAGGTCACTTTTGTAAAAAGTTGGTTTATTTCACACACACTGAATATTTCTTACTGTCAAATTCACGTCATTCGCGGGCATTTATACAAACTGAACATTCTGGTACATTTCGAGCATTCTCCAGACACGGGAACATTTAGGCATTGCATCAATCATCATCCTACATTTCATCCACACAAAATGAATTTAAAAAGAAATGGATCAGGAAGCAAGACTGGTCAACAAAATGTACATTAAAGTGCATGTCCGTTCTTCTGTACTGGCAAACTGATGACCCTACATGATATGAATACACACATACAAATGGTTGTTGGAAAACATAACTGACGAATGAATCTACTGGTTAAAAAAAAAAAGCCTTTGTATAGGTCTTTTCCATGTTTTTCATTAATTTTTTTTTATTTATAATATATATATATATTTTTTTTTTGGGGGGGGGGGGAGGGGTGGTGTTGCTTCCTTTACATACAGTAATACACACCAAAATGCACTAAATTCATGGATAACACCTCAATCTGAAGCACAAATAAAACCAGTCAAGCTTCTAATTACATCTCACAAATGACTGCAGCTATAGGAATATGTATTAGTAAGAAATGAAACCATCTGGAGCTACCGATGCTCATACTAGTCATATTTAGTAGTATTGTTATTAGCAGTTGGAGCAAAAGCAAAAATCCAGTTGACCAAGTACCCTCTCAATCGGCTACACCTGCAGCTGAAGTTCTATTTTCTTAAGCTGTTCATTTATGATTTAAGTCATGGTCAGTAATAAACAAAAGCTCAAGGACAAAACAATCCTGCTTCACCAGCAGGTTTTGTGGTTTGTTGCATAAGAAATAAATACAGACAGACAGAAACCTTTTCATGTGACACACTGGTACCATGTAGTGACAAACAACACAACATTAACGGACAGAAAGTGAGAACATGGTACCATGTAGTGACAAACACAACATTAACGGACAGAAAGTGAGAACATGGTACCGTGTAGGGACAAACACACAATCTGGGATCAACAAAAAATTGATTCGTAAGTGAGAGTACAGAGAAAAAAGTCCAAATTCATTCAAAAATACATTTTACATAAGATTATCATGAAGGCAACATAGTGGTGTAAAATGTATCCTTTCTCACTCATTAAATTTTTGGTTCACAGAATTAAAACTTACCAGTATGTACAGAACAGTTCACATCCACATAAGCCCCCCCCCCCCCCCCCCCTCAACAATATGCATGCTAGATTGAGGATGAACATATAGAAGATCTTGAAATTCTTTTTAGTCCTATGTTTAGTTTTTAGAATTAGATGATCAATTTTAACTACCAAAACCTGCATCCATTAATTATATTCCCTGAACAGCAATTTTTGGAAATGTCAAAAAGAAAGGTAAGAAAAGAAATATATATATGATTTTGAGAGGGAGAAAATACACTTTCAAAAACCGACGGCACTGTAAGTCTACTAAGTGTAAATTGAAACTTCTTAGATAAGCATACCGTTTCTAGCATGGATACTGGTCTCATTCAGGCTTTAGACTTAAGCAAATTCCAGTTTAACTACACCAGTACTACATGCAGGTGTTGCAGAACATTGAAAGGATGAGTGACAGCAGTACAAATGAAAAACAAAAACACAAAACACAGTGGGACTCTGAAATGATAACATAAAACCAGCAGAGAAATAAACGTGATGTGGTGACTTCAAGATCTGAGAATGAAACAAAGGCAACTGTACGAGTTATACCTGTACTCCTGGAGTTGCAGCAAGACTAGATCAGACCACAGTGAACACAGTAACAACTCAGTAAGTCAACAAATGAATACATCTAATACCAGTGTACTTTGAACTGGAATAACATGAGACACACAGGCAACTACTGTTACCTGGAGAAAGGGCTAAAGTGTATCTATGAAATCCGAACCGGCCCCCGCAGTGTAATGGTTTGCACTTCCGACCATGGACCGGGAGACCCAGGTTCGAGTCCCAGCCGAGGCAAGCGGGATTTTTCCTACCTAGGTTGGCTCCTACCCAGAGCGGGTGTGCTAATACTGCTAATACTGCTATGGGCCCAATGGGGAGGCTGTTGCCACACAGCCAAGAATCACCCACTTCAGTCACGGGTGCGACTTTGGGGGTGCTTCCCTTGGTATGACATGTCTTTTGATGTGGACGATTACACGGCCAGCACCGCAGGTGCCGTAGTTCCCTGGCCTGGTGAACGCCGGAATATTTATGACAGGAAGCGTGGAATGCGGCCCTGTCCCGCAGTCCCAAACCACACGGACCTCCATGGCATTATCTTACCATCATCCTCATCTCCATCATCATGCATAATAAAAATTGCCCCAGCTTTTGAGCCCTCCGTGGATTCCATCCATGACCTGGGAGGAACACCACTGGAGCTGGTGAAAAGAGTTGGGGCAGAAAAAAAACAAAAAAAATACTATACTATGAAATTCATGACGCTTAGGCCCTTTCCCCAGATGACAAGTAGACAAAAGTGAAACAGGTAAATAAATATCCAGAAAATAATTTAAAATGAATCATATTAAAATTACTTACACTTTACATTTAATCCTTTCTCTGAAGCGACTGATGAGAGGTATTATGTCAAACTCAGTTCAAGCTGTATTGTGAAATGGTGTTTAGACACACCCTGTACATTTGCACTGGAATGCGAGCAGTGAGAATGGTTAGATAGAGTGTGTACACAAGATTTCTGCAGGAACAGAAGTAGCACTTGCTAAAAAAAAAAAAAAAAATCCCAAGGCATTGTACTCAAAAGCTGTAATGCACTTCTTATCTTTGGTTGAAGACAATGCGGAGGTAAGGACAAAAATGGCCACGTTTTTAAGAACGTGAAAGGGCAACCCCCCTCCAGTTCAATTCAAAAGATTCCCATGAAGGAAACTGCAGTACAAAACTCAGTGTGTGTGTGCAACAATACTGGCTTGTTGACAACAAGACTAAATGGTAAACGGGAGACAAATGAACACAATCATAAAACTCGGAAGCATGCGACTTGATGATTGTGTTAAGGCACTTACATAAAATCAGTGACACTGCCTGGAAATACATAGTAGCAAGAAACAGTACCATACAAAAATACTGAAGAGTGAAAGTTGAAGGCACTTGCACAAAGCAATGACACTGTCCAGCTGCAATATATTGAACACGTTAACAAGAAACGGTGCCATTTAGAAGTTTTATGATAATTTATACACAGTAATGAAATAATGGGCTGTGAACACTTATGGGTAAGGCAGTTTCGAACAGACAAAGTTGTCCACAGAACACAACTGGTTGCTGCCATTTATAAATAACGAAAGACATGTTCCCTGCAGACACAACATCACGCAGGTGTTTGGCTTTGTTATGGTGAAACTTGGGTAATGCATGCGAAGTGTACAAAAATATACTCTGTTGTCAGATCAGATTTTGTTGTGAGATCTTGTAAAGTCTGTATACACAGTATTGCTGTCCCGATCGTTACACTGTTGTGAAAATTATGGCTCAGAAATGGAACACAATTACATAGAGGTCACACGGAAGCATCAACTGAAATGTACCGGTATACTGACTCGAAGTGTGTAGCACTAGCAGCCAACTGCTTATCTTGTACAAAACAGCTTGCTGGGCGATCTTCCTGGATTTTAGATCAACATGAGGGGCACTGGAACTGAACACGGAGACTAAACTAACTAAATTAGTAAATAACTTTTTATCCCAGCTCTGAAGATAGACTACTGTTTCCTAGTATTTTCATTCACAGAACTTCAAGATAACTGTTTTTACTTTCACAATAATCATGGAAATGACTGAATGGATAAACCCCAACTGGTCTTTCTCGGTTTCTGCAACAGCAAACTCCACTGGCACAAAATACCGACAAAAGGAACTGTGATCTTGAGGCATGTGACCCTTGTAAATCTTAAGCAGGTTTCTTTCTGAACTTACAAATGAGTGAAAAATTAAGCCTGCTGCTAACAGAGTTAGGCCCAGCATGTGCACTGAATATTTACCAAACTCTTGAACACAATGAGACTGAAGTGTTACAAAGTTTTTCCCAAAACCTACATGTCCTTTTTCTATTGAGAAGCGGTGTTACCGCTTTTGCCACAATCAGTGAACACACACTGCTCAACACGGCGCGGCGTGACATTTTACCTGAAAAGTACTTTCACTACTCGTACGCATTTGTAAACATTTTATTCAGGTACTCTGTGTACTGTTAATATGTGTTCATGAGCGTGAAGGTAGTGTCTTCTGCCTTCTTGCGTTCATTTGGTGGCACGCTTGTCACTAAGGTTCCTTGTGTCCTACTGTAACATCAGGAACACCTATCAAACAAGTTTTGATCTGAGCAAGATACACGCAATTCATACCATGGCACTAAGGCCTCTGAGTCTATGGTAACTCGTATAAACACATGGTGGTTTGGGTTTCCGCATAATGCACTGAACAATGTGCACAGTAAAAACAAGGTTCCAATAAATGACCGATGACTGTTGCAACGTCCTCTTTGGAGTCCTGAGCAAATGTGAGCAGTCTGGAGTCTTTTGTTGTCACCACTGTTGTTTTTTTTGTCATGGAGAATTTGGTCACCCTGGCTGGTGATGAAGATATTTGGAAATAACATCAACACTGCTCTGCACCCCCCACATTTAGACAACTCTCGTTCAAAATCGGTGATCAGCATGCTGCAGCAAATACACATGAGCAACAGACATGCTCACTGTCCCAACTCAACCAACCACCACAACTGCTAAAGATAAAGCAGCACGTCCACGAGCGACCAGTCTGCTGCTGAGTTGGTCGCAGTGATCTTTAAGACTTTCACAACAACTTAGGTGGCACATCCATTCATAAATAATGTTGATAAACATAACAGCTCTTGAGGCATTCTCACATGCAGTCCTGAGTAGAGATGTCCAGTAATTACGGAGCCTTCAGAAGCACACTGTTCCTTCACTGTAGTGGGCAGGTCCACAAGAGGAAGCGTTCACAACACAGCCGTTCTGAAGCAGTCTTCCAACTCTCCAAGACACAAGGAGCCGCCACAGACTCTTTGCGCGAGACAGTCACCGACGCGATCATGTCCACAAGTCATGTTTAGCATCACACATAAAAGAAAAGCACAAGCCTGAGCAGTTGACAACACTTGTCGGGTGACACTTGAAAGCTTTTCTTTGTGGCAGTCTGTGGCAACAGTACCGTCAACAGACTTGCTCGACGCAGAAAACGTTGCACCCACGTGGCAAAATAAAGGCACAAACGCACGAATGGGTCAGTGCTCCATGTCTGGAGTCTTCCTGCTGCTCCGGGGAGGGGTGACAAGGGAGGCGGATGGTTGGGGTGATGTGCACGGGTTCAACGGCTGCAGCTGCGGCTGCACAGTCATCTGGCTAACGCAGGCACCACCTTCTGCCTGAATGGCTATGGCACGGTCCTAGGAAAGGCAGACAACTAGACATGCATCATTTGCACACAAATTTCACAATTCACAAATGACATACCATACACAGGAACATAAACATCAGCTACGGCAATAAGTAACTCTAATGTTCACAGCTTTTGCTGTTGTCTGTACTGTGTTCATTGCCCCAGTCATCAGCAAACACATGCATACATCATTACATGTGCAAAGCAATTTCAAATGCTGATGTCAGTTTTCAAGTCAAAGAAATCCAGGTACGGAGGTCTTCCACACAGGTGCCCCTGATTAGGAAAATTACACCCACACTTGTGTGTCAATAAAGAAACTGCTTGTTTAGTTGTTATAACCAGGGTTGTTGAAATCAACAAACCTGTGTGGTGTATTTTCCGTATAAATATATCAGGGGCACCTCACTGGGAAAATGCTCTCCACAAGCCTGACGAGGCGTTTAGGACATGCATTAAACTGGTACCTGTTAATAAGACCAAAGTCAATACTTACATAGAGCTCAAGATCGACGGTCTTGGTCTGGATGTTGTGAGCGTCATAATTCTTGACCGTCTGGAAGAACTTGACCTGTGCAGGTGGCATGGTCTTGACAACAGCAGCGAAGGGAGACATCCACTGGACACACCTTACTAGGTCTCCCCAAGTCAAACCTGTCCAAGAACACATGACCTAGATAAATCTACGCACTATTAGGTATCAAACGCTACGCTATGAACTGCATGCACAGATAAAATGGCTAATGAACAGCTGGAACTTGTAGATGCAACAATTGCAGACAGGATTCAATGGTTCAGTTTCAATGTGTTCTGAATGCATTTCAACAGAAAATATGCGGACAGTTAGTTTAACTTGAAGAGCGTTCATGTGTTGAACTTGAATAATCATGACAGTAGTGAAACTAGAAGCACTGTTATACAAAACCAAAATTTGTTTTATTTTATGGTAAAAGACTTAACACTTTCCTTAAGTACATGGCAAAACTTCTTCAAAAGTCTTAGTTAAGAGGGTTTAAGCCAGGCTACATGACCACAGCGGGAAACCGATGGTTGAGGAGACAGATCAAACAGCTGCTAACCTGTGTGTTTGAGGAGTGTGGCAATGTTCCCCATGTGGTGTAGGGCTGAAGCAGCCAGGATACTGTAGTCGAATTGTAGGCAATCCATATCCCACATACATAGATCAAGCAACTAAACAGGAGTAGGAATAAAAAGAGAGAGAAAAAAATTAACAAGATGGCCACCAGCCCAATATGTTGTTTCCATTCAATGACCTGCTGTAGTCACAGTCGTAGTCGTTGTGTCATGTATGCAGCCCGCGCGCACACGCCGGAACGCAAGCTCTCTGACATCAAGCATGCTGACATAAAGAAAGTACTGAAAACCCTTATCGTGCCTCTATGCACTTGCAAAAAACCCAAACACATGAGGTCGTGTGAGCTCGCCTAGCTGGTTGACGTCACAACTTGTTGGCGTATGCAAGGTTCTACATGGGTGAATGAATTCTTGTAATAAAGTCGTTCCCCTTTGACAGAGTTCCTTCCCGCAGACCTGACTGACAGACGATTGCTTACTGGTATCGGAGAAGAGACCCTCTCTCTCTCTCTCTCGCCTTAGACGCGCGCTTGCGCGCGCACGCACGCACCCCCCCCCCCCCCCTACACACACACACACACACACACACATTATGCAAAGACCTTGGAATCAGAAAGACGCGTCACTCCTGCCCTCGTAAGAGAGACATATAGCGGGACAATAGACTCCAGAGTGCAGTCCCTTTCGGCGGGGCGTGAAAATGTGACTGCTTACACCCAGCGCCATTTTTAAAAATGGCGAATTTTTTTTAGAAAAGCAGAGACTTGTGTGTCATATGATTCGATTTGAAACGAAGTCTTGAATATCGGACCACTTTTCGTTTGGGCAAAATCTCTGCCAGCGGACAATTATTGTTGCGCTTTGATGGCACTGTTTACGTGGTACACTGATCCAACAGGATGTGAGTAAACGGCAAGGGGGTTGCACTCTGACAGGCAAGGGTGTTGCACTCTACAGGCAAGTATTATTGCACGGTGCAGACGATCACGTACCTGCCTTGTGGTGGAATAAGAGACGATTACAAAAGCATACACACCCGTGCTCTAGGACTGAATGTAATAATAGATCTGTCCGTTCAGACAGAGACATGTTATGTATGTCTCTGATTCAGAAACACGCCCTACTTTCACTCTGAAGACAGCCTGCCATCACTTGCGCCATTGAGGATCCCTCTGGGTTCAAAGCTGGTCAAGGATGACATAGTGCGCGACCTTGGTGTTTGAGAGCACCGAGACAATTTAGGCCCGTCACGGTAGCGCAGTGAGCGCCATCTTCCCCACTGTGCACAGAGGTACTTTCCACTGAAAGACTCTGTGCCCCAGAGAGTGGCGGGACAACGCGAAGAGTTGTCTGCCCGCATTAGCGCGCATCCTAGATCTGGCCCCTATAGTGACAGCATGGCGGAAAGTGGAAAGCGATCACAAAAGCATGCAATTGTGTTCTGCGCCGAATTGTTCAAATAACAGACAAAACTAAACGGGGAAATACTTCTTTTGGTATTCCTGTTGAAAAACAAACATTTTTTTTTTCGCTTTCTTGTCAAAAAAAAAAAAAAAAAAGACCTCAAGTGGTACGTGTGCATGCAGTGTAAACTAACAGTAAACACACGCGGCTGACGCAGATACAGCGTAATTTTTTCCCTGACAACTTTACAAATCACGGTGACTTAAATTGTGCTAGCGTCTACCTGCATCTAAATTCAGAACACACACACACACACACACACACACACACAGAGAGAGAGAGAACAAAATCATCCGGCTGAACTTCATTCTAACCATTGTAAAACCATATCACAACATAGAATCTGCTGGATCGTCGGTCGCAGATATGATTAATGCTAAGTTAGCAGGAAGTATTCAGCGGATGCGTCCATCTTTGGATCTCTCGCACATTCGATCTTTCTGTGTTCACGTACTAGTTTTACTTGAACACATCGAACGAAATGCACTGCGTAGCCTACGTACAGCAGTGAAAGCCAAACTAGATCTTTCGTTCGTCCTCCGGAACTTTGAGAGTACTTATGTTTTCCCATAGGCCTAAAACACATGCGAAATATATGGGGGAGACCACCTGTCCAGTCGCTGACATCTTCGTTTTTGTTTATTTTCTTAAAATGTTTTACGGCGGCTAGTGTAGGGTTGGGTCAAACAACTGCGTAGATCTGCGGGATGCGCGCTAATGCGCGCAGACAACTCTTACGCGTTTGTCCCTCAAAGGGAGGTAAGTGAACTATCTTTATGTTTCCAAGATCTGTGCATTATGCTTCTGAGTGTGAGTCAGTGGCAAAAACGAAACCCACTGAAATTCCCGCTTTCCACATGTCAAGTTGTAGAGACTCTTGCGAAAAGATACTGCATTTCGATGCAAAATAATTTCTAGACCATCCCAGAACATGCTGGTGCAGTAACGTCAGTAGATTACGTCACCTTGGAGAGATTTCGAGCCTTCCAGTAAGTTGAGGAATGTTCTAGATCTGACGTAAGCAGCCCCCCTGCACAGCGTTCTGGGATTCTTCTTCTTTCATGAATTTGTTCTCCGCGCATATCTGTTCATAAAGTATTGGAGTTGTAGTCTGTTGTATCCCGTATCATCTCTGCGAGTGCACGATGACTGGCGACATAGCATAAGTAAAATACAACACCACGTCTCCAAACAGAGGAATTCCGAAAGAAAGTGGCGAGACACCCCCCAAGTACAAAACAGCATCACGTCAATCAAACATGACGCACTTTACTTTAAGTCAGTGCCGCGTGCGTCTCTTCTTCGATGTTTGTGAGGCGTGTGGCTTGCAGAGGAAATGTGCTGTGAGTACAAATTTTCGAGTCAACTGACGATAACGGCTGCAGTGAAATTTTTCAATTTTTTTTGTATATTTTTTATGGCACCCCAGGCTCATTATCTATGTATAGTAGGAGCGATTTTGAGATCTAAAGTGTGTTCACCAGCACTTTCATCAGGTACGGCTTACGCCAAAAGTATAAAGCGACAACATCCAAAATTCACTTCGTTGAGAGTTCCATATTCATGCTATCTATGTCCAAAAAATGGAGTGGTTTAGGTAAATATTACGCCTTTAAAACGCCAGAAAGCCACTTTTTCTGAAAAGGGCGATAACTCGCAAATCATGTGTGCAATCGTACCTGGATCGGGCCTTCTATTCAACAATCTTGATTCATTTAGAAATCCCAAATTTGAAATCGATCGGTTCAGTATTTTCGGAGAAATAGGCATCTGAACTGGGTTCACATGCAATGTCAACTCAGGCTCGGTTTACATGAAAACTATAAGAGCGACCATTTCTAGTAGTGAGTCAATTCATGAGTCCGTATTCAAGCTAATCTACTGCCAAAAAATTGAGTGATTTAACTAAATATTACGCCTGTACACGAAAGACAACCAACTTGTCTCAAAAGGGCGATAACTCCCCAAATCACTTAAGCAATCATCACACGCTTGAATCGTCTAATGTAACATTTTGATAAATTTGGATACCCCAATATTTGAAGCCATTCGGTTGAGTATTTTCGAAGAAACGGGCCTGGACACAATTCACACACGCACACACACACGCACATCCGCACAGACGGCACTCAGTGAGGAGAAGAAGCGCGTCGGAACAGCATACATGGCTCAGCATCGATGACGCAGGTTTTCTTACGTCATTGTCAGAGTTACACTTGCATAATCGTCTCTGCGGGAGATCGGCAGTGACGTGCGTTTGTACCAACAGATGCTTGCCTATGAACGTGGAAATTTTAGCCCGTCCTATTATGTTGTTTCCATTACTATGGAAACAACATAAAACGCATTCAAGATTTAATTTCATTGTAGACAGCCTGATGATCCTAAAATCTGTTCACTTCTCTGCCACTTACACAACAAACGTTTTGACGTGCAAAGTTCCTGCCTACAGAAGTGATGCTATGACTAGTCACAACAAGAGTCAGGACTTAAAATGGTCCATGATTTGCAAGGAGGAAAAGTGTGCAGCATTTAGTGACGATACTGCAAAGCCACAAGCACACGTCTGCAAGAACACTTCAGAGGAGGAAACACTCCTTTTGGAGGAAATATTTCAGAATCAGACAAAATCTGTGCATTTTGGTGCAAGGTTTCACATTCACTATCAACTGACAATGCTGAGAAACAGAAAACACAACAGCGACTTTCTAGATGTGAAACAGCCTGGACACCAGATGTAAAACCAAGGGCACTCACTCTAATAACTTGCAGGTAAAGGTTTGCGGAGAAGTGAGGTTCGATCAGTTTCAGGTCACTCTCCATGCCCTCCTCTGACTTGTCCTTGCAGTCAAGGTTGATGAGCTGCAGGTACAATAGCAGCCAGCTGTTGGCAGTCATGGGCCAGAACTCCCACTTCAGTGCCTGTCCCCAATAGAACAATGTGCTCAAAACAACCATTTGGCTAAACAAATGTGTCTACATGGTTGGATGGGTGGGTGGGTGTTTGGGGGTTTAACATCCTTTTCCACCACATAGGGTGATATCAAAGACGGGGCAACGATGAAAAAGCCAGCACAAATATTTGGCCCCAGATGGGATCGAACTCACGACCCGAGCATTAAGAAGTCCAACGCTCTACCATTCGACCACCCCGGCTCCCCTCTACATGGTTGGAAAATCAAGCTGCATTTTGCACCACAATGAATGATTTACTTATAAAAAGTGCTGATCTGCAGCCGACACTTATCCAGAAACTAGTTACATGTACAGGACACCTTTCAAACAAACAATGGCTGCTGGGAGGATCTCGAAACCCTTGATATCTTCCTCTGTGCAAACCCCAAGTTTCATGGACTGTTTGCATCTCAGTA
This sequence comes from Batillaria attramentaria, assembly GCA_018292915.2. Classification (NCBI taxonomy): domain Eukaryota; kingdom Metazoa; phylum Mollusca; class Gastropoda; family Batillariidae; genus Batillaria; species Batillaria attramentaria. The sequence continues at coordinate 2,440,026 of JACVVK020000009.1, read as the reverse complement.
AATTTCTAGTTCACCATTACAGAAAAATGCATTAATCTGCAGCAAACACTTATCTAAAAACATGTAAAATGCTGCTGGTTTACCTTGCTCAGGATGATTTCGTATCCTTTAATATCATCTTCCGTGCATGCTCCATCAGTCACATACGCGAAGTCTGTCACCTTGGGTGGATAGATTTCCTGCAAATCATAATTAAAAAACAGTTACCCTTTGACTGCACAAGGAGGAGAAAGGATGGAAACCTTATGTAATATTATATCAATACATGTGGATTACGTAGGTATTGAAAGGGGCGATTGGTACCATTGTTTTACGCCCACAGATCGTGCAGCGCTGTTTTTGTGGTACTTGTACCTATCACCACACCACCAGGGATGGATTTACTCAAAAATGCCAATGAGACATTGTCTCCTTGACCAGTCATTTTTATGAGACATTTTCATTTTCTATGAGACAATCAAGTTCACCCGCATCACTCTGTCACATGTCTGTGCCGAGAGCCTGTTCGTAAGTGCAGTGACGTTCAGGTTCTGAACGGAAAAGGACCTCTCGATCACAGAACTGAGAAAATAACGCGCCAATATTTTTGCAACTCTTTCGAGCGAGAGTTCCTGGCAGCGTGCGCGGCGAGCGGGATAAGTAAGCCTCATCACTAAAATTAGATTAGTGTAACAGACTCTATGACTGACACAGACAGCGCATCTCTGCTTCACGTTGTCAAGTGCGCTTGTGATGTCATGTTCGTGCGACACATGACGCATTTTGCGAAATTTCTATGCGACATTTTATCAAAATATGAGACATAGTCGCACGGCGCGCGAGAAAATCGATCCCTGCACCACTTAGACACGTCAACAGTGACAACGTCCGTAATGCTGGCACCGAGCCAACAGGAGTGTACTTGATGATGCGCCGATCACACTGAGTGCACCAGTAGTATAACAAACACATGCAGGAAGTGGGGAACAGGGTTGCAGAAAGTGAAACGCCCACATGTGAGGGGCGAGGGAGTTGCAGAAAGTAAAATTCCTAAACAGTTTTCCCTAGGAATGTTACGTACAGCAACATGAAATACAGATAGTACAGCCTGCTGCTCAGACACAAAGTGTAATCTGGCATAAACTTAATGAAGGCAACTACCAGTACCACTCACCTCAAATTTGGAAGCCACAAACAGGGCAGTGACCCCGAGGAGCTGAAGCGAAGTCTTGGGCATATCACACACAGCCTGCAGGTAGCGGTCAATGAAGTCCATGGCAAGGTAAAGCGTTTCGCGATGAAGTCTGTACACCTCCGAAACCTGATGAAAGCACACGTCATGATATACAAACCTTAGCGCTCTTGAACTAGTACACCTGTACTCAATGAGACGGCTAATACGCTGAGCGAGATTGTTGTACCAACAGTCACAATCATATTTGAATGTGTGACCACTCATGCAAAGTGTACACAAGGTACCGCCATAAGAGCTCTACTGATCATCAAGACTGAATATTTCGAGCATACAGGTGCACTCTTATCGTAAGCTTACAAAAGAACATCGGATTCAATAAAATTAAAAAATATTTGTATCAAGAGGCCGTTGTTTTGTTTGTTAGTTTTTGAAAAAGTTAACAGGGGTGATGTAAAAAAAACCCCAAAAAACCCCAACAAAAACTAGAGCAATGTACCACACTGCATTTGGACATCTGCGGCTAGGGTGTGGTAAAATCTGTGGAAATGCCCACCAACCTCCATCATCCATTCGAAAAGCACAGGCCGCATGCGTGCCTGCAGCTGGGGGTGCTTGAAAATGTAGTGATGGGTGTGCGGATATTTGGCTTCCTTCTCCAGCATTGCTTCCCACACTTCTTTCCCATCTGCCCAGGACATCAGTGGCAGAGGACATGACCGTGACTGGGTCGGAGGATGCTGAAAATGATTCTGCAAAAAGAAAGAGATGTGTGTACTGAGCAGCTGTGATGTGCAGACCAAAGCCAAAAGACAATAAAGTGGCATTTATAGGGCAGGGCTACTATCTCTGGAGGTCTAGCTCTAAGTGCATTTAAAGTGGGTAAAATATTCTGAAAAGTAACCAGAAACATTCAACATTTCAGTTTAACAAAACTGGTATGAGCTAAAACATTACAAAATCACAGAAGACCACAATTGACTACAGAGGATGACTTGTTAACTTATCTGAACCAATTAAGTATGCAGGGACCCATTTCCCTGGCCCTGGTAACGCCTCTTGTGTGTGTAGAAAATTTCCAAACAAAGTTTTAATGTATGTTTTGAAACGTCAGGGCTCCCTAAACTGTGCGTCTGTGCGTAATTTACGCACTGAAGTAAAAATTTACGTCCTAAAAAAAATTCGAGGGGGTACGTTGAAGCATTATGAACGCGATCTGTGCTTAGCTTGACGCACTACCTCTGCACTACCGTGCGTACGCCAATAGGCTTGTGATCGAGTGAGTGTTCTCCTTTGCCATGGCCGCGTTCAGTTCGGTCCTGTTTTTTGGTTCAGTTTAACGCTCGCAGGCGTTAACTGTCTACCGCTGCAGATCGGCGGCTACTACAGCCACTCGTGCGTAGTGAACGTGCCCCATCTTTTTCCGCTTCTGCGCTCGAAACTATGGACGAAAGATTTTAGACTTAGAGTCAGTGCTCTTGTTACAGATCGGATTCGCTTTCTCTGTGACGAATCATGCCACCGAAAAAAGTGAAAGTTCAAAAGACTATGAACTTTTTCGTCAGTGGAAAAGTTGTGGAGGGGCGCGAGCCCTCGCCCGGCAGCGGGTGCACTCCGGTGTCGCATAGCTACGATTCAGACGTCGCATCAGAGTCGGCACAGAGCAGCAAAAAGTCAGAGTTTCCAACTTTCAAAAACTGAATTGCGGTACCCACTTCATTTAAATTATATGATTTGAAGTTGATAAAATTCAGTTTTGCGCACGCACACACACACACACTGTGGGACACACCTGTTCAGCAGTATTTACTGAATTTATAATTCCATGCACTAAAAACTTGAGAAATGATTCTGCCCTTTAAAATTTGAAAGTGGAGGTACAAAGACCCTCTAAAATTTTGAACTGGGGGTCAGTGGACCCTTCAGGTCTGTAGCTTTTAGGGAGCCCTGAACGTCTTGTTACATCAGTAAGCCAAGTTTGGTGCTTCTGCTGGTTGTAGACTCTGAGAAAATGGCAATGTTAAAGGGGGCAGGGGGAGGGGGGGCGCTTCATGTACTTGTAAACAACTGGAACAGAAAGACAGACATTCTGACACAACTTACACTGAATCTGAAGTGTGAGCGCCCTTGAAGTGCTGCTGATCGGATTATATTATCATCATATTCACAGTTCTCTTGGTTCTCCTGGTCACCAGCAGGGCCAGGAAGTGGCAGGTGGCCCGTAAAAGCAGCAGAGCTGGTCGGGACCAGTATACAGGATGCGACAGCCGTTGTGCCAGAGATGGGCAGCCACTTGTTCTGAAAACAGACAGATCAGTTTGTATGTAATGGTTTGTTGTGACAGCGATAATCCTACCCTCTACTGGTCTGCAGTGATTGTAGTTTATTACAGTGCATTTATATTCACGCCTTTATTTTGTGTTGATTTAACTTTAAGTGCTCACAGACTCCACAGCTCTACTAAAGTACCAACAGAACTGGCAGCTCTGCAGTGCTATCACAATCTCTATATGGACAATAGAATATCCTCAATGTATTGAAAGTAAAAGGGATGCCAACCGGCGAACACATTACTTTTCCTCAGCAAAGACCAAGTTTGTGACATTTTTCATAACAGCAAACCAAGCCGACGAAAGCAATGTCTTATTGATGGTTGATACTTCTAGAGAAATCTGGCACCGCTGACACTCTGGCATCACCACTTCCTATTCTGCTGTGTGCATACTGTGAAACACCTTCTGGTCACTGGTAAATACACTGTTTTTGGCCTTATTACTAATAAAACATTTTTTTGGGGGGGCTGAGTTGTCTTGTCAGTTTTTACAGGCTGAGAGAGAGAGAGAGAGAGACTAATCCAACATTTGTTACAGGAATGAGGGGTTAGATAGTCGGCAGTCTATCTTCAAAACAGTCCTGCTATCTAATGACAAATGAGAAGAAACTAGAAAATACAGCATGAAACAAACAAGAGAACGGAGACAGATGCCGAAGCGAGACTGGCGGCGAGATCTGATAAAATTCTGTGTCATCACAGACAGTTCGCCATTGGCTAAACTGGATCAACTGTACTCAAAAACATCTAAAACAAAGCTGCAATTCTTCCGAGTTTTCTGTGTAGCCTCCGTCCACCACCGATCAGATGCCGCAAGTCTACCCCCCACTCTCCGAGTCTGAGGACGGACCGACCTATCTCCACTGAGCGCCCGTTGTGCGCGCCATTGCGCGAAACCGCGTGCTCCTTGTGGCGGGAAAGCCGGCGTCCTTGTACAGCGCCGCATAATCAACGTTGCGTAACATCCTGCCTCGTCTACGATCGGTTACAGCAGAGACATACGTATGCCTCTGGTTACAGTAGAACAAACTTTTCAGCTGAACATTTGAAACAGGTACATGTACCGAGTACAAAATGTTCCAGTTATATAGATCCAGTTCAAGTTGTACCGGGTGGGTGAGTGGGTGTTTGGGGGTTTAACGTCCTTTTTCACCACATAGGGTGATATCAAAGACGGGGCAACGATGAAAAAGCCAGCACAAATATTTGGCCCCAGCTGGCATCGAACTCACGACCCGAGCCAAGTTGTACCGGCGCTGCCAATACCACAAACTGAGCAGACACAAACGGTCACTGCAAAGCCCGTCAGTTTCACACTTTTACAGCCAAACCAGTCGCAGAAATTATCTTCTGCTTTGAACCGTTTTGAAACGACCCCAGAGGTCGATCACTGAGTGACCTGCGCAAACAGAAAATCGCTGACAGCCACTGAGAAACGAGATTTGTTCATACAAAACTTTCAAAGTGGTTACAAATAAATTGCCTGACTTTCCATTCCAGTCCCAGAAACAAGCTACCAGTCCATGCATGACAACCAAATTTGTTCCATAGAACACTCTCCAATCTATCTACATGTAATTTAGTACAAGTATGACTGACATGGCTAAAGCGAACAAAGTTGGACGTGTCAATTTAATGCGTTGACACACGATGGGTTGCTAGACAGCCGCAACTGCCGATCAGAAATTCATGGTCAACCGACAAAACGAGGACATGGGCGAGGGGGGAAACCCGCCACCGCAGTAACTGTTGCATCTTTACAAGTGTCATCCTTGAATTCCATTACTATGGAACCCCCAAAATAAATGGGTTTGTGACTCCCCCCCCCCCCCCCCCCACTACCCAAGGCGGGCGTTCTTGTGCACCCCTCCATAACTTTTCGCGTGTTGGCTTGTGCAGGACAGTGGAAGAAAAGCCTCAGGTTAAAACTTGTCCTGTATTCACACACATTAAGAAAATAGCCCCCCCCCCCCTCCAAAAAACAACCACCACCACCCACCCAAAAAAAGCCTACAACAACCAAACAAAAACACAACACTGAACAACATCAACAAACAAAGAAAAAAAGAAAGAAAAAGGAAATGTTATCTGAATCACATCAATGTTCCCAATGATTTGAGGGTCCTTTTGTAAATGTTGAGGGTCCATGGCCTTTTGGTATAAGAAGTCTGAAAATCAAAACCATTTGTTGTTGTTAAACAAAGCTGTTCTTGTAGGACTAAGAGATCTATGTATGTGAACTGCAGCGTGTCAGCCGCAGCGAATCGGCAAGGGGCGGCACTTGCACTCTTAATCAAATACAGCATTATGGTTGGACAAGAAGTGTCCCGAGTGCTTACGCCAATCAGATTCTGTCTGTAATGCACAATGGTTCGGCGGAAACGTGATGCTGCAAGTGTCCGTTTCTAGTTGCAGGTCGCTTTTTGTTCATCAAGTTTCAGGGAGAATGTTGGAAAAATACTGTTTGGCACGGCGAGACCAAAACCACGCGTCCCCTGTGACGCGCCGTTCTCAAATTTGTGCGTCAATTTTAGAGCTGTGTGCGTACAGATACGCACACCTGTGCGTAATCGGGAATACTGTACTGAATACATACAGTATTCCCGATTACGCACAGGTGTATGTATTCAGTACGGCAGTGACTATCAATCGCTTCCCTAACACCAGTAACAGCAGCCAGCAATAAGCCAAACTGTAAACAGCATTCACATCTGCCTTGTCACCTCATGTTTACCAACACCTTACGCTTCGTTTCTTTGTTGTCGCGGAACCTTGGAGCCTCTAACAGGTGAGACAAAAGCGGACTTATTGTGTCCATGCTCTAGGTGTGCAAGGTGTGAACGAGCATGGTCTGCGTGCTGACAAATGTCTATAGAAAAACGGTAAGTCTGTCCGGAGGTCCAGTGACTGCTCCATTAGTTTTACTGAGTCATCCTCGGCGGTCAACACGTGACTCAAATAAAACATTTATTTGGCAAGGAAATGTAACGATGTCAGCGACGACGTTTAGCGAAGGACTTGGCATTATAATTACTGTCAGATATTTATACGAATTTACCGTTATACCGGTGCTTCAGATATTTTTTGTTGAGGAAATAAAATAAAAGTTGGCAGTGATGTTGAAAGTAAACTTTCAGACTTGGCCATAGAGACATGTCTTCTCATTCAGATATCAATACTTCGGTTACCGCCCCGTCGCCAAGAACTAAAATTAAATACTCATTTTGTGAGGTAAACACCGAACTGCGTCAGTGGCGGCGAGTTAGTCTGATCATAAACTCGATATCTATACTGTTAACCAGTTAACCTTTTTAGCGGTGCGTGAACACACACACACGAACTACTGACAAGAGGAAAAACAACACATTCAGCGGCGACACTTAAAGTTAGACTGCCCCGGCTATGGTACTCTTTCAGATACTCATCTTTTCTTCTTTTTTTTCCCGTTGTGTCGGCACATATCTATTTGGCAAGGCAAGATCTAGCAATAAGACTCTTTCGGATAATGATTACTTTGTTTATTTACGTCGTTTATCGATGTGTCAGCATTTAGGTCAAACAAAGTGTTTATCTGGCGACTGAGAATAAAATTTGAGACATGTCAGGGGCGACACCAAAGGTTTTATTATTTTTTTTATACAGTTCATTGTAGTGAAACTCGGCCGGTGCATATATATGTACCTTCACGCAATGGTCACAAATCAGCGCGCAACTTAGTAACGCGTGAATATTTTTTCTCTCAAATCACGCTAACGGACTTACCATGGTTCAGTCACATCAAATTACATGTGCTTCCCTAGTTGTCTGGCAGAAAGTGCAAACGTCAATAGACAAGTTTACTGCTTGCCTTCCACATTTCAGCGACATCGAAATACACGTGATTCCGTCTTTGCAGTGTCAGGCAAGAAAGTCTGCCAGATCAAGTCACGTGTTGTGCTCGATTGGCTGAAGTCTGCGGGCTCGACCCTACTGATTGACTGGAGTGGAGTCGACCATTAATCTCCTTGAGGAGGCAAGGAATGGGTGTCTGGCAAAGGCCACGCATCCCAAATCCACCAGATGGCGGCGCTTCACAAGTACCTGGCAAGTCCGCCAGGGCTCCGACTCAGGAACACCGACACACCCCACTTCTCCAGTCCGAATACCCTTTACCACTTACAACCAACTCCACCACTCATCCCACAGTCTAGTCAAGTGTCGCCCACCCCAACGCCATCTATTCTCAATACCCGAAACCAGGTTGTAAACTGGCCTCTCTGTGTGATGCCACGCTTGAGCTAACGATCGGTTGCGTGCAGCTTTGATCTGGGTCGTGACAAGATCCTGTGAAGCAGTCGCTCTGTCTGGTGGGAGGCGGAAGTGTTTAGCTGTGAGCTAGGACGCTTTTACATGAAAAAGTATGCATCTCAGTCGACAGACTCTCGAGTGCAGAGTTGAGGGAAGCAATGGGACATTGTAAACTGGCAGCTTTGATCTGGGTCGTGACAAGATCCTGTGAAGCAGTCGCTCTGTCTGGTGGGAGGCGGAAGTGTTTAGCTGTGAGCTAGGACGCTTTTACATGAAAAAGTATGCATCTCAGTCGACAGACTCTCGAGTGCAGAGTTGAGGGGAGCGATGGGACATTGTAAACTAAGCGCCTGTGTTCTAACCACGCACACACACACACACACACACACACACACACACACACACACACACACACACACACACACACACACACACAACGCAATCCCAATTCATCGCGCCCACCCCGACGAGAATGAGGATTGGTGTGATTAATATTCAGGCTGGGGAATTTTCAGTCATTTGGCAATTTTCGGCCAAATTTCCTATTCTTTCTGCCAAATAATTTAAGTTTCAGCCGAGGAAAAGGAAAGCGGAAAAGGTTGCACACACAGTTGTGTACCATGATAGTATTGATACATGTGATACCATAGTCTAACTTCATTTTTGAAGACTTGCATGTCAGTACCAAGGCAGTATAAATGTAACTTTTGGGTGCTAGAAGAGGCTACTAAATGCCTTTAGAAATGCCCCCCCCCCCAAAAAAAAAAAAAAAATCTTCAGTGGGTCTCTTTTGCCTATTTTACATTTAAGACTGTGATTACCCATTCCAAATTCTCCCTTCAGTCTTTTTAAAAAAAAAGAAGTGGAAGGGTTGGCTAAAACAAACAATATTAATTAAACCAGTCTTTATTCTTGTGGGATAGTGGGGGTGGGCAAGATGAAATGAGGTTGTGTACTGAGCGTGTGCGTGTGTGTGTGTGTGTGTGTGTGTGTGTGCAGAGAGTGAGATGTTTGTGTGATTATAAATCAATGCTTGCTCTTAATGGGGCTTTTATGAACTTTGTATTTCTAAGGTGACCGTCAATTTCCCGCGTCACGATTATTTACCGAAGTACATGTGTACTTGTCTTGATAGATTGAAAGCTGGCGTGCGGCAGACCAAGTCTGAACTACCGATACAGCGGTCAGCCAGTACCGTACTGCCCCAGTTTTCTGCCATGGCTGACTTCATTACTGGTCAGCAGGGTCCAACTTTTACGCAGGCCCGCCACCGTAATTACTGTGAAACGTCACATTCCAGTAATCTACCCCCAAAGCAGTTCGATCGTGGCGCCGAAAGGGTCAAGTGACCGACGCAACGGCGATAAAAGCCTTTGTGTTCTGATGGCAAGCAACTCCACGGTTCATCACCCACGGCTGAAATCACCACCCTCCCGAGTCCGATCACCCGCGGGAACGGGAGCTGGGAAAGGTGGGCTGCCTGCCAGGTAAATACGCTGCCGGGGTGTGGGAGCACGCGGACGCAAGTGGCAGGGGGTCTCAAACTACATGTATAGTTAAGTCAGCCAAGTTTAGCTCTGACTGAACTGACCCCCCCCCCAAAAAAAAAAGTTACTGGCCATGTGACTCAAATATTAATAATGAAACGATAATAATAATGATAATAGGAAAACTGGAAAACTAGAGAGGCAGAAGCCTCCATGGCTCCCTTGTGACACAGGTCAAGGTCATTCACAAAAGTATGTTTGTAGAGCTCTTATCACTATCCAGTATCATGCTAAGTGATGTGTCTGGCGCTCTGAGTTCCTGGCAATATTACAATTTTCCCCAAAACAGTTTGTACAGCCTTGACCTTTGGTCAAAGTCATTCAAAAGAGATCTCATCAATGTCTATCATCATGCCAAGTTTGATGCCTCTAGCATTTGTAGTTCCTCCGAAAACAGTAATGTTAAAATTCACAACAGACAGCTTTAATGACCTTGACCTTCAGTCAAGGTCATTCAGAAAGGTAGGTCTCATTGCTGTTTATCATCACACCTCATTTGGTGCCTCTACTGTTTGTTGTTTTGGAGAAAATGCCAAGGTTAAAGTTTAAAAAAAAACCGCTTGCATGACCTTGACCTTGGCTAAAAGTCACTGAACACAGGTATGTCTGTAAAGGTGCTGCCAATGTCAATCATCGCACATAGTTTGATGCTTCTGATTCTTCTAGACACTGATAAAATGCAAATGTAAAATTTCCGAACACTGTTTCAATGACCTTGACCTTCAGTCAAGGTCATTTAAGATGGTATGTGTGCATAGGTCTTATCACTGTCTATCAGCATGCCAGGTTTGGCACCTCTGCTGTTCATTGTTTCTGAGAAAATGCCAATGTTAAGGTTTCACAAAACTATCTTGTATGGCCTTGACCTTGACAGAAGGTCACTGACTACATGTATATCTGTAAAGTTCTTATCAATGTCTATCATCATGCAAAGTTTAAAACCTCTGGCATTTGTAGATTAGGAGAAAATGCCAATGTAAAATTTTCAAACAGAGAGCTTTAGTGACCTTGACCTTGGGTCAAGGTCATTCAAAATGATATGTTTTGAAAGGTCTTGTGCTAGTCTATCAGCATGCCAAGTTTGGTGCCTCTACTGTTTGTAGATTCTGAGAAAATGACAACGTTAAAGTTTTCTGGACACACACACACACACGCACACACACACAGACAGACAGACAGACGGACAGACAGACGACGGAGGGTTAATACATAGACTCCCATTGTTACACAAGGGAGCCAAAAAAAAAAAAGCCTGAAAAAAAAAAGAGTCTGAGGCCTGTAACTATGTGTGGTGTGTGCACATCCGTTGGAGAACCTGCTGTGTACTCAACATCTAGAGTAAACAACACCTTCCAGAAGGGTCACTATAACTAATAATACACAGCTTGCAAGCTGAAAACCAGTCAGCACGGCAAACACATAATAATCTTGGCAGTCTCATAAAAGAAAACTTCAAGGTGTCTTTGGATGCTCAGTGCTGTTGGTGTTACAAGCTACGTGTACAGGAGTGCCAACCCCTAGAAGTGTCTGTCACTGTCAGACTCAGTACTATTTCACACAAATGTCAGTATTTTTCGGCGCTTGTCAGTATTCTGTCGTACAAAGAAAATAATATAAACAGAAGGCATGCACACACACTATTTCACACAAATGTTAGTATTTTTTGGCACTTATCAGAATTCTGCCGTACAAAGAAAATAATATAAACAGAAAGCATGCGCACACACATACACACACACATCTTAAAGTGAAAACGCAAAGCAATTCTAGCTCAGAGAAAATTGTAAGTTTCAGAGCTGACTCTAGGCACAATTGCCCAATTGTAAATTTATGAACAGCAGTCTTAAACCATATCAACTCTTACTGGTACGGCATGCTGTCACTTGCGATATTTATATATATCCCAGTCAGAACTAAAAGGTGGCACACTCACAATAATTCTGTCGTTTTCGGTTCATGCACAGCTGTACTTTCTAAAGATCCTTTTGAAATATTTCAAATTTGTCTTCTCTGTATTTTTCACGGCCAAACCGTATTTCCGTATTTAATCCAGGTATGTGGTTAAAAAAAATACAGCCAATAAGTACTAACTGGCACCTATGCATGTACCAACGTCAAGGTCTAACCCAATGCTAAGTAAGGCGCGCAGGATCCTATTGTCTTGCCCAGGTACACACATGTAGAAAAGTGGAAGCTGAGTAAATTGTCTGTTCCCGAGCATTAGAAGTCCAACGCTCTACCATTCAACCACCCTGGCTCCCTTATTATATTACATGTATACATGTATTAAGACAAATGTTCTGGCTCCCTTATTATTATTATTATTATTAAGACAAATGTTCTGGCAGACTTAGTGCACCAGCCCTAAACAGTTTTAAAGTAAACATCTCCCCGAGAGGGAACGTCACATTTCCAAATTGTATTATGTACATGATGAGTAGCCTTAAATGTTGAACTGGTACTTCATTATTGCAGACCCTTTCTATCAGTTGTGTGATGGGAGGAGTAACCAAAAGGCTCAATGGCCAGTAGTCCCCACACTGCTATACCTAAGACGCCTTGAATACTGGCAGGAATGATAAGACATTTGTGTGCTGCAGGGGTCCTACTAAAACATGCCCGGGACTGCCCGGGACCTGCCCGGGGCTGCCCGGGCCCTGCCCGGTCCTTATCCGGGACCTGCCCGGGTGCCTGCCCGGGTCCCTGCCCAGAGTTCCTGCCCGGTACCCCTGCTCGGGAGGTACTTTTGGGGCTGAGGTATTTTTTTTTAAAATGGATGTGGCCTTGGTTACATAATTTATGGCTGTATTTACCATCTCACTATACCTAAACTTGTGTGTGTGTGTGTGTGTGTGTCTGTCACAGTGTGTGTGTGTGTGTGTGTGTGTGTGTGTGTCAGACAGACACACACACACACACACACACACACACACACACACACACACAGAGAAGGTGATCAGTGATCAGTGATGCTTTCGTAATACTGAAACAAAACTGAGACACACGCACGCTGCACGAACCGTCAGGGCCAACGGGGTCGCACGGTGCACACAGCACACTCAAACAACCAAACCTACACAAACACTCACATAATAAGAAAATAACACATTATGAGAAGACAACAATAACAACACGTTTGAAAATATAATCCAAAAGAAATCTACCAATGAGCCTCAATGACCACAGTGGACCCGCAATACCGTGCTGACTGAACACTGAGGGGCAGAACCGCGGAGTACATACACACACACATATATATATATATATATATATATATATATATATATATATATATATATATATATATATATATATATACTGACTTTACAAAACGAACAAAGTCATGCTGGCTCCAAATTGCGTCACAACCCTGACGTCATTTATTTTGTATTTTGTATTTCGTATTCCCCTGATGAAGGACCCGCGGAGGGCCCGAAAATTTGGGATCCATCTTTTCTTAATAATAATAGTTGTTCACAGTTTTCAAGGAGTGTATTTTCTAATTATATATATATATATATATATATATGGTCAAGAGTACAGAGGTGAGTCGACTGCTCAAAATGGCTACCCATTCACATGAATGATGCTACAAATTTGTTTAAAAAGCATGCACAGTTGTCTACTTTGGCTCACTTGTTCAGTATAAATCAGAGTTTCAAACAGTGAGAATTGGATGTGGTACATTTACTTCTTGCGTTTAAAACTCTGGGTTTTGGGCGAAAAATCGGTGATTGCAGTGGAAGAAAAACGTGACAGAAAGTACTTGCGATCGCTGAAGTGTTATTTTGAGAAACATGGAGAATGGTCAGTGAACCCATTTGCTGTCTCCAAATGCTCAAAACTGCCTTTATTTCAGTCGGCATACTGGCAGGTGTCAAATATTTTACGTTTTTTAGAAAAAAGACTGAAAATGTAGGCACGTTTGGACATAACGTCGTCGTAAACTTCCGATGATCAACATCGACCACCGAGGTCGAACGTACTTTTGTCCTGCGAAATACCTAACTTGCATAATCTCAACATCGTTTTTTCACTCTTTATTTTTCATGGAAGAACACCGATATATCTCGTGTTGTTGAAAAGAAACTTCGTGTTGATTTCGAAGACCCGACGGTGTGTTAATTTTACTGTTATGTTCACGCGAGAAAAAATCGATCGCTACACTCGGGTATGAGATAAATTCAACCAGCGGCCGTTTCAAACACAAGCTGGAAGCATGATTTCATTGAGCCGATGACTTTGATTACCGTCACTGGAGGAGGCAGCCGATAATCCCGAGGGTAAGTTTTAAGTGTTAAGTGTTATCTTCAGACAAATCTAGTCAACTCAGCAGCAAAAAGTGAATAAACACAAAGAGTCTGTGTTCTTGTGCATTTTGGAATACTGCTGACAACAGCGGCAATGGTAAACTCGATGTTAGTGTGGTGATTGGTATCACCAACACGTGGATGTTAATCCTTGTCGTGATTCTAATCGATACAGCCGTGGAGACATTTGTGGTTTAGGTTGTAAACGTTATGTTCATGACTCTGTTACAAAAGTTGTGTATTCAGCAACAAACAATGAATGCCTTAGGTATTTGTAGGTGGAAAGCTACTCGGAAAAAGATCCTTTGCGGGAAGAAAGCTTTCTTATGTAAAATTTCAGATGTCTCTGGTTTGAACACAACTTTACTCACAAACGAAGGTCGTCAGCATTATGTTCAAACTCATACGACGACAAGTCTAGCACCAAACAAAAATAAAATATCCTGCTAAACATCTTTGGTATAATTTTTCTCCCTGGAGTCTTGAAAATTTCCATTCAAACACATTTTTGTGTGTTCATCTGTTTGTTTATTGAAGTTAACTTTACACACCGTACCCAGATTCATACAGTTGTTATATTATGTACAAACAACAACTTGGGCATTCCTTCATTTTTTTAATGGCCAGAAATAGAGGACAGCGAAATTATGTGTTTTTATTCATGACTGTTTTTTTTTCCAGGATCACACCAATAGAAAATGTGCAGGAGCTGTTTGTGTTTGAACACAACTTTATACACAGACAGTGGGTTTCAAGTTATGTTCAGTCAAAGGTTACATTTTTTTCCTTTGCTGTACTAAAAAATGATATGTATTCACTATTTCCTATGCTGTGAGCCCCTTTTTGATTATAGCAGTTTGTATACATCATTCCTGTGTGTGTTTGAGTGAAAGCTGTTGCATGAGTGTTTGTCAAGTTAAGTTCCAGCAACTTGATAATGACAGTTAACAATTTTATTATGCTTTTAAATCATATTTTTGTGAAGAGAATGTGTACCTTCGATTAAAGCACACTTCCTGGTAATACATTTTTTCGTTCCGTTTCCTCTTGTTTGATTTTGACAGTCTCAAATGAGTCTGTCACAGTGTAGTGTTATGTTCGAAGTTGCGTAAAGTTACATTCAAGTAGCTTGAGATAGCAATTATCTATGGGATTAAGCTTAAAATCATACTTTGAGGGGGTTAAAGAGTACCTCCCATTGAACCACACTTACTACAACTGATATGTTTTGTTCTTTTTCCTTCTGGTTGACTTTAGCCATCTGAAATTTGTCTGTCACAGTGTAATGTTGTGTTCAAGTGTGTCAAGTTATGTTCAGACAGCTGGATATGGTAATAATTCATGTGTTAAATCTGTTAGATACATTTTTGTGTGACTAAGGTGTATTTACCATAAAAACAAAGTCACTGGTAATATATTTTTTTGTACCTTTTCCTTCTGTGTGACTTTAAAAGTTTGGAATGAGTCTGTCATGTTGTAATGTTATGTTTAAGCATGCTCAGTTCTTTCTTTGATCACTTTATTCAGGGACACAGTGAAGTAGCAACTGTTATTTTTGTTTTTGCATGTATTTCAAGGGTCGGTCTTTAATTTTACTGGGAAACAATAATAACTGGAATAAAATGTTTAGCTTTTTAAAGGGTTTTATTGACATGTTCCGTCAAGCAGAAAACCAGAAACATTTGAATCCATTTCTGTTCACGTATCATTTATTATTGTTCATGTATTGCACTACATTATTATTGAGTAACCCAAACAATGTTCTTAAGAAGGTTTTATTGACCAAACAGTATCAGTACTCTGTCATAATGGTACTCATTTCAGTTTAACATGCCGCTTGCCGTAAAGTTATGTTCACACCACTTTTTCATTGCATTTCTTTGCATCTAGTGAGTCTTTCCTTCTCTTTTGTGATATTGCTGAAGGTTAAGCCTTCAAAATAAAAACACAAAATGCAAACAACATCACTGGTTTGTTTTTGCCTTGAAATTTCAAGTCTGCAAAATTGTGACAGTGTTTAATGTTATGTACAAACTCACAACTTATTTTCTTCAAATACGGCCAATCGACAACTTGTATGAGAAAATCAGATTCTGTGAAGATTGCTCATGACAAGACACACCAAATTCATATAAAATAGTTTGTTTATCACTTTGCTGAAAACTGGGTACTCATGTCACACTCACTAGACTCAACTCTGTACTCTTGACCATATATATATATATATATATATATATTTATTTTTTTTTTTTTTTTTTTAAATCTTGACACGTGAGATGGGGGTGAGTGAGTGAGTTTTTAGGGCTTAAAGCCGCGCAAGCCACAAAGACTAATTCGCGGCTGGACACGTGAGATGGAAAATGTGTGAAACAAAAGCTAAGTAAAGAAATAAAGTCGTCAATAAATAAAGTCGTCAATTAAGGCCACATCCACTTTCTTTCATTACGCCAGTCTCGTAACCCTCGGACAGGGCCCCAGACAGGGCCCCGGGCAGCACCGGGCAGGTCCCGGGCAGGTCCCGGGCAGCACCGGGTTGGTCCCGGGCAGCCCCGGGCAGGTTTTAGTAGGACCGTGCTGCAGTGTTCCTGGTGATTCGAAAATTTATACAAGGGTCCTTGGGATCCTTTCTCCATAATTTTGAGGGCCCTTTTTATTTCAGGGTCCACGGACTTTTAGTATACAAAAACTGAAAGTCAAAACCATTTGTTTGTGTTTACAATAGCATTCAAGTAGGAGAGATGTATGTAAATTGTAGCGCGTCAGCCATAGCGAATCGGCGAGGCGAGGAACCCACATGCTTTCCAAATTATGAGAGACCGAAAAGGTGTGTCCCCTGTGACGCGCTGTTCTAAAATTTGTACGTCAATATAAGTGCGTACAAATACCCACACTTGTGCGTAATTGGGGACACTGTGCTTTGATAAGAAAGTAAGCAGACATCTCAAAGGAATTGACCAATGTCGGATGTAGTCTGAACCCTTCACATGCACTAGGGAGGAGGGTTATGGTGGGTGGAGCTTGCATGAAGATCCTACAGTTCTGGAAATTGTTACAGGTATCAGTGAGATTTATGCTTTTCTACTTGTAGACCACAGTGACACCC
Source organism: Batillaria attramentaria (assembly GCA_018292915.2). Classification (NCBI taxonomy): domain Eukaryota; kingdom Metazoa; phylum Mollusca; class Gastropoda; family Batillariidae; genus Batillaria; species Batillaria attramentaria. Next base: position 2,423,276 of record JACVVK020000009.1, on the reverse strand, counting down.
ACACAAGCTGGACATAAGTCTTGCTTAGTTCCATTTGATTATTTGAAACAAACACTGCAGCACAGATCGTACAGCCTACACTGATGCACATGTTGAAAAGTCAACAAGACTATGTCTTCGGCAAGCCCCATGCAGCCCCATGCAGGGGAAGCAAACAGTAATTAAGTGACAGCACATTTTGGTCATTGAGAGATTCTTCAAGTCTTACACTTTCTCATTTTTTTTCCCTCCAGTTTAATATTCCCGGCACTGGCTACACAGTCTGATGCCTACTCCATACTCCCACACCCCAATACAATACAATACAGCTTTACCTCAAAACACTGCCAGTGAAAGTGGCACATAAAAAAAATGTAACGCTAACTTTATAAAGATAAATGGACATTAGTACAGCCATCGGACCATGACTGTGAACAAAATTTGAAAAGTTCTATTAAGTAGTTGCTGTGCGGTTTTAGTACACATTCCATTGCACTGTGAATTGCGGTGAGAACTGGGTCAGCGAAGGTCTTTGTTGGCAGTGCAGTTTTGGCGGAAAAATTCCGCTGATTGGTCAATTTTCAGGGTCACCCATACATATTCATGACCAACATGGATGCCATGACATGGCGCAAGAATGAATGACAGCGAAAAAAAATTCTGAAAAAATATATCTGAGACTGCATAAAGTCTGTTGGCATTGCGTGCAGTAGCAATCTGAACTAATAAACACACACACCTAATAAAGTCGGCAACGCACCACTAAAAACGTTGAAATCGGAAAGATTTTTGGCGCGGGGTCCGCACCTGTGTGGCGCGAAGATCGGGTCATTGCCGGTAGAAAGTAACTAGGTATATAAAGATAAGTATGAACACCTACCTGAATTCTGAACTGCTGCCTCATTTCCACGGCCATACACTCTCTGCTCTCAACCTGAAAACAACACAGACATGTAGAAAACGACCTATAATTTGCCTGCAGGTTTGCCGTTAACCGGGGCGGCAATCCGACAAAGAAACCGACAGACCATATCAAGTGCACCACCCACTGCTGATAAAAACGACGAAAGCATCAATAAAAACTTAAAATGCACACTTACTTCTTCCATTTTTCTTCGTTTGGGTCGTGGTATTTCTGCATCTGCGTCTGGGGACTGAGTTTTGGACTTGGAAAGAAGCCGGGCGCTGCAAAGAATCGAGTAGGGGTCACGAAATCAGCAGACGAACTATGGCGCATGACAAGCGTCTAGATAAGAGTGTGAAATGCGAGAAAATGAAAGAATACATCAGTGTTTGAAGATGCCGGTTGTGTATTAGTTTGTTGAAAATACTTTGCTTACCTTTTTCTGGGCATGGTCTTTGGTGGTTGCCCCCGGTTTCACTGCAAAAGTAAAATCCAGCGTGAGGGTTTATCGTCCATCATGGCTCCGGGTGCTCGGGCCTTGTTCGCTACGGGATTTCACGAGGACTTGGTCGGTGGCGCTTGAAAACTACGAATTTTCCTCACAGCTGCCAAAATTCTTATTCCCGAATAAATTTCTGTTGATTTCACCACCTATGCACACAGATATAATGATTCTCTATGAATAAAACACTAATGGTACGTTTATCATATATCGATACCTTCAAGCGATGTGTAGGCCACCACTGAAATCCTACATAATTATTCCAGCGAAGCAAACCCACAAGAGTTTCGAAAGCAGGCAATGTATAGTAACCTTAAATTGACTCGACGAATTACCACTCCATCTGACTTTCTGGACACGGTCTGCTCCACAGAAGCACGTTATCCAAATGGGGTATTCGCGCGCAGCTCCCTGTTGTCTGCACTAGGCGCAATGAACCCCTCCCGCCAACGCCTGCGCACCACCTGATCGTACAGCTGTTGACTGTGTGGTGGAAATCAAAAGATCTTTATTCCTTTCGATAAATTATCAAATCTTACTGCCATCGTATGTTGTCGGTAAAGTATGGTGCATCCGAATCAGAAATGCAATCTTTTTGAAAAAAAATCTTTGTCTTCCTATGAGGCCGACGGCGTCCCAAAAGCACTTCCGAATGTCACGGCGCGAAACATGAAACTTCTGTTCGAAAAACTGTTTCCAGAATGTAAAAAAATAAGTTTAATGTTTTGGGCAGTAACAATGAAAGATGTGGCATGCTTCTGTTCGAAGTTTTGAATGCACACGAAGCTCATTATCCTTCATTTCATCGCACGTGGATGTGCGAAAATGTAAACACTGACACCCACTGTCATGTTTTGCAACATTTATAAATGAAAAATGAAAAGAACCTAGGCAAGATTGGTCTTGTTTGAGAGATTATGAACTGTAGTTTTAAACAAACCATTTCCCACAGGTAAGCGGTATGAGAATGTTCGAGAAATCTAGGAAAAATAAAACGTAAACAAAGTTTTCGCAGCGCCGAAGGCAATGCCAGTTTTCAGCCGTACTGCGCATGTTTAGGGCGATCTTGAATTCTGATTGGCCAATTTAGTCGCCGCCTCCGACCTGTCAGAGGTCAAGGTTCGTGTTCCAGCTGTCAAAATGGCGTCTGCTAGCGTGGAACGCTTTTCGAAACTGTTCAAACGGAGAACAGGCTCTGTCATCGGAATGATACATCTTCGAGCACTTCCCGGTATTGCTGTTTTTGGGCCATCGTACCTTATCTTATCATTTCAGTTCTGTTTTAATGATGTCGTGGTGTGATTTTTTTCGCTTGAAAAGGAGTCTGCACGAATGCCTAAATAGATCTGAGGTGCAGAACTTGGACACATCATCCAAAGAAAGACCGTTCGGACAGGCTTTACTGCGATTAAAGTGAAAGTCCGACATTGGACATGTGCGCAGTTCTGTGCAATAATCAAAGAAACTGATACGCGTTTGCCCATTACCACTTTTGACTGAGTGCTCTACATGCGTCTGTAGTTTCTCAAGGAGAGTGGCCAGGCTGCTAGGTGTAGTGGTCATGAAAATTTCATGCATCTGCTCATGGGGAGGACTGGTAATGGCAGCTACGCTCGCCGTTGCCTGGAGATACTGAGGAAACAGTCTACAAGCACAGAGTGTGCACATCAGTTGCAACATGAGCAGAAATACAGTACTAGCAATTGAGCGGTAAAGCGTTGGACTTTCAGTGCTCAGGTCGTGAGTTCAAATCCTGACTGGGAGCCAGTAATTTGTGCTGGCTTTTCCCTTGTTGCCGTATCTTTGATATCACGCGTATATAGTAAAAAAAGATGTTAAAATCCCCAGAACACCAACCCACCCAATACTAGCACCTACTGCCACTTTTCACTAGGAATACTAGCTGATGTACCCGGCCTCGCATGGGCTGGTGATGTGATATGTAGATACATGTGTATATTAAAGTGGGGTTAGCGGTGGTCATATGGGTAGCGTGTCAGACTTAGCTGTTGCGCTACTGAACGGTCGTCACTGCCGTAATGGTGAAACGTGGGTTTGAGCCCAGGTCGAGCTTGTGATTTCAGGGCTTAAAATCTTTCACCTTTTGGTGGATTTCAAACTTCGGCTAACCATTTTCCTCCCACCAAAATGTGTGTTTCCTTCTCTGAAGCACTTGAAATCGTACTAAATGCACTAAACTGCACAGGTTCTAAAACTTTTTCTTCCCCCTAAATGTGTTTCTACCACTGAAGCACGCAAAATACATGTAATGCCAAAATGCATCCAACTGCGCAGGTTTTAGCCCAAATGTTTAAAAAGTTCCAGGGAGAAACATGCCCCTAGCAGGGATCGATTTTCTCGCGCGCCATGCGACTATGTCTCATATTTTGATAAAATGTCGCATAGAAATTTCGCAAAATGCGTCATATGTCGCACGAACATGACATCACAAGCGCACTTGGCAACGCGAAGCAGAGATGCGCTGTCCGTGTCAGTCATAGAGTCTGTTACACTAGTCTAATATTAGTGATGAGGCTTACCTATCCCGCTCGCCGCGCGCGCGCTGCCAGGAACTCTCGCTCGAAAGAGTTGCAAAAAATATTGGCGCGTTATCAGTTTTCTCAGTTCTGCGATCGAGAGGTCCTTTTCCGTTCAGAACCTGAACGTCACTGCACTTAGGAACAGGCTCTTGGCACAGACATGTGACAGAGTGATGCGGGTGAACTTGATTGTCTCATAGAAAATGAAAATGTCTCATAAAAATGACTGGTCAAGGAGACAATGTCTCATTGGCATATTTGAGTAAATCCATCCCTGCCCTAGACACTCCTAGCACAACATGGCATTGTCCGCTTTGCAGATGCGCGGTCATGGCTTTGCCACCTTAAATTGTCACTAAATGCTATACACTTCTCCTCCCGGCTTCGGGAGCCGCGGTGGTCGAATGGTAGAGCGTTGGACTTCTAATGCTCGGGTGGTGAGTTCGTATCCGGGCTGGGGCCAAATATTTGTGCTGGCTTTTTCCTCGTTGCCCCGTCTTTGATATCACCCGTATGTGGTGGAAATGGACGTTAAACCCCCGAACACCCACCCACCCTCACCCACCCACCCACCCTCACCCACCCACCCTCACCCACCCACCCTCACCCACCCTTTTCCTCCTTTTGGATCATGGACCATTTTAAAGATCTAAGCTCCCAACAAAAAGCTTTCCGAAGTGTGAGAAAAGTTTACTGTGACTCCTTTGACTGTGCATAATCCAGGCAACTCTGTCACAGTTGCACTAGCAGAGTTTTCAGCGCTTACCCTTATAAAACCAGAGCACGAGCTTGCCGTGGCATTATCTGGCTTTTGGTTAGTGAGCAAGACACATTGTTACAGTCACAGTGTCTAGCGGATGTTGAGTGCTGCACGGATCTTTCTTGCTCAGCGTCAAAACGCAAACTGAGCTGTGAAATCAGGCTGCCCTTGGCTTTAATTGGGGTTTCAGGGACGCTGAAAACTCTGCAACTGTGACAGAGTTGACTGTGATTGCACGGTTGACTCGGTAAAATTTTTTCACACTTCGGAAAGCTTTTTTTGAGAGAGCTTAGAGCTTTAAGCCCTGGATATGTGATACCAAGTTTTCCTGGCTACCGGGCTGCTCATCGGGGGTTTCTCTCTGGGTTACCTGGCTTTCCTCCCCCAGCAAAATTAAAACAACACGCACAAAAAAAAAAAAGCCACAAACAGGATACTCAGATAGGTAGGTTGGGTGGCGCTGCACTGTGGCGATGCGCTTCCCCCGGGGGAAGCAGCCCGAATTTCCTGAATGGAACAGTAGTTTTTTGGTTTTTTTTTAAAGTGCTTTCGTTTTCCGCAAATATGTTTCTTGGGTCCCCCAGAGTACAGCCACTACTTTTTGAGATGTGAGAACTCAAACTTGTGTTTTCCGGTCTTCCTGTTTGGCAAAGAAAAGGATGGAAAAGGACGTCAAACCCCTATTATCCAAATATGTTTTTCCTCCAGAACGAGCCTGGGGTTCTTTTGAGTATAGCCACTACTTTTGATAGGATGTAAGAATTCTAAATTACCTTCTGTACGCACATACACACACGCACGCACACACTCATGCACGCACACACACACGTGCACACAGACAAACATTGTTCACATGTATGAAGAAACTTTTCTTTAACATTCAGTATTTGCTGTTCATTTTGCTACCAAGGTATGCCCTTGCAATTCTCAGCCATGTTGCACAGTATAAATTATTAAATATGGGTTTTATTTATTCTTTTATCTGTTTTATTATTATTTTTCATCAACAGGAACGCCGAACAGTAACCACTCAGTGCAGCAGATTGTCGATCTTGCTTGTCAAGAGGCACGAGTCTACAAAGAGGCAGGACTGGTAATTGTTTGATGCCACATACTGTTAGCACGTATCACTTGTACCGTTGGTTTTATGAAGCTGAATTAAAATGTGAAAGTTCTCTCACAATGTCACTTGTATCCATGGGCCTTTATGGGGGGTAGTTTATCTGTATTCAATTTCATGCATGATTTTTTCTGATTTCCACTTTTTTACTTTTTTTTTTTTTAATGTGTTTGCTGTTGTTTTTCCTCCGTTTTGTGAGGAAAAATGAGAAAATGTTGGACATTCAGGACAATGTTCCCTCCACCCCCATTGGATTTTTTTTTCACTGTTTCCTCTTTTTCTTTGTAAATCAAACTGTTTTCTGCTTTTTTGGGGGCGGCGGGAAAACTTATGCCCGTTGCTTGTAGTGATGGCTGGTGTGTAAATTACAATAGATTTTACATCACATTAACAATCATTACACAATTATAGTTTTCTCCCCCCCCCCCCCAAAAAAGAAAAAAAAAAAAAAAAAAAGAAAAAAAAAAGTGCCCATTCTACTTCTGTGGATTTACTGAACTGTCTGATATCATAGTGACACTTATTACACTCATGCATATATTGTTTTATTAACACAGGATGCCGTGATGGTGGAAAACATGCATGATGTTCCATACTTACACACCAGTGATGTTGGTCCCGAGATAACGTCTACGATGTCTGTGGTCTGTGCAGAGGTGCGGAAAGTCTTCGCCCCAAAACCTGTGGGAGTGCAGGTTCTTGCTGGGGCAAACAAACATGCACTGGCTGTTGCGAAAGCATCAGGTGTGTGTGTGTGTGTGTGTGTGTGTGTGTGTGTGTGTGTGTGTGTGTGTGTTTGTGTGTGTGTGTATGTGTGTGTGTGTGTGTGTGTGTGTGCACGCGTGTTTCCACCATCATTCAATATGCAGACACTGTACTGTGGAGATTTCACTGTAATTACTAGAATTCTAGTGTTTTGGTTGGAGGATCATAGGGATGCTGTTCATTACTGTACACACTAACGAATGTTACACTCTCAGTCCCTGATACACACTTTGACTGTTCCCTGTTACATACTTCATCTGTTCCCTGTAACACACTTTGTCCCTGTTATACATTTCATCTGTCCCCTGTCACACTCATTTTCTCTCCCCCGTCACACACCTGGTCTGTTCCCTGTCACATTCTTCATCTGTCCCCTGTCACACACCTTCATCTGTCCCCTCTCACACACCTTTGTCCCCTGTTACACACTTCGTCTGTCCCCTGTCACACACCTTTGTCTTCTGTCACACGCTTTGTTTGCCTTGTGTCACATCATCTGTCCCCAGTCACACACTTCGTACGTCCCCTGTCACACACTTCGCACATCCCCCATCACACACCTTTGTCTGTCCCCAGTCACACACTTCGTACATCCCCTTTCACGCACCTTCGTCTGTCCCCATTCACACATTTCGTACATCCCCTGTCACACACCTTCGTCTGTCCCCATTCACACACTTCGCACATCCCCCATCACACACCTTTGTCTGTCCCCAGTCACACACTTCGTATGTCCCCTGTCACACACCTTCGTCTGTCCCCTGTCACACACCTTTGTCTGTACATCTGTTGCAGGCTTGCAGTTCATCCGTGCGGAGGGTTTTGTGTTTTCCCACGTTGCTGACGAGGGCTTGATGAATGCCTGTGCTGGGGAACTGATGCGCTACAGACGAAATATCGGGGCCGAGGACATCATGGTTTTCACTGACATCAAGAAAAAGCACAGGTAGGGCATGACACTTTTACCGTGACCAGTTATGCTGTTGTGAAATGTAGTTTTGCAGGGTCTTATCCAGGGATTTCACAGTGCATGTAGGCAACTTTGTTACTCAACCATCTGTTTTGCGATGAAGGATTTCAGCAGCTTTGGCAGTCTCGTCTACTACAAACTCTACAGACTAGATCAGATCTGCACCTCATTCTGGTATGGTATACAGGGTATGGTACACACATTGCGTGTTCTAACCTTAGCTTCAGTCAGTGCTATGCACTCACCCTGATATTAGTCCGATTCATCTGATGCATGAGGCCTGAGTCAGATCTCTACATTCACAAAGGCTGTTTGGGGCATTGTGGGGCAGTGGGCATTTTGAGTGTGTTTCGGTTGAGTGGCAACTTGGGTTAGAATTGAAGGTGTGACTGTTATAAGATCCTTCTGTGAGACTGCAATCGTCAGAAATCACAAACAAAGTTGCTGCACGTTTTCAGTGTCACCTGACAGATATGCCAAAAAATTGAAAATATAGCAGTGTGAAATCCGAGACAATGAAAAGGGACTGTTCTGTTTACCAATGGTGGCTGGTACAAATCTTCACCACAAGATCGTAAATCAACGCTTGAATCGCTCATCTGCCTGCGTGTATAACAACTTTCCAACAATAAGATGTATTCCTTTTCAGGTTCTTCTTCGTTTCAGTTTTGCTTCCTTGCTCCCTACTGCACCAACTTGGTTGGCTACATCGAGAAGATTTCCAACTGTTTTTCCAGGGGTGTAGTACAAACTCTAGTCTGTAGAGTGTGTAGTATAGTATACAAACTGCTCTGATATAAAATTTATGCTACAGTGCCCACGCCATTACGACGGACGTGGACATAGTGGAGACTGCCAGAGCTGCTTCCTTTTTCCTGTCAGACGGGGTCATTGTCACGGGATCAGCGACGGGCCAGGTAACCAGCACGAAGGAGGTTAAAGGTCAGTTAACGCTGTCTTTCTCATAAAATGCAGCGTTTTTAGTGACAGTTGGTAGCAACCAGATTTTCTGTTTTGCACCTAGAAACACCTCACTCCCCCCCCCCCCCTCCCCTCCCTCCCCCGCTTTCCCCACACTTTCCAACATAATAAATAAATAATAAATAAATTTCATTTATATAGCGCACTTCTCAGAAACAGTGACTCATTGCGCTAACACACATCACTCATACACATTCACACTATACAGACAAACACGTCAATCACATCACACAATACAAAGACACACTATACAGACAAACACGTCAATCACATCACACAATACAAAGACACACTATACAGACCAACACGTCAATCACATCACACAATACAAAGACACACTATACAGACCAACACGTCAATCACATCACACAATACAAAGGCACACTATACAGACCAACACGTCAATCACATCACACAATACAAAGACACACTATACAGACCAACACGTCAATCACATCACACAATACAAAGACACACTATACAGACCAACACGTCAATCACATCACACAATACAAAGGCACACTATACAGACCAACACGTCAATCACATCACACAATACAAAGACACACTATACAGACAAACACGTCAATCACATCACACAATACAAAGACACACTATACAGACAAACACGTCAATCACATCACACAATACAAAGACACACTATACAGACCAACACGTCAATCACATCACACAATACAAAGGCACACTATACAGACCAACACGTCAATCACATCACACAATACAAAGGCACACTATACAGACCAACACGTCAATCACATCACACAATACAAAGGCACACTATACAGACCAACACGTCAATCACATCACACAATACAAAGGCACACTATACAGACCAACACGTCAATCACATCACACAATACAAAGACACACTATACAGACCAACACGTCAATCACATCACACAATACAAAGACACACTATACAGACCAACACGTCAATCACATCACACAATACAAAGGCACACTATACAGACCAACACGTCAATCACATCACACAATACAAAGGCACACTATACAGACCAACACGTCAATCACATCACACAATACAAAGGCACACTATACAGACCAACACGTCAATCACATCACACAATACAAAGGCACACTATACAGACCAACACGTCAATCACATCACACAATACAAAGGCACACTATACAGACCAACACGTCAATCACATCACACAATACAAAGGCACACTATACAGACCAACACGTCAATCACATCACACAATACAAAGGCACACTATACAGACCAACACGTCAATCACATCACACAATACAAAGGCACACTATACAGACCAACACGTCAATCACATCACACAATACAAAGGCACACTATACAGACCAACACGTCAATCACATCACACAATACAAAGACACACTATACAGACCAACACGTCAATCACATCACACAATACAAAGACACACTATACAGACAAACACGTCAATCACATCACACAATACAAAGGCACACTATACAGACCAACACGTCAATCACATCACACAATACAAAGGCACACTATACAGACCAACACGTCAATCACATCACACAATACAAAGGCACACTATACAGACCAACACCTCACTCCCCCCCCCCTCCCCTCCCTCCCCCGCTTTCCCCACACTTTCCAACATAATAAATAAATAATAAATAAATTTCATTTATATAGCGCACTTCTCAGAAACAGTGACTCATTGCGCTAACACACATCACTCATACACATTCACACTATACAGACAAACACGTCAATCACATCACACAATACAAAGACACATTATACAGACAAACACTTCAATCACATCACACAATACAAAGGCACACTATACAGACCAACACGTCAATCACATCACACAATACAAAGGCACACTATACAGACCAACACGTCAATCACATCACACAATACAAAGGCACACTATACAGACCAACACGTCAATCACATCACACAATACAAAGGCACACTATACAGACCAACACGTCAATCACATCACACAATACAAAGGCACACTATACAGACCAACACGTCAATCACATCACACAATACAAAGGCACACTATACAGACCAACACGTCAATCACACCACACAATACAAAGACACACTATACAGACAAACACGTCAATCACATCACACAATACAAAGACACACTATACAGACCAACACGTCAATCACATCACACAATACAAAGGCACACTATACAGACCAACACGTCAATCACATCACACAATACAAAGGCACACTATACAGACCAACACGTCAATCACATCACACAATACAAAGGCACACTATACAGACCAACACGTCAATCACATCACACAATACAAAGGCACACTATACAGACCAACACGTCAATCACATCACACAATACAAAGGCACACTATACAGACCAACACGTCAATCACATCACACAATACAAAGGCACACTATACAGACCAACACGTCAATCACATCACACAATACAAAGGCACACTATACAGACCAACACGTCAATCACATCACACAATACAAAGACACACTATACAGACCAACACGTCAATCACATCACACAATACAAAGGCACACTATACAGACCAACACGTCAATCACATCACACAATACAAAGGCACACTATACAGACCAACACGTCAATCACATCACACAATACAAAGGCACACTATACAGACCAACACGTCAATCACATCACACAATACAAAGGCACACTATACAGACCAACACGTCAATCACATCACACAATACAAAGGCACACTATACAGACCAACACGTCAATCACATCACACAATACAAAGGCACACTATACAGACCAACACGTCAATCACATCACACAATACAAAGGCACACTATACAGACCAACACGTCAATCACATCACACAATACAAAGACACACTATACAGACCAACACGTCAATCACATCACACAATACAAAGACACACTATACAGACAAACACGTCAATCACATCACACAATACAAAGGCACACTATACAGACCAACACGTCAATCACATCACACAATACAAAGGCACACTATACAGACCAACACGTCAATCACATCACACAATACAAAGACACACTATACAGACCAACACGTCAATCACATCACACAATACAAAGACACACTATACAGACCAACACGTCAATCACATCACACAATACACATTCACACTATACAGACCAACACGTCAATCACATCACACAATACAAAGACACACTATACAGACCAACACGTCAATCACATCACACAATACAAAGACACACTATACAGACCAACACGTCAATCACATCACACAATACAAAGACACACTATACAGGCCAACACGTCAATCACATCACACAATACAAAGACACACTATACAGACAAACACGTCAATCACATCACACAATACAAAGACACACTATACAGACAAACACGTCAATCACATCACACAATACAAAGACACACTATACAGACAAACACGTCAATCACATCACACAATACACATTCACACTATACAGACCAACACGTCAATCACATCACACAATACAAAGACACACTATACAGACCAACACGTCAATCACATCACACAATACAAAGACACACTATACAGACAAACACGTCAATCACATCACACAATACAAAGACACACTATACAGACCAACACGTCAATCACATCACACAATACAAAGACACACTATACAGACCAACACGTCAATCACATCACACAATACAAAGACACAATAGAAGAGAGAGGGGAATAAAAGGCAAATTATTGTTTTGTGCAAGTGTCAAATGGCTCAGATGATAAAAAAAATCCAACAAGTCATTATCAAGAGCAACATCAACGTACGTTTTTTTTCATTTTGAACCCTGTATTGGTTGGTTAGTTGGGGTTTATCGTACCATGCCACAACAAGATGATTAAAGATGGCGCTAAGGGGCAGGTTATGGGGGAGGGGATAGCTACCCTAACTGTACAATCCAGCTGAACACTTATTCAATCCAGTCAGACTGCCAGGTCGGCCACATTTTAGTATCCTTGACTGTAATGGACAAGTTATGCAAACAGTTAGAAGAAACGGCGCAACATGAAAAAGGCCTGTACAAATTTTTGGCCCTGTTGGGATTTGAACCCGGGACCATGGATCTTGAGTTCAACACACACACTTTTCACACGCACTAACATCCACTTTAGCAGGTGCAGCAACATCAGGCGACTAAACATACACATTATTAGTAGGAGGAGCATCCTGAAGGAAAGGGCAGCTAGCATGTGCAGTTTGTCATTTTACCAGCAGCTCTCACCGCCGTGATTCTTTCCCCTAGTTCACTCAGTGTGGAGACGAGCCTCACAGGCAGCTTGTGTTTCTTGGTCATTGTTTGTCAGTGTCACAATATTGAAGTTAGAGAAAATTTGATTTTGTTTCTTTGCATTGTGGTTTTGTTGCTGAATATATTGATAGTGTTTTGTAGACTGCTAATGAAAAAAGTGGTAACACTTATTATAATGGGACCATGATTAGTGTTGTTATTGGTGTAAACAATGATGTCAGTCACAAAACTGAAACACAGAAAACTTAAGGGCCGATGGCTAGCCAGTCAAACAGTATGGTATGGTATGGTATGGTAGACTTCTCCTCGGCGCACGTATCCATCTCTGCTGAAATGCTCACGGCGCCGCAAGGCTGGAGGACGAAGCAGTGAAAGCCTGCTGCCGTTAAGCGCTACTTTATGTGCAAACCTCCACCCTGTTATTCACTCTGGTGCGTGCGACAGTATTTCTGTTTACCACGCCACCGGCCACAGCCTACTCTTCTTCGAAAGATGAACGTGGGATTTTTAGCGTGCACACTTGATGTATGTGCGTGCGTGTGTACACGAAGGCGAGACAGGCACCGCAAACGAGTCTGCACATGGATTTGACTCGATATGGGAAGGAAAGATCCCACCATATCCCTGCCCACCGGGGACTCGAACCCGGCAGCTCAGGATCCGAAGTCAGATGCCTTAACCACTAGACCAAATCCCCTTGTCAGACCAAATCCCCTTGTCTGTCAACAGTATGTTGACATGTGGCATATACTGGTGGGTTACTAGTGCCTGCTGCATAGGAAACCATATATACCACTTGCAGATTTCTCCTGCCCACTGATTAGGTTTACAGACATGCCTACCTCTGTGATTTGTTCTCAGTTTTATGGAAACTGACCTCAACCTACAATCACATGTCAAAAACTACGATTTTTGGTTGGGAAAATGTACAGTCAACTGAATGCACTGCATACAATAACAGATCAATTTGTTGACTGGTTGGTTGGTAATGTGGTAATGTCTCTTAAGAGGTGAAGTTTCTACGTTCTCCCCTTTGAAAATATAACAGATGAACCAGTGGGATTATTGAACTTTCATAATACGTCCTGACAGCTACATACGAATTGCCTCTTAAAGTCATGTCACTAAGACCCCAAAGCTACTGAAAAGTGAGGTTTTGTGACAGGTAAGGGGTGCTCTAAAAGGTAGTGCATCAGATTTAGCCACTGCATTACTAACTGCCTTCACTGCTGTCATGGTGAAGCTTGGGTTCAAGTCCAGGGCCCGTATGTAGAACTTGAGGTTAATTTAACCCACGGCTACAGGCCTAACCCAGACTAGGACAAAAGAAGCACCAAAACAAAATTAAATAAAAAAGGAAACGAAGAAAGAAAGACAAAAATCTTTCTATAACAGCACAGGCACTTTGCTGGAATGGACCTGCTTCCTGATTTAAACAAAAAACCAACAGAGAATTTAACCCTCGAGCCAGTGTAGTTCAAGATTAGATTCTAACCCGAGGCTAAGCTCCCTAACCCTGACTTTCACATGCGGCCTCTGGTCTAGCTTGTGAGATGTGATACCAGATTTACCTGGCTACCAGGTTGGTTATTGGGAGTTTGTCCGGGTTATTCGGCTTTCCTCCCCCGGCAAAATTGAAGAAAAAGACAGGTAAGTTGGGTGGCGCTGCTCAGCGGCGACACACTTTCCCCAGAGGAAACAACCCAAATTTCCCATAAGGGATAATAAAGTGTTAAAAAAACAAAAAAGGTAAATGGCTGAAGGGCATTACTTTGAGTAGGCAGGTCTGGGTTTAAGCTGAACCAAAGGCTAAGATGTGTCTAAATTTCACTGTTTTGCAGCTGTGCTCGAAGGAGCACAGATTCCTGTGCTGGTGGGATCAGGGGTCACCACAGAAAATTACGAGTACTACAAGTCAGCTCACGGTGTCATCGTCGGCTCCTACTTCAAGTATGACGGCCACTGGGCAAACGGTCTGGACCCAGAGAGAGTGCGACGCTTCATGGAGAGAGTGATGCAAGTGCGGAAAAAGCATGTAGATGCTACCATGATAATGTAACTGTGTGGTGCGTCGTGTGTTCAGGCGTGTTAAGACACATTCCTTTGTGGAGCTTTTGTCATTCCGATCTAAACTTTCGGTGTATGGCTTATTGATGTCAGTGTTTGTACATGTACAAAATCTTCATCATTTATGTAGTCACTTGATTCACTTTCACAGATTACGTACACAGATGCCCTGCTGGAAGCATCACAGTGTTTTTTTACATCTCGGTTTTTCTCTGTAGAGCAGTGATAGTTCTTGCCTGTCTGTTCTGAACTGTCTTTGTATAGCTATCCACAGTATGAGAACCGAGTCAGTTTAGCTTTATGTTGCAGTTTTATTGTTGTCTTTGCTTTATTCAGGTTACAGTAGATTCCACAGATTGCCTTTTCATTGCTTGTGATTCTGCATGACGCTGTCATTGATTTGCTGGCTTTCTTTATGTCTCCAATTTCAGGTTCACAGACATTCAGCAACGTTTATCTAGTCACGAAGCCACAGCATTGATGAGTGTTTTTTTGTTTGTTTTTTTCTTTCTTGTGTGTGTGTGTGTGTGTGTGTTGTGTGTGTGTCTGTGAGAGAGAGAGAGAGAGAGAGAGAGAGATGCAGTTTGTAAGAGTAAACAAAAAAAACAACAACAACAAAAAGGGTCACAGAAGAAAAGGTAGTGTGTTAAAATGAAAAAAAAGAGATCACATGTATTGAGTCCGAAAGGCTGGAAACATGAGGACAAGAGACAACACAAATATGATACTTAACTTTTCAGCTAAATAGCTAAACAGCTTAATGGTCCAAGATACTTAACAGAAATTCTTTACATGGGTAGCTGTAGTTTTGAAGACAATTTGGTTGACAGTTTGGGAAGTCAGTTTGTTGTTGCTTTTTTTTTTTGTCTTATAAGCATAGTTTGGGTCAGTCGGTTTTCCATTTTCCTTGTGTGAGGAGCACTGTACATGTTTCGGAGTTTGACACCCAGCTGGTCTGTTTTTGTTTTTTTTACTTTTATAAAATGGCTTTATGAGATGGATTTATATATTAGTGTTTGTACTGGAGATTATTCTTACTGCTTTCTCAGACACGAGGGAAAAAACATCAGGACAATACCCTCTGGCGTTTTTATCGTGTGGCTGTGGTTACCTCTCTTGTTTGCTTTGTAGATGTTAGGTCACAAGCACATGATCGGTATTCCTGTATTGATCTGAAGTTCTGTATCTGAGAAGTCACGAGCAGAGCGCATGCACCAGGGCAGCGCCTGACTCGGCGTTTATTGATTGTTATACCTTTTTTTTTTTTAATGTAGTTTTTTTACATTTGTACTTACGCAGTGTAATTATGGTGTGTACAGAAATGAACATTTGTACATTTTCATTGCTTTTTACAATTTTGATTTATTCACATGTACATACTGAAATGGTGTGTAAAGAATGCATGCATTGAACATTTTCCTTGACGCTTACATTATTATCCAGCTTTGTTTTCAATCTCTGTTCTGTAACAGCTTGGGCATTTATGGCTTATTTATCATGAGGATGTGACTGAAATGAAACTGGTCTGTTGTATTGTAACATATGTTCCCTGTGTAAATACCAGGCTAGTATTTCATAAGCATGCAGAAAAACCAATAAAAGGTTTTGATGCTGGGTTTTATAACCCAGCAATCAGCAAGGGACCACTAGGTGTAAAAAAACGTTTATGTGTCGTTACAAAAGACATTTTATTTCCTTATAGCTTATGTTTTCAGTAAATGTTTCCTATTTTCTGTATCGTGTTATAATGATTGTGGACCAGCTGTGAGAATTGGTACGACGTGTGCGTGGCTTCATGTGTTAACCCCCCCCCCCCCCCCCCCCAAAAAAAAAAAAAGGAAGAAAAAACAACAAAACAACAGATGATAAAAGCCACATATAATACATATACACATGCTTGTACATATGCAGTGCATGTACAGGGCATCATAGCCACAATAATGGATGTTCGATAATGGCCATAGACCAATTTATTTTCAGTGCCCCATTACTGTACTTTCTCACTACCGCAGACATCTGTCCTATCATTTCTGTGCCACAGTGAACATTATTCAGGATGAATGTCCTGTACATGTGCATCGAACAGTGAAGACATTTGTCCCATTACACAGTTCACAACTCAGCCCAAAAAATCCTGCTCAAACCTAAGGTGGCCTGCATGCTGTGCACAAGAGGGTGTATGAGTTTTTGCCGGGCTGAGTCCTGTATTGTTCCCATGGATACAGAGCCCTGCATGTACATATATATAAAACACTCACTCTACACAGAAGTTGTTGGTATGGTATTTATTTCAAAACGGCTGGAGAAAGGCATGGATCACTTATACGTCTGTGAATAGCACATCTCCATCAGAACAATAGTTACAGCACATGTTCTGGCTGAAACAGACACCGTTGATGAGTTCTGGAGATACCATATGGTGTTGTCGCCACCTGTGTGTGTTGTGAACACTGTAGTGAGCTATGTTGTATGCAGAGTGTGACACCCTGTTTGAGATAAGACTGCCAACCATCACATTTCTTCGGAGATTTGAGTGTGTGTGTGTGTGTGTGTGACTGAGAAACTGCATTGACAGTACGTCTGCAGTAAATAACAAGTAAAACTGCAAAACAAAAACCTAGTGGCAACAGATCATTACTTTGCCTTTTTTTTTTTCTTTTTTTTTGAGTGCTGGTTTGTATCTAACATCTTTGCCAGTCTAGGGTTTGTTGGATCACCCAACTTGAATGCAAATATTTTAAACTCTGTACAACATAAAATGCACCGTTGGTGATGACTGAACATTTTTGGTATCACCAAAACTGTATGACAGTGACTATTTTCAGCCATATTGAAGCAAAAGCGAATAGAATTATCCTCCACCATACAATACAATAAAGAGACAGAATGATGTTTGAAGAAAATCATAATGAACCACTTACTGTGACTCATAGCATGCACAAACAAAAATCAATAATAAATGTAAATATTTATTAGGGATGACAATGTCACTTTGCACAAGTTACAAGACATGTTATACTTTTTAGACTTGCTTTCAGTGGTTACATACTGTTCACTCAACTTTATTATGTGATGCATGCAGATAAATACAGATAAATTTTTGATGAAAAAAATGTTACAAGTACTCAAATCCACAACACAACTAACGGTACAAATCTTTTCTTCATGCAAAAATTAGCTTATCACAAATTTCTTGAAAAAAACAAAGAAACAAAACAACCAAGACCCAAAAGTAGGAGGAAATCTCATGAAACAGCCAAAGACCTATTCACAATATTTTGCATGTGCATATTTACACTAGAGTACACCAACAGTAAGTTGCACAGCACTGAGGATATTACACTGTACATGAATGTATCACAAATGTAGTTATTACTCTGAAATAATTTGCGGACAACACGGTCAGTGTATGTTCATGTGTTTTTCAAAGACTTTGCAAGCTTATGTATACTTTTATATATGTATACATGTATGTGATTGAATCTATGTAACTTTATCATACATGTATTGTTAATGCGCCACTGTATCCATGTTTGTGTATATTTCCTAAAAAGAGAATAATAAAAAAAAAAAGACTTTGCAAGCTCAAGCAGTCAAGCACCTTCTCTCAGCAACAGCACAAGGGTTGCAATAGAAGAGCACCAGTAGTGTTTGAGATGTACAGTTAGACACAGGTGAACAATACCAAGCTCACAGATCAACCTGTGCTTTTTACGATCGCGAAAGCATACCATCAGGACGCAAGCAAAATCATGACCTTTCTAGGCTGCCATTGCTAAGCACCAAGAAAGGTCCATCTTGATCTACTCTGATTGTTCATACTATGAGGGTACCAAGAAGCAACACATTAACTGTCAGGTGATACTCAGTTCGTATACAAAGGAAAGCTCAAAGAAGAAGGTAGTGTTTGAGGAACTCGGTAAAACAATACATGTTGTTACACTGTCAGTTCCTTTTTTTTTTTTTTTTGACCGATCATCCTAATAGGCTGCTTTGAAATCAAATTCTGTATTCTAAATCCTTGCAGGCCTGAGGAACTTGACAACATTTTCAAAGACTGAGAACACAACATGATTAGTCTGAAGAACCAGACACCTGTTACTATGAAGAACATTACAGAACCTGTGTATCAAATCAGGGACTTACATACATAGAATTCTATGTAAGTCCCTGATCAAATCAACAGATGCAGGGAGTTTTCTACATCTGCTATGTTATATCTGTCAGCTTTGAGTTGATTGGTGCATTGTTCGAAGACAATATCTGGCATCTACAGATGGTGTATATCACTGTGGCCTAGTATTCCTGATTCGGTCAGGTGCACTGGGAGCAGTTTGTCTCATATTTATATGAAGTTTGTGCTGAGAAAGAACTTTGTGTGATACTCGTGTATATGGCAGTTTTATGATTTTCTTTGACCTGAAAACAGAGACGATTATGAAACAGTAACAAAGAAAAAAAATCGTTTTAATCACATACTTACAGTGCATTTTGTAATGCTGCAGTACGGAATGTGCAGACGTTGATGATGAAGCCTGATTTCTCTCTTTCACACTTGCACACACATGCCACTTTTCATACAAACTGTACATGAGTTGTGATGTCTAATTTGTGGTGCACATGTCCATATATACTCACCCCAAACTGTAAAACCCTACAGAAGTTCCTTTTCAATTTTAAATAAGGCGCCACTTTTGATGGTACATGTACAAATGAAGCAGTTTACAGAATTGCAATAAAGTCATAACACACACACACACATAGAGAGGCAACCAGGCAAAAACTAAACCAACAAACACCACAACAAACAACTGAACACCCAGAACAGGGCGTATTCGTAAAACATGTAAGATTTGCCCTGTGTTTCATGTGTATACATGTACTCTGTGAAACTGTCTCCTCGCTCTGTAATTTCTATGATTCATAACATTTTTCCTCTGTATTTACACATTGGCTGGAAGGTACTGCTCATGCAATACGTAATGATCAAGCTGATACATCTTTTGATGATGTGTCTTAAAAACAACAACAGTAGCTGCAAGCATACATGTACAGCCGCATCACAGGTTCTAGCTGAGCTCCCACTTTCATATAGTATACTGTACTGACATTGAACTCAATTCCTACCACGTAAGTTTGGGCCACTGAGGTGGTGCACCAGTAGCCTCAGAAATTTATTGCTGTATGAAGGTAAATTAGGCTTGGTGCGAGCGTTGCACGTTCATTAAACTCACGTTTGTGTGTTTCAAGTCTGTGTTCTGTCTCTAATTCCTCAAACACGAGAATGATTTTACCCCCTATACTGATTTCGCCATGTATGCTTCAAATCTAACTGTCCAAGGAATCTCAGTTTTACTTGTAACACTGCACTCACCACCAGACAGGTCTTCCTTTCTCCTTCTTTGTGAGTTTCTGGCTCAAAACTATCATCCAAATCATAACTTTCATCAGACCCTGCCTCACTACCCATGCCCAACACCTAACCCAACACCTAAATGTGCTAAATGATGACTTTAGCAACTGTCAATATTTCCCTTTTCTACAACACACAGACAACAAAAAATCCAGCTCTATCGAACAGAGCAATATAAAGAATTCCTAGCACACAATGACTTTAAATCCCCAATCACCATGCGTTGTGTACACCGCACATCACCATTTTTTTTCCGCATACAACAACATGCAAATGATTTAAAATAATACAAAACACGAAGACGTGAAAAAATTTAAAATCCTAATTATTTTAAAGAAATGTAGATACCATACAAAGACAAAATTAATGTATAAGTTTAATGTAAGTTTAGTGTGCAAATGCCCAGCACAATGCTGTGCCACAGTTGTCACATCTCTGTTCCACTCAGCAGAAATTTGGTGGAGGGGTTTGTTGCTGAATCAGTTTCTGATGTACCTGTGTATAGGAAGACTGAATGTTCATTACACAGAAACTAAATCTTCACTTCCCTACTGTTACAAGTTCTGCAGAAGTTGTAATGAAGTCTTATTGTGAGTTTGACTTGATTTGGTGGGGAAATGTCTCCCAGCCAAATTCCTTTCCATTAGAAGATTCAAGCCCTGTCGCTCAAGATCCATGGGTGGACACCCAAATCCCCTTGTTTCCCTTGAAAGTGAGTTGCCTCTAAACAGCCTAGGTATCCCTAGGTGACACCTTAACAGACCATGAACGTCAGATGCAAGCCATTTGTGTAGCTTGGCTTATGCAAAACCTCTACATTTAACAATTTACTGAGGTGTTGCAAAGTTGCACACAACATAACACTACACACTGGCACGTACTGTACTGGAGGCATAATCATGGCAGCCTCTACAAACGTTCGTGGCATCAAAATAATGAAAAAGCTTCATGAAGTATATACTGCGTATGACTTGATTAAAAAATTAAAATATATCTGGCAGGTCGATCTTTTCTTCTTATAAACCACATTGCTGATATAAGCACATGAACATGAAATATTTATAAAGGATACTGATTCATAAACAACCATTGCAACTGGCATGATTTATCTGAATTTCAATGACTTACAAACTCTTGCATGGCCCGCCACACAATATCAAACAACAAAAATTAAACAACACAAAATAAAAGTCGTTTAGGGACAATTGGTTAAATGGCTGTGTCCAGTAACTACCAAATTATCTACATGCTTCAATGTAAATGAAAACTGTGGGAGATACTTGTGGTTATCAATTCAACTGACACCTCCATAGTGATTCTTGATGTGTTACATCCACATGGATCAAACTCGTCAATGTCGTGCTGCAAGCCGATCGATGTCAAACTGTGTTGTGTATGTTTTGCTGTCAACAGGCTTACTCCCTGACACACCCAGGAGTTAGCAAGTGTTAACTGTATGGGAGCGTTTGTGTAGAATTCACAGACATTGGACGACGTGTACATGATCACAGGCTGTATAAGCTGAGTTTGTGTGAAGACTGTTTCTACTATATACACCATGTCAACCACTGCAAAAGCCTTGAGGGACCAGACGTTACTGTGTTACTGCTCACAAGTCGTTTGAGCTGTTTAGCAGCTTGAATACTTTTACAGTCTTTAATGTCAGGATATTGCGACGCTGAGGTTCATGCCACTGTCTCTGTTTACTAATTCTGCTCAAGCAGCTGAGTTCAGAACAAATCAAATAAAACATGTAGACAGGTGTAACGCCACTTTCTGTTTGCAAGACACAGTCTGCGCAGACGCTACCAGCCAGTAACCCAAATGAAGGGTGTCGATGAAAATTATACAACCAAGCACACAGTTCAGAACTCAGCTGAGGAATCCAACTCAAACCTGAGGGGCCTGCATGCTGCACACCAGAGAGCACACGAGTGTTTGCAGGGCAGTCCTGAACTGGCACAGGAACATTCAATGCTTTGTTCTCTGTGAAAAGAGTTGTCACCATTGTTTGAAAGACACTGAATTCTGATGCGCGCTTAACATGTACCTTACAAATGTCATTGCTTTGAGCCTGGAGGTGGTACTTTTACTGATGCTGACATTTTGCTGATCCAAAGTGTCGGTCCATACCTAATTAGTATATTTGATGAATATAGCTACCATTATTAGACCGCAGGTGAAACAATCGATCAACACCATAAACTTAGTTCAGATTTGATGGAGTTGCATGCCTGTTTTAAATGCACTCAGTTACTTTCAGTTACACCGACAGGAAGAAAACAGGCCCTCTTCGTCTCAAAGAATTAAGAGAATTGTCTTGAGAATTATATAAAAAAAAAATTCAAATTGTCACCATTCTTCCTGAAATGCATGAAGAACACAACTAGTCTCTGTTGCAATGTGGTTTGAAGTCGGTGTCCCGTCTGTAGCATGTTCATGTGGCACAGACCGCACGTAACCAGTGATGGCACAGCATCAATCGTTATTGCAGTGCAGTGGACACTTGACATCTCTACTACTGAACACTTCCCTAGGCCAACATGGCACCCGTGCCAGAGTTTGCAACAGTAAATGCCGTTTCTTTGCAAGCTGCAACACAAAGGTTCACACTGCATGATTCCAAAGTTCTGCAGGCATTTTCACACATAATATGCTGGCAGTTTTCTTGACTGAGCTGTATCAGGTACAGTGAGGGTGTCTGTGAGCAGATGTTTTATCACGATTTTTCATCTGCCTCAGCGTCTATAATTTACCTCATCTGCACCTTCTTCAAAACTGTTCATGTGCACCTGTCAGTCCGTACTCTACAAATTTGAGCTACTAACACAAGAGACATGTATGCCTTCGCTTATACTCAAAATATGCTGAAGCATTTTTTTTTTTTTTCTGCTCAACATTCTGCTGTAGAATCTATGTGCCCATTGGCAGCTATCTGGACGTTGGGACTGTCACCATTCACAGCACAGACATCCTTCTCTGCTCTGTTAGCACGTTCATCTGGCTGGCTACTGTCCTTGCTTGCTGAGTCTTTCGATAGCCTCTGATACTCATGAGTGTCTTTGTCTGTGTTCTGAGCAAGCTGTTCATACACTGAGCCTTTCTTTTCGGGGGAGGTTTTACTGTCCTGGTCTGGCGACGGTTTGTCACCGTTTTCATCACAGCTAGCGCTATTCTTCTGCGGCAAGCTCTTTGGTGAAGGTGGTGACCCAGCGGACACCACAGCGGGGTCATCTTTAGTCAAGTTCAGCACCGCATCCTCCCTGACCGAAGTGTCAGACGGTTTGCTAGCTACGTTGTAATACTCCTTATCCTCCGAAGCCGCAGCCTCTCCTTCATCCGCTCCGTTATTCTCCTGAGACTCTCGCTCCAGAATGTCCGCGGTTCCTTGTAGCACCTCCTTGACGTTGGTATCATTGGGCTCACAAGCTGGGGTTCCCTCGGCCCTGGTGTCATACAGGGGTGGGGCCGTGGCCCTCATGAATGGGTCCTCCTCACCTCCGCCTCCAGGCTCCTTGAAAATGTCCGTGTAGCGAGGTAGGCCAGAGTCGTCAATCTCAGCATACACAGATTCGCAGACTTTATTTTCCGTCTCCTCGTCGGACAGGTGACACTCCTTCTGGCCTTGAAGCTCCGATGATTCATCTGCTTCTGGAAAAAGAGGGAACCACATGAAATCTGAAACCATTAAGCATTCTAGTATTTCATTTACAGGAAAGTGGAAGATCAGGTTCAACTATCAGCAATGTGTCTTAGTGCTTGAACAAAATTTATACAAAGCTGGCTTTGCTACAAGGGAAATTTACCCAACAACATGATTAATTACAAAATTTGATCAATGTGTACCCTCTTCAGCCTTGCCATGAGACAGCTGTTAGGTGCTCATTGGATGTCACTGTTAATAATCAATCCACTTTCACTTACCTTCAGCACTTGCATAGATGTGTCGTCGCTCTTCACATAGAAGTGAGCATCTGCGATTAAAAAAGAGAAAGGCATGAAACCACCACAGACTGCATAAAAAATAAACACACACACACACACACACACACACACACACACACACACACATATAAAACAAGAAAAACAAGAACCAGGAAAAAAATTAAACAAAGCCAACCAACCCACAAATACAGACAAACAAGACCCCCCCAAAAAAACCAAACAAACAAACAAACAAAAAAACCAAACAAACAACAAAACAATCAAACAAACAAAACAAAAACCAAACCAAACCATAAAAAACAACAAACAAACAAACCAACCACCAAACAGAAAACAAACCACCAAACAATAAACAAAACAATGAACACCCCCCCCCCCAATAAATAAATTAAAAAAAACAAAAAAACAAAACATAACAAACAATACACAAAAACAAACACCGAACCTCCACCACAAAACAACCAACCACCCAACCAACCAACAACCAAAAAAATCCCCAAAACATAACAAAAACAAGGAACAACAACTACCCCCTCCCCCCCCCCAAAAAAAAACAACAAACAAAAACAAACAAAAAACAAAAAAAACAAAAAACAAAACAAAAAAAAACAAAACACACCCCCAAACCCAAAACAGAACAGAAAAGAAAACAGAATACAATTGCTACTGACTGTTTCTTTTTGCGGCATAAGCTGATGCTGATGATGAGGATGACGACAAAGAGAGCGGCCGCCGTGGATCCCAGCACGATGGCCAGAAACTTCTCGTCTGAAACATCCAGCCCTGATGATGCTTCCAGACCATTCGCTACAAAGACACACGTGCATTATGTTTATTGGCTGGCGGTCAGGCCCGCGACCTTGTGATTGGGTGTTATTCTCCATCTTTTGTCTCCATTGTATTATATACTGTTATACAAAACCATCATAATTTTTATGATGGGAATGGGTTTCTAACTTTGCAGGGAAATCCACAGTGTTAATTTAGTCAATGAACCATAATTATTACCATCTCTTCAATCATAAACATATTTTTTTCAGATCAGAGCACACACACACCAAAAAAAAATCCCCCAGTAACAACAGCAACAACAAAACAAAGTAGTTTTCAGTCTTGCAAGAACTGTTGCCATTACATGCCAACTGCTTTGTAGATGTACTACTCTTTACAAAAAGTGATTTATCACAGGTATTTCTTACACAAAGTTCACAGGCAGTGAGTGAACTGACCTGCACAATTTGTTTGCAAATGGTTCTCAAACAGGTCCTTAAAATGTATGAGGCTGACTCAAGAGTAAGACACAGATATCTGCCTCTTGGTTTGGATGAATTAAAGACTGCACCATTCTGTGCTTAAAATGCAAAGTGTGTAGGGTCTGAATACAGTTCAGTAGCTGTGTCTCACCATCTTCACAGCTTGGGTCTCCCTCACAACACGCGGCTTCCAGCTTGTAGGTGACTGTCTCTCGCGATGGCAAGTCCACAAGGTCAAGTCTGCAACACATAGATGAGAACAGGTTAGGTTGGTTGGTAGGTTTACGCTACTTTCTTTCAAAAGAGTGATATCAAGCCGGAGCAACGACGGAGGACACAAAAAAACTAAACCACACACGCGCGAGCGCGCGCGCGCACACACACACACACACACACACACACACACACACACACACACACACACAAATTTTGGCTCCAAGCCGAGAATCAAAACTTAAGCACCGTGCGTTGACAGTCAGACGCTCTACCAGATCTGTTACAGCCCCCCCCCCCCCCCCTCCCCGCGCCGGCCCAATCGACATGCCATTATAAAGCCATACAAGTAACACGTTGTGGTTGCAAATTCTAGTATTTTCACATGTATGTATGTACGTACGAAATATTGCAAAACCAAAATCGACACGTTGCTGTGGATTACGGAAATCTGTAACTATGTACTGGTAAATAATAGAACACCTGAGGCAGATGCATTGTATGGCGAAATGAATATATGCCTGAATAATACTGAAGCCGTGATATTGAAAGAGGTATTCCGATATCCTCTCTCTCTCTCTCACCCATACCCACTAACCTTTGCATGGGCCCAATGGCCTAACAAAATGAACTAATTCATTCATTCATTCATTCTGTCTCTCTCTCCCTCTCTCTCTGATCTCACCCATCTAAAATAAAGTTTCAGTCAGTCAGTCTCTCTCTCTCTCTCTCTCCCTCTCTCTCACACACACACACACGCACACGCACATACTACACACACGCACAGAGGGAGAGGGGTTCGGGTGTATGGCAAATGGAAGGCACGTGTCAGGTAAATCAGGCTGTCTGGCACCAAAACAACATCTCAAACAAAGGATACCTGATGCCAACATCTACCCGCTGCACACTGCACTGAGAGGCAACCGTACAGTACAACCGAGCTGCTAAGAATTCCAGCCGACACTAAAGTAGCGTTGTAAGGTGAGGGGGGGGGGGGGGGGGGGGCGGGGGGCTGAGTGCTGAAGAACACTGACGGGCATAAAGTTCGATTTCTATAAATTATTATTATCTAAAACTATAATCATGCTGAAACAGAGTAGCACATCCCTTTCTTTGGAAAATGGGTGCACTTGTCTGTTTCGAGTTTTGCTAAAGTTTTGAAAGAATGTACAGTTGTGTAGAACAAAATTCTCATTGCTTAACATGTTTTTCTAGTGTCTGTAATTGCGGTATGTGTATGTTAGCTTTATTCCATGCAGTTTGTGATGAAAATATTGATCACCACTTTTGTTTACTGACCCTCACAGTGATTGTTGTTTATATTTACTTGTTAACCTTACACTACCTTGTCATTAGCATTACTTGTCTGTATTGTTCTTCCGTGTCCCAGTAGGGGCCAAAGGAATCCAAAACTTTGAATCTTTGAAAAATCTTCTGCATGACATAGAACTTTGTCCCGGGCAGCTTCAGCTGGAAAAAAAATCCTCGTAAGGCCAGTTTCTTGGTTTCTTTCTAGAACATACAATATTTCAACAACTCCGGATTGACACGGACTGTCAGGTCTTACAGTACGGTGACCATACAGCTCTTGCGAGAGAGCGGTCTGAATAAGAAAACTCAAAACATCAGTATGACAGGTTTTCCGTGTTTGAGGTGCATTCAAGATTCAAGTCTGGGAGCGGCGCACGTTGCTGCAGACCATCACTATAAAGTAGACCCATACGCCCGAAGGTACGAGTATGGCAAATCATGTTACGCAGGCACTGCCGCGCCACTTTATGGCCGTAACCCCATCAGCACTAACCGACCTCAAGAAAAACCTGGACTTCATCAAACAAATCATCTACCTGCTCCGCCCGTGTCAAAACAACAGTAACCTCCAGCAACCCCGACAAAAGTCGCCTGACTTCTAGAACAGTTCCCAAACCCACACCGTTCCTCGCTGGCGGCTGCTGTGTTGTCAAGCAGCGTTAATGGCAGGTATCGGCGCTACCTGGATGCCAGATAAACAGGTAGAACTGCAGCAGGTGCATCAGTCAGCAGGTTGTTGGCACACATTTTGGGAAGCACTTACGCCGTGTGGATTCCACACAATTAAGCTTTCAGTTGGATACGGATTGGAATGGATCGCTTTCCTGGCGCCGCCTAAATAGTTGTTCTGTTTTTGTCATTTTGTTGTGCACGCTGGTTGGTTTTAGATGATTTTAACGCACCATGCAGGTTGATAGACCGGGTGGGGGTGGGGGGGGGGGGGTGTTGGCTCACAGCCGTTATTGTGATTTGCGGCTTCAGCAATTAAAGCCCAGAGCTCTAGGAGTTCGGCTGCCCTGGCTCCCCAGAGGAGAAGAAGACAGAAAGGACAAACGAGAAGAGAAGATAAGGGAAGGGAAGGGAAGGGAACAGAAAAGAAAGAAAGAAAGAAAAGAGGGAAGAAGAAAGACAGAAAGTGAAGTCACTTTATTTTCCCATCCTCTAGGGGCATAGGAAAAAATAGAAAAAGACGAAAAAATTAAAAAAGAAGACAAATATCAGACACATAACACACACAAACTTGTAACTGACATACATTAGGAAAAAAAAAAGGGAAAATGGAAAAGAAGAAGAAGAAGAAGAAGAACAGAAAAGAATAAATTACATTGCAAACAAAAAACACACAGAGACTTGTAGCTGTTATACACCACTTCACCATCACACCACAGTGTGGGTACACGTGCAGTACTTAATGAATTCTTTCATTATCACCTTCATGAAGTGAACTTTATATCCGCTTTCGGTTATTATACAACAGTCGTTGAATAATAATAATAATAATAATAATAATGAGTATTGTATAGGCGCTTTACCCAATTTCATGAATCGGCTCAAAGCGCCGCGAACTGAACCCAACACGCACGCTCACGTGAATCACACGCATTCTCTCAAACACTGGACATAAACACATTACAATCACGTGGTGCGAAGGGCCAGCTCAGCTACTTAAATTTCGAAATTTAGAATTGCATTTATTTTTCAAATTTGGTGGGCTGAACATTTCCAAAGCAGAAACTTGACTTCATCAGATTTCAAAGAACCTTTGCGCCTCCCCCCCCCCCCCAAAAAAAAAGGGGGGGGGGAGCAAAATGTGACGCTACGCCACGAAATGAGTCGGAAGTTACATGCAGCTGAATAGTGCAACACCCGATTTTCCGACCGAGGTGGCTATTTTGTTTCATGGGGTACGTTATTTCAACAGATCATAACTTCAAAAATAATTATCCGATTTTAATCTGGTTTTCACCATTGGATTCAGCATTAAAAAACCTGTAAGATCATACCAAAACCTCAAAAACTTCAAAAAGTGACTTCAGACTCATATCGTGGGGGGGCGTCACAAATAGTGAAATTCATCACCAAGGTCGCCAGAATTGCACTTAGTACGCAATCTTCTTCTCCGCTGACCCGTGCATACCTTAATCCTAAAAAGAGAAAGAAAAGTTAATGGGCGCAAGACGGATAGCTCGAACAAGAACAAATAAAATTTAGAAAAGAAATGGAAGCGAAAGAATGGAACGAATTTTTTTTTTTTAAAGTCTAACGACGACCGATGGATGTTCACCACGAACCCTAAAGCCTGGAGGGGCCGAAGCCACACGTAACCGGTCCCAGCCAATCACAGGAGGTGATGGGGCACGCAAAGCAGAAAATAAACTCAGTGTTGATTCTATTGATTCGGCCATCCTAGGTCATCTGCTGCGGGCCACGTGCAGCACTTGCTGAAGTCCAAACGCCTGGCAAATCACTACTCCATTTCATCCTGTTGCGTAGGGTTTTTTTTTTTTTTTTTTTTGACAACTCGTTCCCGCCACTTGAAAATCCCGTTCGGTGCCAATAACGCGCGGGATAGTGTGATTCTGCGAATCGAAGGTGCAGCTCCTATCCATTCGACGTGCTCTGAAGCACTGAGCGTCTCGTTCGTACTAGAAAAACCATTCTGTTCGTTTTTGTCCCCCCCCCCCCCCCCTTTACGTCAGGGGGGGGGAGGGGTGTTTGGAGGTTTAACGTTCTTTTCCACCACATACGGGTGATATCAAAGACGGGCAACGATGAAAAAGCCAGCATAAATACCCTCACGTCAGGAGGTTTCCTTGACTAATCATGATTACTGGCTTAGGCGTTCATCGTGATCTGCTTGGAACAAATGTAACTAGTTTTGTATAGCAAAATTACAGACAGATATTTTGACGCTTCATTTCTGGTAGGGCGGATTGTGCAAGGGGTTACAATTTGGCGGGTGGGAGGGTGGGTGTTTGGGAGTCCTTTTTCGCCACGTATGGGTGATATCAACGACGGGGCAACAAGAAAAGGGTCAGCACAAACATTTGGCCCCAGTCGGAATTCGAACTCACGACCCGAGCACTGCAAGTCCAACGCTCTACCATTCGGCTATCCCGGCTCCCCGGATACTGTTTGGAAAATAGTGCGAGCTGGTCATATGTGAAAGAATGTACCTGGGTGCTCCGGGTACAAACATGGCCATGCTTACCAGCTGACATTTTAGGGACCAACCAGCCCCGTAACACAGCGGAATCAAGGAGCCCAGCCCAACTTTCAGGGGTCGGTGGCGACCGTCGACTGCGTTTAGCCCCTCTTGGGCAGGGAACGGCGTTTAACCTCATACCACCCAACCTCTCCAAACCCCAGGTCCAGCCGCCACATAGCAACTACCTTTTATGTCAACCAAAAATTATACGAAAGAGTTTTATTTTTAAGGCGTACGCCAACGGCGCACGCCACCAAAATTTTTCGCCAATCGAGTTCCACCAGAGGCAGATGCACCGCTGGGCGGCGTGCCACACACTAGTGTAAACGGACACTGGTGAAGTGCGGGGCTGTGCAAAAGCCATTCAGGCGCCATCGATCAGGGCCTGAACGCTGAGTGTATCAACGATTTTTGGGGACATACGATCCTCGTGTCGTGGAGGAGTCAGTCAACAAATGGGGGCACCAGCTGCGGTCTCCGGAACAATAATGTTCCACCAGCGGATACACTCACACAGTTCTGAGGGCAATGCATATCCCCTTCTGCCTGTCCCACCAAGCTTCTGCAGGTCACCAAAACCAAGAGTGTGGGGTTGCAACAGGATGTCTGTGCTCCTACGGGGCAGTTCACCAAAACCATGAGTGGGGGATTCTAACAGGATGTCTGTACTCCTAAGGGGATCCCAACTAAAGGAGTCACTGCCACACAAGACACTCTGATCTCTCAGCTGGGATCTAAAAATTCTTGGTGGCTTTTGAGTTTCCCTCCTTGTCCCGACTTTGATAGCGCCCATGAAATAAGTTCATCTCTCTCACACACACACACACACACACACACACACACACACACACACACACACACACAAGGCATGTTTAGTAGGACTTCGTAAGGAGGACTTCGTTGAGCAGCGTAAACCATTTACATGTAAATCAGGCACGTTAGGGTACCATTAGCTAATCGCAGCGCGTTAGCCGCTCGCAGCCTCTGTTGTGTGAGCCTAATTGACATGTAAATGGGTTACGCAGCTTAGCGAAGTCCTCCTTACGAAGTCCTACTAAACATGTCAAGTATCACCTGTCTGAGCTCTGTAAGTACATACAACTGAGAAATGCACCGGGACAGAACCCGGCAGCCTTACGGGGTCCGGGCTCCCCCGTCAGAATCCGCCGGTGACAGACTTTCACTGAAGGTAGACCCGAGACAACGAAAGCGGATTTGCCCAAACCACAGAGCTATAGAGGATTTTAGTTCTGTGGCCCAGACTCGCCAACGCAGCTGCATACAGTAGTGACCAGACGACAAGTCAGTTCTCGAATGTCACAAACTGACGTATATGGTAGGCTGCTTTGCCAGCGACAATGCATCTGTCTGACCCTTCCACGACTCACTTCACAATAGACGTTGCTGATGAAGACACTTTGGTGGTAGAGTAACAAGAAACCTACTTTGTCATGGGATCGCGAGAAATATCGTTGTTTCATCACTGCATTCCGGAAGCGATTGAAGACCCATCCCCTCAGAGCATCAAACCCTTTTTTTTGGGGGGGGGGGGGGGTTGCATACCCTTCTCTCAAAACTTCTTCCCCTAAGTGCCGTGAGCACTCCGGGGCGGGGGGACAGAGCAATGCGCTTTATCAAATCGTCGTCGTCATCATCATCATCGTCATCATCAAATAC
The DNA here is from genome assembly GCA_018292915.2 of Batillaria attramentaria. Taxonomy (NCBI): domain Eukaryota; kingdom Metazoa; phylum Mollusca; class Gastropoda; family Batillariidae; genus Batillaria; species Batillaria attramentaria. Next base: position 2,391,354 of record JACVVK020000009.1, on the reverse strand, counting down.
GCACACCATCAGAGGCACACGCCCACGCTGTGGTCACAAGTTCAAAAGGCCGAATCACAAACAGAGGTGTCTTGTTGCTCCTATCCTATACCAATACAATAGGATGGTCAAGCTCAGCGTCTGCGCCCTAGGAAACATCCGTAGAAATCAATATACATTCACCATTCTCACGTTCGCCATTTCCGTCACCATCAGACAGCTAGACAATACAGAGACAAACCTACTTCTAATACAAGCAATGTGAGCCTTAAAGATCTAAGCTCCCAACAAAAAGCTTTCCGAAGTGTGAAAAAATTGTACAGAGTCGACCGTGCAAGCACAGTCAACTCTGTCACAGTTGCAGAGTTTTCAGCGCTTCGGGGACCCTTGCAGAACCGGAGCACGTGCTTGCCGTGGCATTACTGGCTTTTGGTCAGTGAGCGAGACACATCGCTGCAGTGTCTAGCGGATGTTGAGTGCTGCACGATCGTTCTCGCTCAGTGTCAAAACGCAAACTGAGCTGTGAAATCGGGCTGCCCTTGGCTTTTACTGAGGTTTCAGGGACGCTGAAAACTCTGCAACTGTGACAGAGTTGACTGTGCTTGCACGCTCGATTCTGTAAAAAATATTTCACACTTCGGAAAGCATTTTGTTGGGAGCTTAGATCTTTAACCACACACATACACATAATAATCAGTCTGTCAGACCGTAACTGTATCCTAGTGTCAGCTTTCAACTTTTGCCGATCGATGTCCATGGAAATGTCAAAAGAAATCAATGCTAAACCTAGCCAAGTCCATCAAAAACAATAAACTTGTATATTCCTTCAGGTAGACGACTGCGCGCACCGAAGTGCCGCACAAAAAGATATCAGCTTAGTTTTATACCGTTAACTGTCAGCATCCTCAATTCTAATCCTAAATAGAAAATCCAAGGGTGCCATGCCTGCGGCTGTCGGCTCATCAGATTGGTGGTGGTGGTGGTGGTGTGTGTGTGTGTGTGTGTGTGTGTGTGTGTGTGTGTGTGTGTGTGTTTTAAAGCTGTGATGGCATAGCAATGATGTGATATTTAGGAATATTTTAAGGTGTATATTTATTTGTTTGAGTGATTTTAATGTACTATCTTATGTTTTTATGATCCCCGCACCATAATTTCCCCCCAAGGGGATAATAAAGATTTATTGTATTGTATTGTATTTGACAATCACAAAAATAGTCATTGTCTCTCTAGTGTGTTGTTAACGCCAGAATTTGTGATTTTTTTTATTCAGTATTATTGTACTCTTTATGTGTTTTTATCTTGTCCTTTGTACAGTTGCAGTTTCCTATATTCGGAGCATTCACGTTCGCTCTGATTTTCTGTATTTCCTCCACACCCCAGAAGGGCCTACAGGAGTAAACGTTTTTGACTCCGACTTCCTCTCTTCTAGTCACGCAATTAGTATTGTAAAGGCCATCTGAATCGTGCCACATAAAGGCGCTATTCCTACTATTACTAGGTTTCATACAGGGAGACTTCTGTTTCGGAACAGTTGTGCTTGTGACTGCGCTTGTGCGCTCGAAATAGTCTATCGTAGAGGTAAGTAGAGCCAGAATGCAACACACTGACGTCTGATGGCCGCGCAAATGAGGAAAACTCAGCTGACCGATAACGGCGTCCGACATGTTCCCTTATCGGTTGCTCGAACTCAGTAAGCCACAGGTGCGAGTGATATTGCAACACCGTCATCGGCTGCTGCTTCTTTATCAGTTGATCGCACGCCTGTCTGTATGTGTATTTGTGCATGTGTCTTAGTGGTGTGAGGCTTGACGCTATAAAAAAGAAAAAAAAAAAAAGGGGGGGGGGGGCTCAGAACGATCTGTGAGCCTAAATATATTAAAATCAGGACCTCTAAGGTGGCATTTACAATTTACAAAATGATTACTGCTGGCCAGTTAAAAAAAGAAGAAGAAGATGACATGGGGGGAGGGGACAGTTCTCTTTGAACTGAAAGACTACATACAGCACGGACACGGCGCTTTCATTGGTTGGCTGAGGGGTTTAAGTTGTTTGGTTGGCTGAGAAGTTAAGCGTCGTTTCTCCACCAAGTAAGGGTGAGATCAAAGACCGCGGAAAATGAAAGAACCGTTTGTTTTGTTTTTGTTGTTTTGGTGCACCCTCCCCACCCCCTTCCACCACCCCCCCCCCCCCCACACACACACACCGGGAATCGAACTCAGCACCCGAGCACTGATAGCACAGCGTCCAGCACGACTTCCTAGTTCCCTCAAGAACTACTCGACAAGACTTGAATGTTCCCCCCCCCCCCCCGTTAATAAACATGGATAGTTTTTGAACTGGGAACTCACCTAGTCTAGGGCTTGCATGTATTACAGAAACGGACTCAATAACCCCCCCCCCCCAAAATAAAAAATAAAATAAAAAATAAATAAATAAAAAATAAATAAATAAATAAATAAATAATAAAATAAAATAGATAAATAAAATAAATAAAAATAAATAAATAAATAAATGCACAAATAAACAAAAAATAAAAAAAATAATACACAATTTATATAAAACAATTAACCAAAAACAAAAAAAAATCGTATGATAAACCTTTCCTTTTTATACCAACCAACACCACGAGCTAATGGAACATACGCCGCTAATGAGAAGAACTACTCTTGCATGTGTTGTATACATGTCAGAACCGATTTTACTCCAACACGTGACCACGGCTGCACTAACAACCAGTCCATACGGACATTACTTAAGAACTGCGTCTTACTTTCTCATACCTTAAGACATGTTTGACAGGATCGATCTTGCCAGTGTAATGTCAACATTTTGACAGTCTAAAAAGACGGCCAAGCCTGCCTCTTTCAAATACGGTTCATCTAGGCGCAGGTGTGGAGGGTGGTAAGGCAAATATTATCCAGCTTGATTAGCACGGGAGCCCGACAATAAGCAGCGGTGTGGAGAGAGAAGTGTCGAGTTCCAAATCGAAGGATCACAGGTTCCATTCCCCCTGCGACCAGTTCAGGCCTTGGGGACGTCAGAAGTTTTTGGCGTATCATTTTTCTTGAGAAATTTCCGGATAGACTGGGTGCTGCTCATTGACTGAAAAACTCAGGTGTCGCGCCGTGGGAATCGTCAAGATGTGTTTTACAATTATTTGTATTTGTATATCGTTTTGTCCAATTACAGCAGTACGGGAATTCCTGGCTGTACCCCCCCCCCCACCCTCCACTCGGGGACAGAAGGGTGAGGGACGCGCGTCGTTATCTGTACAGCGGCATTTTTTTCTTCCTTCTTCCTTCCTTTTCGAGAACTGAGCTGAAGTGAACGGCTGTGGGACTAAAATATACACCAATACTAAAACCAATACCATTACCAATGCTTATTGTTGGCGAAGTCGTGAAAGGCAGCGGGAACAAAAGACATATATACCAATACAAGCTCATGAGGACCAAACGACTACAGGCAGCAGAACTGGATGGAGGTCGGAACGAGAAGGAAGTTTCAAATCGAACGTCAGTCTGACATGACAAGCCAGGCGGACGCGCTTACTCTCAGCTGATTAGTTCGGAAAATAAAGACACGGCCCGCGCGGGCCCAACGTCGATAATCACCATACACAAGCTACGACGGCTCCTACCAGTGACGCTAACCATCTAGACTGCCAGTTTAACGGGGCATCCCGGCTCTGCAGGATTTAATAGACGACGTCCTTAAATCCACAGAAACATCAGCCAAACACGCCGGTTAAACTTGACAGGGGCCGAGCTAAAGGCGTAGGTTTTTCATTCCTTTTTTTTTTTTTCTTTCTTCCGCGGTGACTGAAATCCTGTCTTTGAGGAATATGTTTGCCAACAGATCAATTACTGGCCGCAAAGTGGCGTAGCCGCGGCTAGCCGGCTGGCAAAAACAATTATCGGCGAGCGTTGGCGAGGGGCTCCCCCGAGATGCGCCCAAATTTGCCAGTTCCATACACTGGCCCCCCTCGCTCTCTCGGGGGTCGGCCCCCTCCTAATGACCGCTGGGACGTCTGAGGCTGTTTTATTCCACCACGCTTTGAAGTTCTGGAGTGCTTGCCGCTTCCACCAAAAACCAGACGGTGTATAGAAATTTATTTCTGTACTCTGTGTATGTGAGAGAAGCTTTTCTTGGTGATTCATCTTGTTCTTTCTTAGCCTGGCCTGCAAACAAGGCTACAAGCGGCGGAAGGACTCGCATCCACTTGCACGATACCAGAGCAAAGGGAAGCAACTGGTACTGACATGCAAGAGTTGAAACAGTGAGGTTAAGGCCGTTCTACACGTGACAAGCGGCAAGTTGCCGCCCTTCGACTTTCCCCCCACAAGTTTGTCTGTCGCAATGCCGCTGCTTCTACACGCGGAAACCTCCGCACCACAAGTCGGCTGATTGACCTTTCGTGTGACCCTTTCAACCCTATATTTGGAAGGGGCCTCGCGCGATTTCGCCCGGCCATGGTCGCGAGTGAATCCGAGTCAGACGCAGCTGAACATGTGAATGAAAGTTCGGAGGAGGAATTAACTTTTGCAGCAGCTGCAGTTATTTTGCTGCAGAACAGGAAGAAACAGTGGATCTGGGCGAGAAAGTGGATCTTGCAGCGAGCTTCGCTTGGCGCAAACGGAGGTCTTTGACGCCATTTTGTTTAATTTGGCCGCGTGACCACTACGCGGCGTGCAATTGGCCGTCCTGGCGGGGCTCCCAGGGTGCCTCGCGCGCACTTGCGAGGCGCAAGCCGAGAAAATAGAAAGCCGTTCTATCCGAAACTTGCCGCGGCAAGCCGTAGGCTGCAAGACTGTACATCTTGCTTGTACATTTGCCGTCGACTTGCGGGGGCCGCAAACCCGCTTTTGCCTTGCAAACTTGCCACGTGTAGAACGGCCCTTATGTCTACTTGTGATATTACCAACCCGCCTGATCACATGTACAGAGGTGAGGTAGGTCTTTCTATCTGGACGATCAGTTGAGAAAGGCGGTCTACCTTAAAATGTCTATTGGTTAAGAAATTGTCCTAGAACAAGATCTTTTCAGGATCGAATACTTCAAGAATGTCTTTATACTGTCTAGCCATATGGGGTTGGCTGCTCGGTTTGACTATGAGCAAGGCTGCGCACGGATAAACACTAAACATGGCAGGAGTTTGCAGAAAAGACTGCCAGGGTTGGTGGGTGGGTGTTTAGGGGTTTGACGTCTTTTCCCATCCACATACATGTGATATCAAAGACGGGGCAACGAGAACTGACCAGGCAGGCCGGCACAAACATCTGGCCCCAGTCGGGAATCAAACTCACGACCCGAGCATTGAAAGTCCAACACTCTACCGCTCTCGATTGCCCCCCTCCCCCCCCCCCCCCCAACTGACTGCAAAAATACATGTTCGCAATAACCTGTGTCTTTAAAAAAAAACAAAAAAAAAAAACACGCAAGCGTGCAAGTGAATGTAACTTTACTCCAACAGTCTGCGGACGATAGGAAATGAAACAGGTAATGAAGACGAAATGGCCACAGATTTGATCTAAGAATACGGTACTCCTGAATGTTCAATTAAACATCAAAGCTTCAGGAAATTTCTCAGCATGTCATCCCGTCCAGATCATATCTCACGGAAATCTCATCACCTTCAGCGCAGGGTCAAAACAACAGCACCGTGAGGTCACCTCGCACGTGAGAGTGTGTCAAGGTTAAAGGCACAGGTTTAATGGTGCTCGCTCACGCCTCGTTTTATTTTGAATTTGCATGATGTGGACAGCGGTTTCTGTAACCACCACACCCCTAGTTTCCACAGATGCTGCTAGCGTACTGACCTGTTCATTCATTAAAAAAAAAAACGTGAAAACGCTGAGCACACTCCGCGCATACATGCACAGCACTTGTACCAATCTCGGTTTGTTCCCTTCTGCATCCCACAACAAACATTTCCACTCAGCGGCAGCTCTTATTGCTTGTGTATTTGGCATCCCACGCTCGCAACATTTGTGGTTCACGTAGGCGACCGACTGTGGACAAAAGACACAAAACCTGCTCAACAGGCCGTCCCGCTCTGGGCACCGCACCCTAGGACTTCAGGTCATGTGGCAGGTCAAGCAGGGGAGCCGAACTAGCAACACAAGAAGCGCGACCTGGCCGCGGTAGGAGACGAGTTCCGTCTCCAGTTTGAATGTCCATCTTTTCTGGCAGAACGCAACAAGTTCTTCCCATGTCAGTTCTGAAAAAGTCAAATCAGCTTACAGCTTATGTCAGTTAATTAATAGGCACCAAATCAAAGAAAGTAGCACGTAATCTTGCCACGTTTCCGAAGGCGAGTGGTGCAGTATGAGCATGTGCTGTGTTTGTGTTGCGATTGCAGTGTATTCTTGTATTTATCATTCAGTCAGTGCTTGTTTTGATAAGCTCATTCTGCAGCTCATTTGTCCTTTAAGCATGTTATCTTTGTGCACAAACTGCCAGAATGTTAACGTTGTTTTGTGTATAAGCTGAATTTATCGACTCTTGTACCTGGCCCTCATACACGATGCTGTTGTATTCTGATTATTTTGTTTTCTTTTAACTACAGCGTGTACTTTTCTCTGATATCCTCCATACCCCAGAAGGGGCTGCTGGAATAATTGTCTTTGTATCTTGTATCTGTGGGCTGTCAATGCTTGGCTCGTGACTTCCAGTTCAGGCTGGGGGCAAGACAGTCGTGCTGGCTTCTCCCCTGTTCCACCGTCTTTGATACCACCCTTTCAAGAATATTTTCAACAAACAAACAAGCAAGTAAACACACAGGCAACCAGCCACCCAGCCAGCTGACCCGTGAACCAATCCACCGACCTACCAAACTACCTACCAGCAGCACTAACAGCTTCAGATTCATATGATTTATTATGTAAGCATTTCTGCCCGCAGCAGTAACATCAGTGCCTCTACAAAGCCCGCAGAGTGAAGGACTGACAGCTCTGCACCCAGTGCACCATTCTCCATGCACAAAGACGCTGCAAGGAAGGAGAATGCTTCGCCACCGGAGAGCGGCCATCAACTGTTTGTCCATTTATCCCCCGTGCCTGTCAATTAGAGGAGACACATCCAGCCTCGGACGTGATCGGCGCAAACAGGCGCAGTGCCGGACCAGTGGTCAATACCACAACGAGTGAGGCGACTGGCAGGTGGCCGTAAGGGATGGGGATCACCGAGGACAGAGCTTTCTCATCACTGTCGTGCTGAACTAATACAAAAACAGCTTGAGATCTTGATATGCACTCCTAGCCTGCCATGAGACCATCGCGCGCATCGGTGCACGTACCTTCATCGCTGATTAACTCAGTTCCTACCAAAGACGTTCGGGGTTGTGCAGCAGTGGCGTCACTAAAGATAAACTAATTAATTTTATGTCCGCATGGATTTAAATTAGGCTCAGTGAGAGTGTTGCACTTTGATTACACTCGTGTTTTCTGCAATAAGAACCGTTAAGGAACCGCTAACCTTGCCTGCTTTTCGCATACGGTCCCAAAAGCGAAAAAAAGAGGCAAAACGTGAGAGACTCGTGTGCGGTACGAAATGCCTGTTTCTTCTCACCGACAGCACATGCTACATACCCCCCACCCCCTACCCCGCGTATGACTGGTCTGTTAAACATCTCTGTTCCGATGTCCGGCCATTGTGCTGTAGATGCCATCCGTCATTATACATGTACAAACCAAATACAAACTCTTCGTGAAAGCGGACTAGGGATAACGGCCATTGGTATGTCTCAGAATCTCACAGGATCTATTTGCCAAACGGTACCCACGCTGCCACACAGCAGTTAGGCGTCTTGGCTCCAGTCGGTGTGAGAAATCCGCTGGACCATCGGGGCTACAGGGTGGGTGGGTGGATTTTTAGTTGTTTAACGTCCTTTTCCACCACGTGTGGGTGATATCAAAATCGGGGCTACAGGAGTGAGTGAGTGAGTAAAGCCGCGCAAGCACCAAAGACTAATTCGCGGCTGAGTGTACCCGGCTGCACTACGTGAAAAACAAAACAAAAACAAAAATAATTATAACGTTGGAAAAATGATGCAAACTGGTCTACGGGCAGTATAAACCGAGGACATGCACCTTCATACTAATTTATCGAACTCCATCGGGGCTACAGTCGGCCGTGAACGTTTCCTACCTCTCTTTCAGGAAAACAGTCTTTTTTTTTTTCTTTTTTCTCCAAGCTATACCATTGATCTTTGCGCCAGTGTTTCAACTCCTTATCGTATGGATCTCTGTGCAAACATTACAGGGCCACCACAAGCTCTGTTGGAGCTGCACTGAACTGATGCTACGCCCCACTCATGCGTTGATAAACAAGCACAGCACACACGATAAATAATAAATGAGCAAGTCACACTATTTATTGTTGGACCCTATAGATGTGTGCCTGCACTGTCTGAGTGCCAAAGCATCTAGGTCGAGATGCTGGCTCTGTCTGTGTGCAGCTTGTGAGAAAGATACAGGTTTGGCGAAGGAGCAGAAAGGCTGAAAGAGTGAAACAGTGGCTGCTAGCTGTCTTCAAAAGCATTCGTTTTATTTCGAATTTTTGTTACAACAGTAAAAGTAGCATATCTATGCTCTACCGCACGTAGGGATTGTTGTGGAAGAGCGGGTGGGGATGATAAGACGTCTCCATTGGGCCGGGCCGGTGCAAACAACGGTTGCTTGAAAATGATTCAAGCATTTCACAACATGTATTTCACACATGTATGCTTTTCACCTTAATACACATTTTTCTTGAGCTTTCTTCTTGTTTGTATTAAACATGCATCACAGTCGAGCTCTACCGCATGTTCAGTGAAAGTAATGTTCATGCACAACTAAGAAAAACATGGTTTATGTCGTCACATGTCACGGCAGACACGTCAGTGTCACGCCTTGACCTAAAGGTCAAATTACACACAAAAAAACGAGGAAAAAGTTTCCCTTCTGCCTTTTAAAAAACGCAAAATGCTTGTACCAAGAAACTCAAAACACAGGTCATATAATTTGTAATCAACTTTCATTTTTGAACAGGTTGGACAGCACCGTTTGACTCACATACGACACAAATCATCATTCCTCGAATAAATAAATAAATAAATAAATAAATAAATAAATAAATAAATAAATAAATAAATAAATAAATAAATAAATAACACTATTCGTGCCCTTCGAATGAGAATTATTGTGATAATAACGGCGAATATCTCAATTTCAGAATAATGATGAGACAGATTTCTTTCTTAAAAAAGGTCGCATACGAAAGAGTCTTAATGGCGTGACGATGAAACTTGGATGTTACAGATCTTACCTCATGACACAACTTGTGTTGTTTCATGTGATTATGCACAAAGTGCGCCCAGATACTTGGCACAAAGATCTGGCTGACGACTTTCTGTATGATGCCAAGGACATAAGATGGAATCCCTCTCTCTCTGACACGGTGTGTGTGTGTGTGTGTGTGTGTGTGTGTGTGTGTGTGTGTGTGTGTGTGTGTGTGTGTGTGTGTGTGAGAGAGAGAGAGAGAGAGAGAGAGAGAGAGAGAGAGAGTGTGTGTGTGTTAGAGTTTACACTTCAGATTGTTTTTTTAGTTCTGATTGTCGGTGTTGCGTTTTGTATGGATACCCCCACCCCACTGTCCCCAATCTGAACGGACCGAAGAGCCTATCCGATTAAAAATCTGAAGTCTGAGAGAGAGAGAGAGAGAGAGAGAGAGAGAGAGAGAGAGAGAGAGAGAGAGAGAGAGAGCACATACACACAAAACAAATGTAGTGCCTCCAGGACCATGTCAGCACTTGAAGTTATTACGTAAATCATACAGATGCAGACAGACCGTGAAATTTCTATTTTCAGTTCGACTCTGGCTCGCACATCAGTTCATCGATTCCGTGTCTGTTGCCGTCCCTACGTTTACGCACTCTGCGGTTATATCAGTCAAACCAAATAAAATGTAAGACATTTTCACGTTTACAGAGAGAAGAAAATCGACTTTTACTTTCTCCAGGCAGACGACAGACGCATGGTCTGAGCCTGTAACACAATTTATAACTCGCTACACCACACCACAGCGCCACCTAGATCATCTTCGTGACGTTAGTGAATATCACACTGCACTTTTGATAATAGTACTTCAGGAAAAACCATAGAAAACATTCTGGATATTTTAATACATGCATCCACTATTGTAGTTACTATTCTTGGCTTCCTTCTGTTCCCACAAATTACCACTTTTTACTTCAGTTTCATTAACTCATTTTTAACGACTGTCGGCTTTTCATAGCATAAGACCTGCCTATAATTAATGCAAAGAGACTACTCGCCCTCCCCCTCCCGCCCCCTCCACCCTCCCCACATCCCTGTACAAGGATGATCAACATAGCCTTGCAGTAAAGACTTCAAGGAGCTAATGCTACCATGCTTCAGCTCACAGACTGTTTTTGTACTACCTATCACCACACCATTTAGACACCTAGACAGTGACAGCGTCTGTAATAATGTCCCTGAACCAACAGATGCGTCCTTCAAAATATTTCTGCTGGCCTTTAATTTTCTCGTTGCCTCGTCTTTGATGGTGGGAAAGGACGTTAAAATCTTAAACACTCGCCAACCCACTCAGCCAGACTAGCAGTAATAAGCTGGTTCGTTTCCCCTAAATGGTCTGACAAAATCAGCTTTACCACAACTTAAAAAAAAACCCGCACCAATCGCTTTGTAGACGTTCAGCTCTTTAAGCTCAACTGCGAGTTTGATCACATGTTTTGACCAAAATATTTGACACTGGCATTTCGCCATCAGAGCAAGGAAAACGCACAAAACACAAACTCTGCTCGCTAGAATACCACCCGATGACGCACTTCAGTTCTGTGGTTTTCCAGCTACCGATTATTTTCCTTTGTTCCTAGCGCCATCGGCCCATGTTTGTTCTGCCGAATAAGCCACTCAGACCGCGCAACGGGACACTAAAGATCACCTGTTATGGTAACGGTATCACCGGCAGACTGGCCTTAGGGCGACAGCGGTCATCAACGTCTGGCTATGGTTGGCAGAAAATGACGGGTACGTTGATTGGTTAGATGATAATATTAATAATTAAATTCATTTGAATGTGACTGACGCTCTTCCCTCAGTAGAATCACCAGGTGACATCACAATAGCAGGTAAAAACAAGACAAAGTTGACAACGTATTTGAACACATTCAAATGAACATTTTGAGACAAGCTCACAGACAGACAGACACAGACAGACAGACAGACAGACAGACAGACAGACAGACAGACAGACAGACAGACAGACAGACAGACAGACAGACACACACACACACACACACACACACACACACACACACACACACACACACACACACACACACTTATATTCTGCAGCTACAGTAAGAAACCATAGGGCTGGTTGGTTTCAATATTTATATATACATTGTCAAGACAAAGTAAGACATTCGTCATTGTAAAATTACCCCCCCCCCCCAAACCAAAAAAAAAAAAAAAAAAGAAGAAGAAAGAAGCAGTTCTAATTAAGGTACTCCTATAAACAGGACATAAGCACAACGGACCAGAACGTCACACTAGTTAGGAGACTGGCTTGGAAGGAAAAATAACTTTTGGTTGATTAGCCAGTTGGATAGTGGGTTTGTTTGTTGACTGGTTGGTTGTCAGAGTTCCAACAAAGACGGGCAACAACCAGAAAAAGACCACAAAAAGAACGGGGGGGGGGGGGAAGAAAGAAAGAAGGACAGGAAGAAAGAAACTGGCACAAATGTTTGACTCCCAGCCGGCAAGCGACGGCATGTTCACTTAGCGTAAAATGCTCAACTGCCTTGGTTAGTTAGTTAGTTAGTTATTTAGTGCTTTACGCCGCGCAAGCTACAAAGACTATTTCGCGGCAAAGCGAGGTCCTTCTCTGACAGCTCATTAAAAAAAAAAAGGGCATACAATAAAACTCAACTGCCTTGGTCATCCCAGCTGCTCCACGAAAGGCAAATCTGTTCTATTTGTTTAATCAAAACAAGGTTTGATTCAATCTATACCGAATTCAAATAACCAAATAATCAAATGAAGTAATTAATGACTAATCACTACATGCCAGTTGCTGCAAACCATATGACGCCAATGCACCTGCACACAGGCACTGATCAATTCTTCATCGGCGGTTCTCGGCCTTGTGTGTGTGCTTAATGCAGATTTCCACAGAGATAATCGCGGCGCTTGAAAAGCACATATACACGCACAGTTCTGTTTGCCTGCTCACAAAAGCTCGCCAAGATAGAAAGAAAGAAAGAAAAAGAAAACACTGTAAAAATACATGTGCAATAAATTGATTTAAGAGCATTGTTGCTAGCGCTCCTGTGGTGCACACATACTGGCAAGAACTCGAGAGATTCAAGAGGATTTTATCCATAGGCTATCACCGACAAATGGAGGTTGTGCGTGTGTGTGTGCGTGCGTGTGTGTGTGTGTGTGTGTGTGTGTGTGTGTGTGTGTGTGTGTGTGTGTGTGTGTGTGTGTGTGTGTGTGTGTGTGTTTAAGAAAAAAACCGACAAAACATCTCAGGACAGTACATCGCTTGGACTTCACACAACTCTCCATCATCCTAGACGCAACGGCCGACACCCCGGTAGAGATTAACCATGGGGGCTCGAGTCTGCAAATAACCCCCCTCTCTCTCTCTCTTTTGGGGAGCCGGGGTGGTCGAATGGTAGAGCGTTGGACTTCTAATGCTCGGGTCGCGAGTTCGATCCCGGCTGGGGCCAAATATTTGTTGGCTTTTTCATCGTTGCCCTTCTTTGATATCACCCTATGTGGTGGAAAAGGACGTTAAACCCCCGAACACCCACCCACCCTTGTGTGTGTGTGTGTGTGTGTGTGTGTGTGTGTGTGTGTGTGTGTGTGTGTGTGTGTGTGTGTGTGTGTGAGACACACACACAGAGAGAGAGAGAGAGGGAGAGGGTGTGTGATTCCAAATTTGCCGAGGTTTTAAAACACTTAAAACACAGTTCAGCTTACACAGAAATTAATATACTCACTGTACCTAACTGGTATACTGTCTCAGAAAAGTACACTGTACTGCCAGAAAACACTCGTAATTCAAATTTAAAAAAAAAAAAAAGAAAAACTGAAAAAAAAGGTCTTCGTGCAAAGAGACAATGAAAGACAAAGAAGACGAAGAGCAAGAAGAAGAAAACAAGAAAACACAGATTCTCTGCTGGGTCAAATAAATAATGAAATACCACAGGGATATGCAAAAAGCGATCACCTCTAGTCTACAGACGCGTGTCCTGGAATGACCCTGCAGGTAGCTTAGCAATTCGACTGCTTCAGATGTGCCAGCTTGTCGGGTGGCATATCCGGTGGCTCGCAGACTATGCGGGCCCCCCTCACGCACAAAGAACCGCGCAGCGAAAGAGAAGAGGTGAAGAAAACAGGAGAAGGATGTGTCGCTATTTGTGCCCTTGCCGCGCTGGTATTTTTCTCTGTAGGAGCTCGGTTTTAGTATAGTGATCAAGTGGGTGTAGTAAGATTGCACTGTCAGTAGTAGTGTTTGTGAAGAAGGGTCATGAACTTGCTTCTTTTTATTTGGCGGGGGAGGTTATGCTGAGGGCTGAGTTCAGTTGTTAGGACAGGAACAGGTGAAACTGACATGGTATACTTACTCTACTTACTCGTATGACAATGTTACGGTACGGTACTCTCTCTCTCTCTCACACACACACACACACACACACACACACACACACACACACACACACACACGTACGTGATGTCTTATTTGTGGTGCACATATTTGTTGCCCCAAAGTGTAAAACCCTACTCAAGTTCCTTTTCAATTTTAAATAAGGCGCCAGTTTTGATGGTACAAATGAAGCAGCTAACAGACAGTTGCAACACACACACACACACACACACACACACACACACACACACACACACACACACACACTGAGTGAGGCAGAAACATTCACACACAACCAGGCAAAAACAAAACAAAACAAAACAAACAAACAAACCACAAAAAAACACCCAACACCACAGTGTTCTGACTCGTCAGTAACTACTGCCCCCCCCCCCCCGCAAACACACACACACAGTCAGAGAGAGAGAGAGAGAGAGTGTGTCACCGCGCAGCGCTCTCCAGGATAATTACCATCAATGGCGCCTAATGTCCATGAAAGCAATAATAGGGCCCAGTAATTAAATGCTGGATATTAACACCGACTGACTGTAGATAATGAGCTGGGAACCTGTTCCTGCTATCGGCAACACGTGTGACATACTATGCTGGGCCCATTAGCTGTTTTTCTCTGCTGCACTGAGTGTATTGATGTTTCTGTGCGTGTACACATGTTGCAGAGGGGGGGGGGGGGGGGGGGATCACACCGAGTTAAACCAACAGCAGCAGCTGCAACTATAATGAAATCACTAAAAGACGGATAGGACGAGAGAGCGACAGATAACATCAAAGCGTAGACAGGCGGACAGGTACAGAAGGTATAACCTATACAGGCAATGGAAGGGGTCGAACCGAGGAGCTGAGGCAATGCGCTAGATGTAAAAATCAGTCCAAGAGCGAACACACACACACACACACACACACACACACACACACACACACACACACACACACACACACACACACACACCGCCTTGCAGAAAGTGTGCAACACGGGGCTTGACAGGTTTTCGCAGCGACACATGAATTTATATGAATTCATCAAAGGCCCGTACACTCTCTCTCTCTCCCCCCCCCCCCTCTCTCTCTCTGCGCGCGCGCGCGCGCACACACACACACACACACACACACACACACACACACACAAATCGAGTTTGTGAGCCACAACAACCAGAAATGTATGTTGACGGTGTCACGGGTGATGGAACATGCGAGACACGGCACACACTGACTGAGCGGGGTATTGATTTTAACATGCTGATCAATCAACCTGCAAAACTCCGCCAAACCCGCATCCGTCTGCCATTTGCTTAGGTAATTTGCATAATTCGAAAGCACTGTTGACGGCAAAACAGAGCCAGAGCTGCAGCAGCTATCCCGAAATCCTCTCGCAGCGAGAGCGTGCACTCACTGCAAGCATTCAAACAAAAAATTGATAGACGTGGCAGCAAAACCAGCACGACGGCTCGCACTCGACGATTTTCCCTCAATGCTTGGAGATCTTGTTTCAATTGAAATGTCAGAACAGCTTTTACATCGGAAGCCAGCATTTCAAAAAGAGAGAGAGAGAGAGAGAGAGAGAGAGAGACGGGGGGTGCAGGGGAGGGGAGGGGATGGGCTGGGGTCAGGGTGGCATGGCGGATGGTCGTTGGGTTGACATGAAACCTTTGGCATTTACGCACGAGTGCAATTACATGACCCTGGGAGGTCAGTGTGTAGATTTCATTTTTACTCCTGTCAAAAGTCAACACGGCCACTATGCAACTTTGTTTTTTTAACGGGCTAATTTCATCTTTGCTAAGCCAACTTACGTTTTGGAACAGTTTCGCACATGAGTGTGTCTGTATGCTCGAAATACTCTATCTTGATGGTTAGTACAACGTTGTCTAAACTTTGCGCGAGCGGTCGAACATTCAAGTTCTGCGGCTGTTGTCACACTCCTGGAGCGCTCAGTGTGGTCGCCTTGCCATACAGTACGCTTCTGTTGGCTCTGTGCCAGCATTACAGACGCTGCCACAGTCTAGGTGTCTAAGTGGTGTGATGACTGATACCACGGAAACAGCCGAGAAAGACCTGTCAGCACAAAATGATACATGTAGCATTAGTCGGTGCACATGTGGGTGCATGTCTTGCATTTCTCTCGCACAGGCATGTATTCAAGCAAACTTCAAAGGCTGAGAGAGGTATAGTCGTGCACTGCACGAGGGTGTGATAGGGTGGACCGCGTATGGGCTTTACCGAGCGCAGTGATACAAACTTGAGCTGAACTGAACGTGCACGGTTCGACGATACCTTAAAACGATACCTTAAAGATCTGCAATCTCAGCAAAAAGCCGCAAACATTGCGCTTTAAAAAAAAAAACACAAAAAAACTGCAACTCCTTTGACTGTGCATAATCCAGGCAACTCTGTCACAGTTGCAGAGTTTTCAGCGCTTCGGGGACCCGTATAAAACCAGAGCACGAGTTTGCCGTGACATCATTTGGCTTTTGGTCAGTGAGCGAGACACATCGCTACAGTGTCTAGCGGATGTTGAGTGCTGCACGGATCTTTCTCGCTCAATGTCAAAATGCAAACTGAGCTGTGAAGTCAGGCTGCCCGTGGCTTTTTAACTGTGACAGAGTTGACTGCATTTTGCACAGCCGGACAGCTCTTTAAAACACACTGTTTGTGGCTTTTTCTTGAGATTGCAGACCTTAAAACGTCCCTGATTTGATTAAATAACGACCCCGTTACTTCGACCATGAATAGTGAACCAGATAGCCCCAAGCGTTTCACAGACTACCGCTATACCACTCAGCGAAAGACATAAGAAAGGACAAAATCACGTCATGCAATTCTAAAAAGAAAGCAAAAAGTATTCGCTGCACAACAAATTGATTTGGCAATGACAAATTTCCTAACATAGCCTACATGTGCAGTTAGTTACCCCTCGAGTGCACTGCATTTCAGTTGAAATCTTCAGGTGTATTTTTTAAATTATTGAAGTTGGCCTTTACTTTTAAAATATATTATGTGCCTAGCGCAAACAGATCTAAGCTGCCCCGCAATATTCTGCGGCAGTCAATGGAAACTTTCTCTCTCGGTCAATGAAAAATAATAAGGCTTCAGATTAGCAGAACTTCGGCGCGGGCAGACAGAACAGCAGAATCTATGCAACGATTTGTCCCATGCTATTTTTTGATGCCCATAGTAATATCTGTAGCCCTTTCGTCAATAGTGCATGCCAATTATTAACTCAGAAAAAAAGCGACAACTTATCTTTTTTCTTTACACCTCGCCGTCAAAAATAATCCCCAAACGACCATCGCCATGCGTTTGTAAGAATATTCTAGTGACAGTGGAGAAAAAGCGCAGACGATCCTAAAATAACCTGACCTTCCTTACTTTTTCGTTTCTGAGTCATGAATTAATTTATCTTATACCACCAAGCAGCCTGCAGCTGACAGTACATGCTCAATTATGCATTTGCACTACTTCCGCTTCGACCTGCCCTTTTTCAGGTGTTTCTCTTCGTGCGTTTCCAGATTCCATAGAAATCTGGAACAACCATGCTTTTATATCAGGCAAAATGTCAGCAACACGTCAGACAGCAGCGAAAAAGGTATGATACAGGCTAATATTATTTTTCCTATTTCTTTCTTTGCACATCGGCGCGGATACCAAATTCAGTACAGATATATTCAAAACAGGCCTGTCGATACCTGATGCTAAATAAAGAAAAGTGCACCTGATCAATCTCCGCTGTGCTCAGTGTGTGCTGTACTTCAAGAGCATTTGGCTGAGACAATCCGATAAACAAAGCTGAACAAGAACGTAAATTACACGTGTACTCAAAACATCCAGTGGTTTTTAGCTTTGCATTTTGCACCCATGTTCAAGTTTTCTTTCTGTTCAGAAGCCACACACAGACACACACGCACACGTAAGCACGCATGACAAACACACACACACACACACACACAGGCACAGAGAGAGAGAGAGAGGGTGGGTAGGGGTGGGTGTTTGGGGGTTTAACGTCCCTTTCCACCACATAGGAGAGAGAGAGAGAGAGTTTACCCCCCCCCCCCCCCCCCCCCCCCACATTATATGGCGTGCAGGAATCACAGACTGCTATCTATCTTAAAAGTTGTCCTGAGAGAGAGAGAGAGACAGAAACACACACACACACACACACACACACACACACACACACACACACACACACACACACACACACACACACAGAGGCCATTCACACATCTCTGTCAACACTAGCCAGCGAGGCGGCATGATACTCATTGTCTAATCTGCAGGTTTACACCTACCCAACATACCACAATCGCTGCTAATGACTGCCTGAGACCGGGCTAGCGAAAGCTTCATCCGTCACCATCTCCGCATCTCACCTATCGTGCTGCCTACAACTTAGTTCCCTCTGTACAACGTAAACACCTTCGGAACCGTTTGAAAGAAGAGCTAGGCGACTGGTCAGGGTCGCCTGCTATTTGCACGAATGGACAAGGTTCTTGTTTTGTACAGGAAAGATAGTGATACCGTCAGTTTTGTTGTATCCGTGTTTTCTTCACTTCCTGTCCATTTCAATGGCTGATCTTTGACTGCTTGGAGGGTTGGTTGAGAGTGCTCGCGCAGCTTCAGTCAGTTGGTGTGTGTGTGTGTGTGTGTGTGTGTGTGTGTGTGTGTGTGTGTGTGTGTGTGTGTGTGTGTGTGTGCCACGGTGTGTGTGTGTGTGTGTGTGTGTGTGTGTGCCATCTCTCTCTCTCTCTCTGTGCGCCATCTGTGTGTGTGTGTGTGTGTGTGTGTGTGTGTGTGTGTGTGTGTGTGTGTGTGTGTGTGTGTGTGTGTGTGTGCGCCTGTGCCGCTCTGTGTGTGTGTGTGTGCGCGGCGCGCGCCTTAATTTCTTATACATGTACTCAGGCATTAAGAAAACATGCTTTTTATGCTGACATATGAACAAACCAATGTGTGTGTGTGTGTGTGTGTGTGTGTGTGTGTGTGTGTGTGTGTGTGTGTGTGTGTGTGTGTGTGTGTGTGTGAGAGAGAGAGAGAGAGAGAGAGAGAACACGCGTACAAACACGGAACAAATGTAGCGCTTGCAGGACCATGTCAGCGGATCCATTCTGAAAGCCCTGAAAGGTAACAGGATCCCTTCCCTTATCTAAAGGGTTATTAAGGGATAGAGCCAGCAAGAAACACAGAGCTGAGAGAGAGCCAAGAAACTACATCTTATCATCCGCGGCCCGTCTGGAACACGGTCGCCCTCAGCTTTTGATGAAGAAACTCAGCAGGAGGTCAAACAACGCACCTCATCTTATCAAACCCACCCGCGCAGGTTGTCACCATTACTTTTTTTTTCATGGATTATTTGTAAGGAAGAATTGTGGATATTTTGGTATGAAACACTGGCTATCTGGCTATTGTGTTCTGTATTGCAGGGGACCGGAAGGGCTGGGTGGGCGCCGCGCGCGCACACACACTGACACGCACGCGCACGAACGCACGCACACAATATAGCATCTGAAACGACTCGATTGTGGTGACTCTGGTTGGCGTTTACGTTGTTGTACAGTCGTACGTTGATGCGTACCGCGGCGTACTGAGCAGACGACGTTATTTGCTTGCAGACTGAAGACAAGTTAGACAGCTCTGATTGATGACCATTTTGTTCAGCGACTTTGTCGACCGGCGACTAGTACATGTACGGAAGCGTTAGGCCAAAGAAAGTCATATCTCTCTACTATTACAAGCAACAAAATCACGAAATTGGTCGCAATGGCCAAAAGGAACATCTATTCGTTTGGCAAGCAGCATTAAAGTTTAAAGACTCTTTGTAATGAGTTCTGAGAGAGAGAGAGAAAAACCAAAAAAAACATCAACAACAAAAAAAAAAAACCTGCCGCCTACAAACTGAGGGTGCCCGAGAAGGAGGGTAGATCACACAGATACAGAAAAGGTGTTCCATATCAGCAGCTACACCCAGCACCTGAGTCCATACACCTCGCCATCGACCC
This sequence comes from Batillaria attramentaria, assembly GCA_018292915.2. NCBI lineage: Eukaryota > Metazoa > Mollusca > Gastropoda > Batillariidae > Batillaria > Batillaria attramentaria. The sequence continues at coordinate 2,371,687 of JACVVK020000009.1, read as the reverse complement.
TCCCTCCACTTCAAAGAGCAGCCCGCTAATTTACGAGGCACGTTTGTTTATTAAAGGCACCACTGAGGGACAGCGCATGTGCGGAGAAACCCAATCAACGTGCTCAGAAGATGATCCGATCAGATCGCGGTTTTTTTTCTCTCTTCAGCCGCTGTCAGGTGGGAACAAGCAGAGCGCACGCTCGCCTTACTAATGACCCGTCCAAATGGACAGGTGGGATAGAGTAAGCCTGTAATGAGGGACGTTAACTTCACCCTGCTTCCTATCGACACCTCATCAAAGTCTGGTCACACCGACATAGACCGCGGAAAAGGTGAGACGACGGGAGAAGCACGGATAATATACATACTGAGGGAGTGGTAAGTAAGTATTCCAATGCGCACTGCGGTTGATGCACAGGAGTACATCCCACAATCCCTTGCCCTTCACACACCCAGCACCCAAGTTTACGCTGTCACACACACACACACACACACACACACACACACACACACACACACACACCTCTACTTCTTTGCAGGCGCCTTCCTACTCAACCTCTCTGTTTTCGCAATGAGGATGGGAGTGGGAATAGCCGAATGGTTGAGTGTTGGACCTTCAAAGGTCGGGTGGCGAGTTCGAATCACAGCTGGGGCCAAATATTTGTGCTGGCCTTTTACTCGTTGCCCCGTCTTCGATATCACCAATACGTGGTGAAAAAAGGACGTTAAGCACCCAAACTCATCCAACCTCCGCAATGAGGAGACAAAACAAACAAAAATATGTGGGCAACAATAACAAAATTCAACCAAACAACAATAACAACCACAAAAAACAACAGAAACAGACAAACAAATATAACAATAATAAATAATAATAATTAAAAAAAAACCAGTGAGCCCTGACCTGTACTTGGTGCCGCAGTCCTTACTGGTAATCCATGACCACGCCTTCTCCCAGTTTGAGCACGAGGCAGGAACCCGTCTCAGCACGTGCACCTTCTTGCTTGGGGACTGCACCCTGTGTACACACACACACACACACACACACACACACACACACACACACACACACACACACACACACACACTCTTTAGCTGAAAACGTATCACCCAGAGCGGTACATTCATTGCATTTTATGAATCTCATTCTCTCGGCTCCGAAAGTATACTCACGGATTAAAGTAATCAACCAGCGTTTAATTCACAACATCTCAAAATCGGTTACAGGAAACTATATAGGTAAAAATGAAGTGCATTCCATTCTGAACACAGTGCAAAAAAGCTGAATGTTCAAGGTTTCTTGGTTTACTCACATTTCGACTGCAAAGACACATGGTGTGGTTTTGGAGTTTACAAGTTGAACGGCGTGTGCGTATAAACCGAGAATGTTCAGGGTTTTTTTTCATTATGTCCATTATATATGGAGGGAATGCACTTCATTTTTGATTCCAAAAATATTTTCTTAACTATTACCGATTTTAAGATATTTTGAATTAAACGATGGTAGATTACTTTATTCCGTGAATATAATTTATATACACAATGCCACTGATAGATTCCTCAGTCCTAATACCGAAATCCTCCACCTTTCGAATACGGCGTTTGATATGTTCAAACACTGGAAGTGTGTAGGAAACGCCTTTTGCGGTGTGACTGTCTTTTCCACTACTTCAAGCGTGGAAGACAGTCATTAGGACTGACACAGGTCTTCCTTCGGGGCGGGGTTGGAAAAACACGAACTGCTTTTTGAACCAGCTTAGCATCTCCAGAGATTGTCTTAAGTACGTTACAACACACATTAAGCTGCATCTCTCCCGTGCAATCAAATCCTGGGAGTGGTTTTAAACAGCCTGTTCTTAATTTCCGTACCCAGAAAACCTTGTTAGCATCAAAGCATTATCAAAGGCAGGAGCATTAGGCAGGGGAGTAACAAATGCAGTTAATGTTCTTTGGAATGAAATGAAAAACGCGGTCTTAAAACCACTTTTTTACCACATTAACACAATGCAGCTGCGTTTTCCCTTTTATCTTTTTCGCCTCCCGAGAAATGGCATGATTGCAACGACTGGCACCTGTTTCAAGCTGCTTTGATCTCTGCCACGACTCACACCAACTATTCTGACTATTCTTGAAATTCAATGAAAATTGGTGTAAAATGTCAAGACATCGGGTGTTAGATACTTCAAACGTTGTGCAGGAGGGAGGGAAGGTGGGGGGGGGGCAACCATTAAACAAAGCAGTTCAACCACACCACACGAAGACAAGACAAGACCAGACACTTTTTTTACAAGACATTTTGACTTACAGAGGACCTCTATTACACACACAAACCAATACCCTGGAAAAGTCGGAATAAAGTGATATGTTTGACTCTTTAATTAAAAAAACACCACCACTGTCTCAAACAACTCTGCATAGAAAACTGGTTCTGAATCTGAGACAATATCCTCACCATCAAAATTTCATAAACCGTGCCTCGCTGAAACCGATCATCAACCACACCGTAACAGGTCAACGAACTGAAACGTTCTGTAAACTAACAGCAGATTTGTCATGGATTTGCTGTCCATGTGATGTCAACCCAGATTCCAGAAGCCCAGCGTGTACGTTTTATGGATCTTGTGCGGTTGACACAGGAGAGAGTGCCGAGCAGGTCTGTCCGATATTGGCCGTCTATATACGCCAACATCATGTTATACTTATAAAGAAATGACGATATTATAGATTATATCTTTCGTCCGGATCTATCACATGTGTCAGGAATGGTGTGGTCTAATTATACTTTTTTTTGTCCCATTACCGAATGACTTTTTTTTGCCCCCCCCCCCCCCCATTCACTACTGTAAAAAGGGAAATTCGGTCTGCTGCCCTATTTGTACAGCCCCCCCCCCCCCCCACACACACACACATACACACACACACACACATTTTTTTTTTTAATGAATGATACACTTATTCTTCATTTCCTCCCCGATTCCCGGATGGAACTGGGTCTTTACCGTTCACATATAATACCTGCGCATGCGTGTTGCACCATACAGCACATAACCACATCAGACCAAGAATGCTGAAACTTGGACAATGTTTATGCTGTAAGGTTTAGTCAAGTCACGTCATGTAAAAATGAAAGTACTATACGACAGCTGGCGTGGTTTCTAGTTAAATGTTTCCAGATTAGAAAAGAAGCACTTTTTTTCCAACTGTGAATGTATCAGTACCTGTTTTGCTCCCTCCAGATTGGTGGGTTTTGTGTACAGTCAGCTTTTTGTGCTTAACCGGTCCGTGTTCAGTTCTTTGACTGATGGGTTCCTTCTCGTAGTGTTTTCGCTGGGTTGCTAAATTAAACGACGTAACATTTGTGTATCATTTCAACCCTCATGTATATTGAAACAACCTGTGAGACATGTTGATACAGGCTAAGGCCTAAAAACAATAAACTCTGTCTGAATTCGAGTCTGAGTCGGAGACACGCTAAATTTCATTTCACGCCGTATACACTTTGCACACGTGCGAGATTCCTCCTCAGTTCTGTCTCTGAGTGAGCGCGCGACACAGGAATAAACATGTTGTCACTTCACTCCCTCGAGTTTTTAAAATTAAGTTTGAACAAACGTTAGGAGAGAAAAATCCATGACAACAACGCTTCCAACCGCGATCTGAATCATTTATTCTTCCGCCGGCATCTTGCCACCATTAATAGGCTGTAACATAAATTCTCTTCAATGGACAAAAACAAGCCTAGCTCAGCTGTCAAGGCGGGTTCAGAGAGTGGAGGAAATAAACTGCCAAGACAGTGAAATCCAAGTCGTATCTGTGAGTGGCGAGCGAGTGAAGCAGACGCGAGATCAATATGAGCTGTCTTGCAGTTTTCCCCCAGCTTCCCAGCTAAGCCATTTGCTCCCCTTTCAACCAGATTAATGACATCACATTAAGCACGCTGAACCCAAGCACAGCGCTGCGCGGCCGTTTCTAAAAGGTTTCTTGGTGACGAAGATGTTGACGGCAAACATTTCCCGGCTCCTCGCGACAAGGCTCGTGCTTTTTGTGCGTGCTTCTGTTTTGTAACAGGGGATTTTTCCATAATTTGCTGAGAACACAACGCACAAAGGCCTGCACGCAAAGGTTTAGGCTTGAAGTGCAATCTTTCTGGCTACGGATATTGGATGTTTTCATCCCGTGGAAGAAAAATGAATCATCTAAGGCAGACAAAAGCGACCTTAGTGAACCGTTCATGAATGCATCTTGTTTTGCTGCATACTTGGATTCATGATACTGCATTGTATCTTTCAAATCAGGGGCGCTAGCAAAAAAAAAAAAAAAAAAAACTTGCAAAAACAAAAAAGTCGAAGATGGGCTTTATCTTAACTGATATCCCCCTCGAAAAAAAATGCACAAACATGTACTTATTTTCTTGACTTCTGAGTCACATCACCAACAAGTTTCTCAAAGAGGCTTCTTAAGCAGTTTCCATCTCTGGACAAAAAGTGAGTCTACCCCAGTTTTGCGGCCACAGATAAAACGCACACTTAAAAACAAACGAACAAATAAATGCATGATGATAAAGACGACAACGACGACGAAACAATAACAACGTTACTGAACCATCGATCCTATTTTGTTTAATTTTGAAATCAGAAACGTAATACTTTTTCTTTTTTGCATGAAGAAAAAGAGTATGTATACATACGGGACTCGCTTCTGACACATCTTGGCGCCCATCACCAGTGTCGTCACGGCGTAGAGAAGCAGCAGCTGCAGCATGACGTGAAGTCTGTGAGTCGCTGTCCTTATCACGTGACCTGCTCCCCAACCCATGGCGCCAGCTCCTTCTAGTACAGCGCCAAGACTTGGTTCAACAGCCCTCTGCGAGTCTCAGTACTTCTGGTCGTGCACACAGCAGGACTTTCTTCCTAGCTGGAACCCACCTCAAGTCTCTCTATACTTCTGCTGCTGTCAACTACAGAACTTTGCCCCACAAGTCTGAGTAATACTGTGGAAACGCTTTGGGCAGGGTCTGTTGTTCACATCCCGCTCAGGCTGCCTAGCAACCCTTGATGGCGTCTTTTGTCCCTCAGTTCTATATCTGTGCACTAACTGGAACCCTGCTCTGTTCAGTCACAGTAAGTGAAGGCTAGCTGATTACTGACTTTCTAGTTCGTCTCAGCAACAGAGAACACAGTGTTTGTCTCTTGTTTGTCGAAGATATGCCGTTTGAAAAACTGCTCAGATATGCCTGCAATGCGCAGCATTCACTTTCAGAATCCTCCAAACGACGGGATCAGCTCTAACACAAACGTCCTCGGCAAGTTGCTCTTTCAGGCGGTGGTTTACATTCTGCACACACAAAAATATGAGAGAAAATTAGGTAAAGGTAAGCATTAGTTTTGCGTGCATATGCATAATACAGTCACGACAGCATTAATTTTGGCTACAGTTGAAAACCATTGTGAAGGCCGCTCTATTAATAATTAATTCATGTGTATGATGAAAACTCTCAGGTGAGGATACCGGTGCTTTCAAACACCTGAACGGGGCTATTTTAACCATAATATTTGCGAACATGACAGAAGTGTCGAAATGTCGCGAAAGTATCTTGAAATCGCAGGCAAGATTCTTCAGATGCACGAATCCAATACAAGAAAACATCCCTGATATACCGCAGAAAGTCAGAGTTTGACGACAATGGTTTCGCCTACCACAAACTCGAGAAAGCACGGCGTGCGACTCCAGTGAAAGCAACTGTTGTAATAGTCCACTCCCAGACTACACAATCTTTTTAATACTCGACGTAATGAACACGCCCTTGTTTGCTTCAACGACCTTTGAATCCCAGTTTCTACACAAACAGCCGTTCAAAATTATTTCACAGTTTAAATCATTAATCCTTTGCAAAATAAACTGTTGACGTGCGTAACCAGTATGAAAGAAAATCCGCGGGAAAATAAGCTGTTTTTAACGGCGCATCACCCAAGATGACGTAGAAACCACCACCCCCACGTCTCCCAAGAAGCTGTCATCAGACGATGCCGTGACGTATGCAGTCAATCAAAACCTTTTCACAGACAACAGTTGTTGTCCCGAGAAACTCTGCTACAAAGGACAGTCGCCTTTTTCTTTTTTAAACCTCGTCCTAAAAATACACCTTCCCTATCACATGAGCCGCGTCATACACTCATATTGGAAAAGGTCTCTCTTCCGTATGATCGGCGGTGACCCATGCACGCATCCAGGCGATCTTGACATTTGCACGTACGCACACAAAGGCTTTGGGATCCATGAATATTGAGCAGAATGCGGCGGCCGTCGAGGCAAAAGCAGGAAGAGTCTCCACACTCGAACGATTACAGATGTGAGATTTACGCTATGTATCAAGATTACCTTAACGTTGTTCCCATATTTTTACCTATAGTATGAAGCGAGTCAGTCACTAAACAAAAGTTTGATATACAGTGAAGTCCGGATGTAGTGATAGCCCTCGGGACCAAATTTTTTTATCACTACATCCGGACTATTACTACATCCGGACGTCCGGTTATAGTGATATTTTTGTAGGTTTTATCACTACATCCGGACGTCCGGTTATAGTGATATTTTTGTAGGTTTTATCACTACATCCGGCCAATCGCTTGTAGTTGTAGTGATATCTTCAAAGCTTTTATTGCCACATGCGGCGTCACATTTGGTAAACTAGCCTCAAGGCAGTAATAAGGTGATTTTGGAACCACTATTGATTTCGTTTTGTGACGTTTCTTCTGTCGTCTTTGTCAGGCTTGCAAATGTCCTGTGTTAACCTACCCCCGTCCTAGCAGTTCAACAGCCGGTGTGTGTGTGTGTGTGTGTGTGTGTGTGTGTGTGTGTGTGTGTGTGTGTGTGTGTGTTATAGAGAGAGAGAGAGAGAGAGGGGCCACTTAGAAATACGGGTTAAATGAAAAATCGTCAGATTTTTTAGGAATGAAATTTAGTCTTTAATCAGCTTTGAAGATATCACTACAAGCGATTGGCCGGATGTAGTGATAAAACCTACAAAAATATCACTATAACCGGACGTCCGGATGTAGTGATAAAACCTACAAAAATATCACTATAACCGGACATCTGGATGTAGTAATAGTCCGGATGTAGTGATAAAAAAATTTGGTCCCAAGGGCTAAGCACATTGTGTTGCTGGCGTTTGCTCGCCATTTTGGTAAAGGGAGATTACTCTCGAACATTATCACTACGGCCGGACTTTAGCTTCCCCGGGACTTGAAAATAGTATCACTACAAGCGGACTATCACTGAAAAATATCACTACAACCGGACTAAGTTAACAAAGAACATGAACAACTGGGACCGGGACCAAGAAATTCTATTACTACAGCCGGACTATCACTACATGGGTCCATCACTACAGCCGGACTTCACTGTATTGAGCAAATGACAAGGAAGCTCGGAAATTTTTACCCCTTTTCTTGACGCTCGAAGGACAAACAAAAGTTGGATATATTGAGCAAATGACAAGGAAGCTCGGAAATTTTAAACCCTTTTCTTGACGCTCGAAGGACCAAAAAAAAAAAAAAAAAAGTTTATATACCGACCAAATGACAAGGAAGCTCGGAAATTTTACACCTTTTTCTTGAGGCTGGAAGGACTCCTGCGACAATAAAGCTACCTGAAGCAACAACAAAAAAACAAACAAACAAAAACTTAAAAATCAATAACAACAAACAAAAACAAGAAGAAGAAGAAGAAGCTGTTTTCAAACCACTGACAAAAAATAAACACAGAAAGTATTATTTTAGCCATGTTTCGTTCGAATTTTAACCTTGTCAACTGTTGGTGTGAGCCGGAAAAGCCGAACGGTAGAGCGCTGGACTCCCAATGCTCGAATCGTGAGTTCGAATCCCGCCTGGGGCCAAATATTTGTGCTGACCTTTTTCTCGTTGCCCCGTCTTTGATATCAAGTCTAGGTGGTGGAAAAAGTGCCTGTTGGAGGTTTGATGTCTGCTCTGTCAACCTATTCCAGTCGTTAAAACTTTAAAACGTACGCACACAAAGGCTTTGGGATCCATGAATATTGAGCAGAATGCGGCGGAATATTTTGAATATTCCCGTTGAATCAGCACAGCCATCTGAACAGAGGACACGCTAACAAACGCAAAAGAAGAAAGAAAACTACCTGTATCAGAATTTATCCTTATGTACCCTTTGATGCTGCATGCAAAATAAACCGGCGCGGGATCAGAGTTAAGCAGGATCTTTTTCGGAAAAGCCAGGGCCGGGGCAATGCCACAACAACCCCCCTGTTGTGAAGTTGAGGGCTTTATTTTCGGTAGCTAGCGCCAGCACCTCTTTTCCATTAGCGCTTAGCTGGGGAGAAGGAAAACTGCTTCTACAAGTAAAGATCATCAGTGGACAGAAAGGAATTTTGTAGAAAATTCCACGAGGGAAGCTATTCTACACGGGCAACGTTATAAACGGTAACCAGTTACGTTAAAAGGTTACACGAAAACTAAATTTCGTTACAGAGGAATACAATGCACACCTTGGACGGTAATCACAGTGAAAGGAAGGCAGTAGCATACAGAACTGGACAAGAGTTGGTAAGTGTTTCTCACTGAAGTAATAATGCTTACTATCTTAAAAAGGTAAACTTCATTCTTTTTCGAACACTTAACGACTGTTCGACAAATAAAGATTTTTGGCGTCTTTTTCAAGTGATGCGGTTATCAGCCAAAGTTAAAAGCCGAAATGCTGACGGTATGATATGCTAAAAACCGAAATGCTGATACAGAAAGACTATTTCATTGGAATGGCTTCACTTATCAGAAACACAAAACCAACCACCACTGGTGTACCGCACGAGAAATCTGCTGATTTCAAACTCTTCTCAATGTTGTATTTCTCACGACCAGGCAACCATATGTTCTATTTCTGACGTTGCTTGCCTACTTTCCCCAGACTTCCTCAGCCATTCTCAATAATTCACCGTCAACACTTCAGGAAAGGGATCCATAAATTTGCCTGAAAGAAAGAATCTTGCAACTGTATCAGTAAACATTTTCTGCAGAGCAGATATAGGCAGTGTACAGATGTGTCTGCGACTGATAACCTTTCCGCGCTGAGAATACGCGGAACAGGGACAAAATGCATATGGAAGCGATGTCAGATACAGTCAGAACTCGTGTACGACAGAACATCACAGATGGTTCCTGCGGACATCTGGTGACCCTTGCCTTTTTTTTTTTCCGTCTTTTTTTTTTTTGGGGGGGGGGGGGGGGGGGAGGGGGGGGAGGGGTGGTTGTCTCCCTCCTACAGGATGAGACTATTCTAACAGACTGGAAAACTCTTTATTTTATCCAGCAGACGCAGATCTTTTCGTTTTGACTGGAATGATCGTGAGGTATGACTGATTTGCACCAAAGGCGGGAGGAAACACCTTAGGTAATACGAAATAAATAAAGCATTGAATGAAAATGAATTATTTAACCTTTAGTAACCTTAAGTACCCTTTACGTTGGTTTAGCGTTAATGAATGAAGAACAAAACAAGAATAAAATAAGAACAAGAGAAAAACAAAACAAGAGCATTTCAAGAACGAAACAAGTAAGAAACATGTATGGAACAGAAAATAAATAAGCAAATAACAACAGAAAACAAATCATCATTAGCAACAACAACAACTACAACAACAGCCCCTCCCCCACCCACCCACCCACCCAAAAAAAGAAAAAAAAAGGGGGGGGGGGAATGAAAATGAAAAGAAACACGTTCTGTTGAAGGAAATACGACCACCTTCCACCGACAACAGACTGACAGCAGACTATCTGGATTTCGAAGACTCAACTACACCCCTCCTTATTATGTGACAAGGGGCGGACAGCGGTTTCGGAAAATGGTGGCCAAGTTAGACAGGCGATTGCTCTACACGGAAGACCTCTACAGCAGGATCGACCCTACCCGTCGTCAACAGGATGTTGCAAACCGTTATTCAGTGACGAGGACGGCGACAACGACATTGGCAGCTCGTCTGCACACTGCACTGCGCGTAAACGCTGAAGTGGACCGTCATTACTGACAGTCATAAAACATAGTGCAACTCACGGGCACCAGCAGCTAATACAGGGAAAGATGGATAAGAGTTAGCAAAACCGCTGTACGGGCAACTGGTTTGTTATACTGGTGGTCACCATAATAATCGTAAGGATGATATCAGAGCCGGGTCAACGAGGAGGAAAAAACCAGCACATTTTTTATGCTACTGTCCGGGGGATTCCAGCAGTCAAGACCCGAGCTCTGACCGCCCAAGCTGCAAGGGAAAACAGAATATTGACCCTGGCCTTGCTGAATTGAGTTGCCTTATGCTGAAAAAGCCATTGACTGTGACAGTCCGTTCTCAGCATGGCCAGGGTTAACACAAAAACGTACGATTACTTCGCTAGGTCCGGTTTTGAGTGTAACTTTATAAGACTTCGCACTAAAAACGAGCTTGGTGTGTGGTGGGGTGGGTAAGGGTGAACGTCGAACTTGAGGGTCGAACGTGGTGTGGGGTGGGTAAGGGTGGTGAAAGTAGAAAATACAAATTTCCGGCACACATTTGATTAGTAATTGCCCTTGCTTGTGAATATTGTCAAAGGGTGTCACTGTACTCACAGACGTTCCACGAGACCATGTTGTTACCCCCAATGAATTTTGTTTTGGATCTTACGTGAATTTCAGAGCAAGAGATGTATCTTAAAAACTGCAGCTGAACATCATGATACGCTAAGATGTCAGATCCACGTGACTGGAAACTAAAGTAATCCCAAGCCCTCTCTTTTCTGTCTCAAAATCACAAGTCAGAAAACCGATTTCGTTTTGAGTGAGGACAAAAACTCAGCCAACACCGAGAGTACACTCCTGGCTTCACCCCCAAAACAGCAAACCGCCGATTCACAGTTCAGCCTTTTATTTATAGAACGTGACGGCCAGAAAGGACCCGCTCTGACCTTCCCAACTACTGATTACGCAGCGCAAGGTCCTATTAACTCCAGTTCATGCACTCTTACTGCCAGGAGTGATTGTGATCAGCATGATCCTGCAACAGAGGGCGGAGTTTGTCAAGTCCAGGGCCCGTGCATTAGCCGCCTGACACAAATAGCTGCCTGTCCCCACTCCTCCATGCGCCCAGAAATTACGCAGCGCCGGCTCCACTTGTCAGCTTCATTCCAGAAAAATTACCATGTTCAGTGGACAGAGAGAATGCAATTTGGCTTCCCATTTAGCTGCAAAACGGAAGCCTCTTCCTTTTGTTTCGAGTTTTTTTCTCACCACGCATAACCGTTTCTTCTATGTCATTTGCTCCCTCCTGGCACGCCTACGGCGGCCTACTGGTGGCGATTATTGGTTCGTAAGAACCTAAAGCGTGCTCATCATCGTTATGGACAAAGTGATGGGGATGATATATCAGGATAACTCGCATAACGAGACACGTGAAGACCACCGGTGACACTGATTTTGCATTCTTTCAGACGGGTCTCTAGACATCGATACAAATCAGTGTTCTCCGTCGAATAAACGTATTCAAACAAGTTGAAGCTCAATTTCAACATCTAACTCCCACTGTGAGATGACCATACTGCATAGTGGTGGTGGTAGTGGTGGTGGGATGCCTTTGAGATTTCCTTGACCAGGAACATTTTTCCCGGGGAATTTTAAAAATGACGAAACTCGATCAGAAATAAGAGCTTTGACTGGGGTAAACAAACTGTCTGTTGGTGGTTAAAAAAAACCCAACCCAACTAAATGCAAGATCAACTCATTACGTGTGCACTGCCTCACAAAGCCTTAGTTTTGACTTAAGTAAACCAACTGGTGTTGGTGTTAATAAAAAAAACAAAAAACAAAAAAACAAGACAAAAACAAAACTTTAAAAACCTAAATGCGAGATCATCAACACATTCAGTTTGCATTGCCACACCAAGCCTTGGCACCAAGTAATGTGTACGTTTGGTTTGCCATACTATCGACTGTCGTACGAATTTACACAACCCACCGATAGATAAATCGAACCGACCAAAAAAAAAAAAAAAAAATAATAATAATAAAACCCCCCCCCCCCCCCCCCCCCCCAAAAAAACAAAACAAAAAATCGAAAAAAGAAAAAAAGTGAAAGATACACAAAAACTACTTCCTGATCGAACATCAGAGACATTCCGACTGTCCTGGTCCTTGAAACAACTACATGCAGACAGAAATACCAATGTTAGGAAACCATCGATAGTGTCCCAGTGACTTGCAGCAGCAGATCGATTCTGTCTTCCTCTTGCTAGTAAATCCACTTTACAAAGATAAAAGGAACACCAAACTCAGCGCGAGTTGATACTGCATGTCTGCTGACCTATTTCGCCATCCTTGAAGTTTGATCCTTAGACAGAAACAAACAGGGAAGAAGGACAACGATCCTTAGAAAAACCGACAGACACCTAAATTGCTCAGAACTGAAGCTTGCAGTATCTACGCAACCTGGCTTGGCAATGGTCTGTCTGCAACACTGGAAGGATGAAAAAGAGATTTCGCAGATGGAGAAATAGCAGCCTAGTAACTGTAATTGCCTGCTGGGCCCCATCACCAGCAATTTAATCGTCTTTTGTACATTATTAGAGGCGTGCAGACAGTTGCAAACTGCGTGCTGACGTTCTGTATTCTGTAATCGGCTCTCATTCTAATATCTGAGCTCCATCCAGTACATGCCCTCACTGAGAGCCCACACTCGCTTTGGACAAAGAGTCTACCCCTGAGCTTGGATTGAGCTCGAGCCTTTGCTCTGGGTTCCTCTTTGAAGTCACCTTTGGACAAGTAGAGTCAAGGGATGGTTGCAAAACGAAGGGCCTTACGCAAAGCGAATGTGTCTTATATTTGGACCATCAGGCTTGACCAGTGTGGATGCCCGGCTAAAAATGAAACATGCACGACATCACAATGTTATAATTGTAACCGTGTACAGGTAAGGGACGCAACGTAGAGGTCGCTTTGACTTGTGTTGGTTTATTGTGACATTCAGGAGAACACAAAATAAAAACAAAACCCCAAAGGGAAAACCCAAGGGGAAAAAAAAAACCCAAAGGAAAACCTAAAGGAAAAACAGTGCCTGAAAAGACAAAACAAAAATAATAAGTAACAACATCATAAAACTCAATCAGCGAATGACTGACCGACCATGGCATAATACAGACACAAACTATTACTCTAAAATAAACGGTACACGTCGTGACCAGACATAACAAAAGGTGAAAAAAATCAACACAACTAGCGGATATAGCTAAAAGACTACAGAACACCTACTCAGGATCAATGGATGGATTAGTGTATCGAATTACAGTTAAAGTGCCGGCAGAATATAAACGATTAACCGGGCACAACGCCACTCAAAAGGTGAACAAAGGGGCGGATGGACTCAGTAAGATGGCGGGTGGATTATATAACGTGCATCCGGTGACGCCATGTGACGTCACGCGAGCCGCACAATGGACCGGAAAGGGGAAACAAAGGCACGGCCACGTGGGGAGAAAAGGGACATATTACGGCCCAGCGGCCAAAGGGAATGTAGCAATGAATAAAAAACGTTCGTGTAGTAGTCGAGGATTCACCACAAGAAACAATAACATTTTACACATGATATCAGATCTATAAAATAGATTAAACAGCAATAATATAAAATCATACAACTCAAACATGCGGTTACAAAGGAGGGTAAATTCCGACAGAAAACTGGTTTAGAAACCAGATTAGAATATCTACAGAATCTGTTCTCACAATGAAAGGGAAGTACAAAACTAAAATAATACTACAAAACTGTGATGGGCAAAACCAGCCCGCATGATACAAACACAGCAATCAAACTCCTAGATGCATATCAATCAAAAACATATAAAGCAAAACTACAAGTACACTTACAGAGTGAGAGCGTGTGATGGCAGAAATCGGAAAAACGTGGCCTCTCCTACGAGCGTGGCTCGACAAAGAACTAACGAAAACAGCGAACTAAACATCATCATCATCATTAGCTTGCTTTACGTCCTATGGCTTTTGGCCCTTAAGGACAAGTTGTTCCTGGCATGTGTCTTTGGCTGCTTGGCTGGGCAAGTGTCTTTGTAGAACTAAACTGGCGACAAACAGCAAAGTAAACTGGCGACGTTCTCCCTGGCCACGTGCACTCGAACTGAAAGACGCATGGCCAGGGGACTAATCGGCTTATATAGGCGGGGCCCGGGCCGCAAAGGGAGCGGCTACCCCTGGCCCTCGGGAAGGCCTGGGGCAACAGGGGAAAGAGGGTAGATTTGTGTTTCTGAGGGGCCGGTTGATCACAGATTGCAGCCGATCTACTAGGCCTAGGCCGATCGGGTTTAAACCAAATGAAACTTCAAGGAAAGGGCTTTTAAGGGATATAGGTTGGGACAAAATCGGAGCGAGGGTTATTTTACAATGAACTTATAAACAGCTCTACCGGACAGGGTTTTGACGGTGACAAACCACAAAATCGCTAATTACACAGCTTCAAACCAAACATCTGCCACAAAACTAAACAGATCTAAACAGATCTAACTTCGCTGGTTCCACTGGACTAATCAGTTTCTCAATAGGTTAATGCTACGGCGAGATATTTAATCTCAAAGTCCGAGCAGAAACACAACTAATTTCGGCTACTGTGAGACATCATCAGGAACGACAATCACGGGGAGTCTCAAGTTATGGTTCCTAGTCAAAGGCACTGATAGCTAGCGGGTAAAGGGGTGACAAGGGTAGCTAGAGGGAAGGCGGGATGAAAAGAAGAAAACTAATCCGGGAAAATATCAATGGGTAGGGGCCGAGTATACCCGGTCTCATAATCTAATGCTTTTAGCTAAGTGTACTGATAAGACGGATATATGGGTAGACGGAGTGGAAACTTCAGTTGCCTAGTCCTACCACTGTCCATACGTCGAAATGCCAGCAAATACAATTATCTTTCATTGATGAACTAATTTTCAGTGGTTTTTTTTCTTTCTTTACAGCAAACAAGTAGCTTTTCCAAAGGTATAACCCCTCTTTGCCGCTAAAGTCTCCAGGGGGAGGTCAGTAGCCATCACCAGTCTAGTCGTTCAGACCGGAACGGATGACACGTCAAACCCCTGCAAGCGGAACAGAGAACGTGCGTTCTCGGTAACAAACCTAATAGGAATACACCGACCAGTCTGCGAGACAACTCCTGTCTGGCACTGCTGTGTGAGGTTTGTCGCGTAAAACATTCAACCACTTTGGTTCCCACTCGAGCGGCGAGTTAGTACCGTTACAGCAGGTGTCAAGTGAGGGCGGCTAATCAATACTGCGGTCAGCTTGCTGTCCTTTTAAACAATCGTCCGCCTCTCGGCTGCCAGAGCATTACCTCTGATGAAAAGAGACGGCTGCAGGGCGGCAATACGAGGCAGTCGCGTGCTGAGAGTCTGTCCATCTTCCGTCTCGCAGCTACGGGTTGGTGACCCGATGTGGGCAATCTACGAGCCGCCGACTTCAACATCGCATCAACTACACATTCATTCCTTCTCTCTATCCTTGCCACGGTGCCATCCGCCGTCGGCGAAGCTTGACAAAACCCACGGTCAAAAATCAATAAGTGTTCCCAAACAAGACTCCAGAGAGACGCTCTAGCGTCGAGCAACACGCCTAAAAGACTCGTCGGAGAGGCTGGGGAAGCCTGTGTGCTTTGAAACTCGATAAATTCTGTACTTACGCGACGCGAAGAGCGGTGCTAAGCCAGGGCAGCGGGAGGCTGTGATGCCGATCTTACTCACAGCCCCAGAGTGGTTGGTGCGAAGGGCAGAGTCGTTGGCACTTTCCGAGCACAGATATATTCCGGCTGCGTGGCACGTTCACACGGAGCTTAGGAGCTGGGAAGACTCGCTGTGCTTGGAAAGTACACGTCACATTCCCAACCAGTCTCGGAACGGCAGAGCTTGCGTTTCAACAACAAACCGAAACTCTGAAACTGTTTTCAAACAGGCTTCTGATCTGGGGTCGTAGAGACGAAGTCCGTGTCACGACAACTTGCACGCATTCCACTGAAAAATCACCCACGCTGGTATCAGTCCAAACCTGTCGTCTGCTTACACCATCCACCGTGCACGCGCCTCAGTCATAGTCGTGCCAGTTTCATACCATGTCACACCGGCCACCCACTGAGCACACCAACAATGTTTTTCACCGTCAGCATGTGCATGTCCAGGCGACATTCATCAGTGTAGTGGCTGACTGCCGCTCTCAGAATGTGTCGAGCACGGTGGCTGCGTGGTGGGTTTTCTTCGGCCCGAGAGGGTTTTATTGCTGCTAGGTTTCTGTGTGCGCTGTGCATGCGCGGGTGAGCGCGCGCCGCCGCCGACGTGCACGCAAAGATTGGCGTGTCGTGAGAGAGATGGCGCGGAGAGAGAGAGAGAGAAAGAGAGGAACTAATCTTGCGAGCTGCGGGACAAGAGCTAGGGAGGGGGTGTGGTTACACGTATACTGACCCGTTACTCCGTTTTGAAGCGTGAATGTGGACACAGGATGATGACCAACCAGCAAAGATCACTGTAGCCACACAAGGTTGTATAAACAACCACTAAGAGACCTCCGCTACCCGGCCATTCAGTAAACTAAACCCGGCCGCTGCCGATGATATTGCTCATGGCCGGAACCGACTTTCGCTGATGACAATTTCAGTACGGCCATACTCGAACTGCGTCAAACGTCCCAGGCTCAGTCTAAAGAATCCGACACTGACTCGAGATGGCATTCCCCCAAACAAACAAACAAACAAACAAACAAACAAACAAACAAACAAACAAACACAAACAAAACCCCCCCAGGTCGGATTTCTCATCTATATCACTGAGTGAGTAATATACATACATGTTTTACCCAGGACAATTAAATTTTACGCAGGTCGATCAGTATCAGTAATACACGTTTTCATCTTTGCAAGTCAAGTTTCGTGGAAACGCGGTTACTGATTCGCATCATGCACCAGTTTGTTTAAGCATAACTTTATGCCGGTCTTGGAAGAATTAAAAAATACAAATGTACACGGTCCGGCGGAGGCAAAAGGCCAGGGCCTGTGTACAGTGCACCACTGTGACTCAGTGAAATGATTATACTTCATGTAGTTCAAGTCTTCAGTAATACGTTTGTCAGGCATACAACTTGACAACGCAGCACAGAACTTTTCATCGAATGCGCTGAATCCGTGTATCGGAATCAGTCACTTGGGACACAGTATAACATCGGAAACCATTGTAGTGACACCGTCGGGCTGGCGTATATGTTGCTCTATACGTACTTGCAGAAGCATACCGCGTACTGAGCAGACGACGTTATTTGGTTGCCGGCGAACTGAGCACCAATAAGACAGCGTTGCGGATTGGCGGCTATTTCATCGACTTGGTCGGTACGGAAGCGTTTGGCCAAAGAAAGTCAAATTTCTCTACTATTAGAAGCCGCAAAGTGACGAAACCGGCCGCAACAGCCAAAAGGAACATCTGTTCAGTCATTTGGCAAACATCCTGAGAGCTAGCGGCAGTTTTTCCCTCAGAACTCATTCGGAACATTGAGACTTTGACACAACCTTCCACTGAAACGAGGATTGCCACTACTAGAAAAGGGCTAACTTGCTTGATCGCTTGCTTGTGTACAGCACTTGCTTGCTTGCTCAGTCGCTTGATGAATTAATTGATTGATTGATTGATTGAGCGGTGCCGTGTGGTACATGGCTGACTGACTAATCGAAGCCGGATCTGTCAGGATGGATGACTCAACGAGTGGGAGGGAATCGCGTTAGTTGACCTCTTTTCTATAATCTTGTGCAATAACCGACAAGCCGATAAACTATCTTATCTCAGTTATTGAGTATGTAAAGAAATTCAATTCAATTCAATTCAATAAATCTTTATTGTCCCAAGAGGGCAATTTGTTTTGCGGCTGTAAAATACATTACCTATAATGAAAGTAAAAATAAAAGTAAAACAAGACAGGGTATTAAACTGGATTAAATTAATTAACGGTAAGTAAAAACAACAGCATTTTTCGTTATATATCACAAATATCACAATATATCGATATTCCGATATCACAAATCCTCACTCAGTCCCTCCCTCCCCCACCCCCCTGCTCCTCTCTTCCAAAGCACAGCCACCACACCCTCATGCACGCACCCAAGCACACATTTAGTACGCACTAAACATCCACAAACTAACCACACACACAATAAACACAAAAAACACATAATTTACGAGCCAAACACTGGAGCTGAAACTGTGCCCTACAAGTCAGAATTAACCAAATACCATTTCTTCTTCTTCTTATTATTATCTTATCTCTGAAATTTGACAAGCCCTGAATCACCAAAAGAAAACATTATTTTCAATACAAGCAAGCATACCATTGACATCCCCCTTCCCCCTTCTCGGACCACCGATCATTGACACATTATTCTTGCAAGACATGATTCAGATCGATGGGACATTCTCCACATTTTCAGTTTTTGAGTCAAAATAAGGTAGGGGAACTAACCCCAACTTTTAACCCCGACCCTCAACCCATTAAAAAAATGATTTTGCCAGTCAGTGACATGATGGGAATAGGCTTAACGTTTACAATTTCTGGCAGTGTAATTCTTGAAACAAAAGCATTGAAAGACCTTGTTAAACACAATAAATGATAAAGTATAATTTGCACACACACACACACACACACACACACACACACACACACACACACACACACACACTGAGCACATGATCCAAGTCTGGGCCTGAACTCGTCCGTATACTAAAAACTCTATAGACTAGAGTTTGTAGCACACTTTTGGAAAAACACGCAGGTTGGAAATCCAAGGCTTCTCAGTGTCCGTGGCGCATTCAAGTTCGTGCAACATGAACAACAAAGCAAAACTGAAACGAAGAAGAATCTGAAAAGCAATACATCTTACTGTTGAAAAGTTGTTTACGCGCGGATAGATCAGTAAGTGCTTCAAGCGTTGATTTACGATCTTGCGTAATGAAAATTCATACCAGCCCGGCAGCCAATGATCAATAAACAATACAGTCTCCTTTCGTTGTCAGTCTCGGATTTCCCACACCTATAATTGTAGACTTTGTCGCGGGGACATGTCCGGCGACACAGAAAACGTACAGCGACTTCGTTTGGGATATATAACGGTTGCAGACGTGCAGTGTCACGGGTAGGACTCGATCCACAGTAGATTCCAACCCAAGTTGCCACCCAGTCGACACACAGTCAAAATCCCCGCCGCCCCAAACTACTGCTCCAAACAGCCTTTGTGAATGTAGGGATCTGACTCAGGCCTCCTGAATCGGACTAGGCCTGAACAAAAACACGTATACCGTTTACAAAGTAATTATTTGACATAATTGACAATGGTCTGCACAGCTACACAAAACCGCCGACACTGAGACCAAACATCAAACAACACTGTGTCCCGCCAGCAACAGAACGTCCCAGCGTGAGCCCGGGCTAGTCCTAATCACCGCTAGCTACTAGCCGGCCAACAAGGCTAATCGACACTGTTTGGCGGCTGAACGTTTCTCGCTGATTGCACGTGAATGGACAAATGGCCGTTATTATCCCTCCCCAGCACGCGCTTTCCCCCCTTCCCAGTGCCGCTCGTGCGATTCATTTTCAGGTTCCTGCGTTGTGACATCGCGAGTCTATGGGATGACGTGCTTATGGCAATGTGCTTAATTCGTTTGTATTTCTGTCTTTTTTTGCGATCTTGGTTATACAGCCGATAAGGTCAAGTGACACACGTGCGATTCTAGTACTTATGCATTTTCGGATAGTGTGTGTGTGTGTGTGTGTGTGTGTGTGTGTGTGTGTGTGTGAGAGAGAGAGAGAGATGTGGGGCTGGAAGAAGAGGTGGGGGGGGGGGAAGAGAATATAATTGTTTCATCGAGTCGCTAGGTAGTCAGGTAGGATATGCTGTGTGCCGTGTGATCGGCTTAAAGTCCTGGACTGGTACTCACGAAGCGCGTTTATCTAGGATAAAAGCGGGCGTTTAACAACAGTAATTTCCCAGTTTTATACGCCAGTGTAGATTTAAACGCGTTTATCCTAGCCAAACGCGCTTCATGAATAACAGGCCTGTACGGCAAAACGACAGCTATCGCTTCTGGACAAAGGCAATATTCTGCAGTCATCTCTAAACAAAGGTCCGGGCTCTTTGTACCGGGACACAATGTTTATTCTAGCAGGTTACCAATATGAGATGTCGCCAGGACAATCTGCCGTCCTCTCCACGCCTTGTTGGAGAATGTCCTTTTAAAATGGTCCGGGCTCTTTCTACCAGGAAAAACATGTTTATTCTAGCAGGTTACTATATATCGCCAGGACTATCACCCCCAATAGTTCCACTAGAACTTCCCGAGCACCTGTTCTGACGGGTCTGGGGGCGTATTTAGCGTCCTTTCCCACCAAATATGGGTGATACTGTACCAAAGGCGGGGCAACGAGAAAAAGGTCAGCAAAAATATCTGGCCCCACACGGGGTTCGAACTCACGACCTGAGCATTGAAAGTTCAACGCTCATCCGCTGGACTGTCCCGGCTGCCCTATTCTGGAAGAACAACAGCTTATGACTGGCGAAAATATGGCGAAAAAACACACATCCGCACGACATTAAATTTATACATCTAACGGATAGTTCAAATTGGGGTGGTGTTTGGCGTAGAGTTAACATCTCCTGCCACCAGTACGAGAGGTTGGGGGTTCGAGTCCCACTTATAATAATCCCATCCCATTCGTTGAATTGGCTCATAGCGCCGCGAGGTGAACCAACCACGCACGCTCACGTGAATCACACGCATTCTCTCACACGGGACATAAACACATTACGATCACGTGGTGCGAAGGGTCAGCTCAGCTATTTAAGTGTCGGAATTTAGAACTGTATTCATTTTCAAATTTTGTGGGCTGAACATTTCCAAAGCAGAGGGGGGAGGAAGCTGGAGTACCCGGAGAGAACCCCCGACCATCGGCCCGAATGAACGGTGGGGCGTACGAGACGGATAAATTCTTTGCCACGAGTGGAACTCGAACCTGACCTCTCGCACTGGAAGCACTAGACCGTCGCCGGATCGCCCCCGCGAGTTATGCACACCGCCCTGGCTCTTCCCAGACAAACCGACTTTCCAGAAAAAAAACAGCTAGTGAATTATCGAAATCTATATGCTAACAAATTATGCAGCTAAATGTCACAGCCTGTTTGATGTGAGCAGTTAACGATCGCGGCTCCATAATTACCTCACGCTTTGACCTTCTTTCTGTACATGTTTCATCTTTGATAAACTAAATGCACTTGAATGCAGTTCATCTCAGTAAAACACAGAAACATAAAATGCGTTCGGTTGACTGTTTTTTTAGGGGTACAACGTCCTTTTCCACCACAAACGAGTGATATCGAAGACGAGGCAACGAGGGAAAGGCCAGCACAATTAACATGTAGCCAGTTCTTGACTGACAGGGTACGCTAGCCAATCAAATGGAGCGAATACTCCGACAAGTAACCAACACCTGTTGCTAGGCGTGTCTGACACTGAGGGAGACCAGAGGCCGCATGTAAAAGTCAGGGTTAGGGAGTTTAGCCCTCGAGTCTAACCTCGAACTAAACTGACTAGCTCTACGGTAAAATTTTCTGTTGGTTTTTGTTTCTTTGTTTCTTTGTTTGTTTGTTGTTTTTTTTTTTTTTTTTTTTGGGGGGGGGGGGGTTAAATCGGGAAGCGGGTCCATTCCACCATGGTGCCTATGCCGTTACAGAAGGATTTTTGTCTTTCTTTCTTCCATTCCTTTTCTATTTAATTTTGTTTTGGTGTTTCTTTTGTCCTAGTCTGGGTTAAGTCCGTAGCCGTGGGTTAAATTAAGCTCGAGTTTTACATACGGGCCCAGAGGGTTAAAAAAAGCGCGAGCTGCGTGCGGTTGCCACGGAAGATTTCTGTTTTATTCAGTGGGTGTAGCTACAGGCCTCTGGGCTACATCAATAACATGTTAATTTTTTTGACTCCCAGCTGGGATTCGACCTCACGATCCGGGCGCCGACATTTTATGACTGGCACAGTGACATCCTAACAAGTGTACGCACTGTATACACGTATAAATGCCACTAGTTTTCTCAAATATAAGACTTTTTTTTCTCAGAACCGAGAACGACAGCCTTCTAAATCAAATAACGCAAACGACAGAATAACTGAACTAAAAGAACAAATGACGCGTGAGTAAGTGTGTTTTTCGGGCTTAAAACCGCGTAAGCACCAAAGACTAATTCGCGGCTGAGTGTGCCTGCACCGCTACGTGAAAAAAAAAAAAAAAAAAAATGTAACGTTGGACAGATGATGCAAACTGGTCTTCGGGGCAATACAAATACGCGTTTTGGACAAAACAGAAAATCTTCAGTTTCCTAGAAGTTGTGAATTGCATTTCTCTTCTGTGCGGACAAAATCGTGGGCTGGACGCTATTATTTTTACCTGTAAGAATCTAAAGTCCTTTGACAGAATTATTAAAGAATTGAGAGTATAGGTCATACTGACAGAAGTATAAAAATGCTCTGCGGCATATGTGTCACACAAAAGCTACTCCGCTATGGTTACATATAAATCTGTTATCCTCCCAAGGACAATAACACCTCCCATCCCCCTCCCCCACTATACCCCTCCCCCCTCCCGCCTCCCGCGAATAACAATGTTGCTTTGCCATACATCGATTGAACTTTCCAGAGCAGGTACACATACATTAGGCAAACTAATATCCAACAAATGAAAGGATATTCGGATGGCATGATAAACACGCACTGGAAACAGCTGGCTGGATGGCTGTAGTCACCACGGGGCGTAAGTAACATGGGCACGTAGTGTCTCTGGTGCTGCTCTTCTTCAAAAGTTTCGACTATGGTTGCTGTCACGCAAAGTCATGTGTTTGAAAAGTGAGCACGCACGCGTCTTTCTATTGTAGTACTACTACTTTTCTCTGCTTTGGAAATGTTCAGCCCACCAAATTTGAAAAAATAAATGCAATGCTAAATTCCGAAATTTAAATAGCTGAGCTGACCCTTCGCTCCACGTGATTGTAACGTGTTTATGTCCAGTGTGCGAGAGAATGCGTGTGCTTCACGTGAGCGTGCGTGTTGGGTTCAGTTCGCGGCGCTTTGAGCCGATTCATGAAACTGGGTAAAGCGCCTATACAATACTCATTAGTAGTAGTAGTAGTAGTAGTAGTAGTAACGCGTTAGTTGAAGTCGTAGTCTGGTTGATAAATGGCCTCTTTCTCCGTTTCACGCCGACCGGACCAAAGTCCGGGTGGGGTGGGTGGGTGTTTGGGGCTTTAACGTCCCTTTCCACCACACACGGGTGATATCAAAGAGCACAAATATTTGACCCCAGCCAGGATACGAACTCACGACCGACCGAAGTCCGCTGGAAACACTCGGTGCTACTCAAATTTGACAATGGAAACACTCGGTGCCGCTAGTTAGAAACATTCTGTCCAGGCGGTGTTACTTTTGAAGCGACAGACCGAAGTCCGCTGGAAACACTCAGTGCTACTCAAACTTGACAATGGAAACACTCGGTGCTGCTAGTTAGAAACAGTCTATCCTGGCAGTGCTACTTTTGAAGCGAAGTAGCACCGGAAACACTCGCTTCCACTTTGAGTTCACCCTGTGTTCTCAAACCCTGGGATACTCATCAATATGGCACGGACTATAGGCTACACTTCAGGTGCACATGAAAGCGAGTAATCCCGATTATTCACCACGACACACTGTGGCTTTGTTGGGCGGCGCACAAGAGCAGGGGAGTATTACCGTTAGTATTAGCCACGTCTTTGGCCATTTTGATTGAAAATGAACGCTAGAGTGACGAGGGATGGGGGGGGGGGGGGGATTATATTTCCAGGACTGATACAAAGGCGTTGTGTGTGTGTGTGCTGTTAGGGTTTCGCTGGCTCATTATATCGTCACTGGTATGAGTCATGTAAAGGTCTTGTACTGGATGTACCGCAGCAGACGAGGGGGATACAATTCAATATACAATACAATACAATACAATACAATACAATACAATACAATACAATACAATACAATACAATATGAAAAGAGAATGTTTATCAACTGAGACACCTCTCTCTCTCTCGCTTTAATAGTAATCACCAAATGCAGCCAATGATGTTCTACCATTATCTAGTTTGTTGAATAAACCTCCACATACAACATAACTTCAAACCATTGGAACGACCGAAATTTGTTTGACTTGTAACATCACTTAGATTTTTTTTTTTTTAAATGTAATAAGAAAGAGAACCCTCTTTAACTCGATTCATACCAAGTAAGTGTGGGGTTGTGCGTAAGTGGCCTCATAAAATAATAATAATAATAATAATAATAATAATAATAATAATTCATGGATTTAAATTTGGCTTATTGGGGGTGTTGCACTTTGATTATGCATGCAGTCGTGTTTACTGCAATAAGACCCGTTAATAACTCATTCTTGACGGGACACTTCGATCAAAGGTTCATCCACGGATCGCCCACGGCGTTTCAACATTCAATTCTCCATTTAGTTTTGATGAATTACACAACACAAATGAATATGTTAAGTGTTTGTGTCTTCAGCGAAGCTTGTTAGAGAGTGTTTTTTTTGTTTTTTTTTTAAACAAATGCAATCGGTTTATACAGTTTCATGGAGGCAGCTCCAGGCACAGGCAATGTTAAGGCGACGGCAGCTCCATTCATAATAGAGTTAAGGAACCGTAACCCGAGAAAACTAAATCGAAACGTGTGATACTTGTGCTCGGTACGAAATGTGTTAAACATCAATTCACAGAGTTGCAGAATCATATATTCAAAGTAAGTGCCTGCATGGAACGAAAATACACAACAACAACAACAACAACAACAACAAGCACTACTTCCATAATTATAAAACCAAACAAAATATTATCGTAAGCATAAACTATTTCAATTAATTTTACCGCAGCGGCAAAGGCTGGCCAAACGTCAGTATAATTTCTAATTACGAAACTCAGAGGCGTTGAAGCAGGGAGCACGTGCAGCGCGAACCCCCGTAAACTAGCGGGTGATTTAGCTTCTCCCCTGCAAGTTGTGCAAGGTGTTTTCTCTAAGTCATTAGGCGCGCATTAGAGAGCCCAAAATAGACACCGATACGGTACGTGGTAGGAAACGCCAGCCTCTTTTAACTGTAAGTCAGTACACTAGGTACGGTGAAGATGGTTAAAGCCTTTATGTTCGTGACGCCGCTGAGACTGATGGAAAACTGCCGCTTTCCAAGTTGAGAGGCTGTTTACCGGCCAGAAGGATGTTTCACTGGCCATTGCGACCGTTTTCGTGACTTTGTGGCTTCTAATATTAGAGAAATGCGACTTTCTTGAGCATACAGTCCATTTTTGAACAGACTGGGACGCGAAAAAAATATTAAAAATAGCAGCCAACCAGCGCCGTCTAGCTGGTCCTCAGCCCGCAACCAGATAACGTCGTCTGCTCAGTACGCGGTACACTTCTAGAACAACTTATACGCCGGCCAGAGTCACCACAATGGTCTCCGATGCTATACTGTGACCCAAGTGACTGATTCTGATTCACGGATTCAGCACATTCGCTGAAAAGTTTTCCGCACGCTGTTGTATGCCTGTCATAAGTATTGAGACTTCAAGAGCCATTCTCTCCATTCCTTGCTGTTCTGTCATTTTAGATTTTAGGAACTTTCTGTTCGGATGTCGTGTTATCTTCTGTTTTTTTGGGTTTTTTTTTTAATTCTGTATTTGGTATTTGTACACATATATAGTAGGTATCAGACAGAAGAGTATCCGATATTATAAGAACTTGACATATTTGAAGATTGTAGTTACGGACATGCACACATACACAGATAAACGAAGTGACATGGTGAATACATCATGTATCATAACCAACTCCTACTAGTTCTGTCTTTGCTGTTGTCACGAGGGGAAGCAGGGAGGGTGGGGGGCAGGGGGGGGGGGCGGGTAATCAAAATGGACGACCTTTTCCCGTCACTATGCCGCTGAAAAGTGTCGACGACGATTGCTCTCATGCTCATTTAAAGCCGTTATTTTAAAACATGAGCATGCACACACCTTCAGATTCAAAATTCAAATTTAAATTCAAATAAATCTTTATCTTGTAGCTCCTCTCCAGTATAAATCCCTCTCCAGTATAAATCCCTCTCCAGTATAAATCCCTTTAAAGGCCGTCCAGCCCGTCCGCAGCTCTGCGGGACGCCGCGGAACCTAGGCTGAGCTGTTACGTAATGGCATGACGCGTGCCAAAGGAAAAGGCGGGAAACAAGGGGAAGGTAACGCTAGCGCTCACCTCCCCTGGACTGAAAATAAAATCCACTCCGGCCATTAAAGGTAGTTTTATTATCCCAAAATTAATGGGAAAGTAGGTCGTGGTGGACATTAAAACGAACGAGCAGGCAACGCATGCAATATAAAATGAAAAACACACAGATTAATATAACACACTTAAAGATTTCTATTTAGTATCACCCCAATTAATTCTTATCTCTATTTAGTATCACCCCAATTAATTCTTATCTCTATTTAGTATCACCCCAATTAATTCTTATTTCTATTTAGTATCACCCCAATTAATTCTTATTTCTATTTAGTATCACCCCAATTAATTTTTATTTCTATTTAGTATCACCCCAATTAATTCTTATTTCTATTTAGTATCACCCCAATTAATTCTTAATATTACTAATGTTAACAATCTGCATCATTTAAAATAGGTATTAAGACTGTATTAGTGCATGTTGGTTTCTGGATGGTAAACGGCCCCACTAAATAGTTCTAACCGACAACTGAAAACCCGAACCGTTTTTCAGGTACTATGCCGTTTTGGGGGAGCCGGGGTGGTCGAATGGTAGAGCGTAGGACTTGTAATGCTCGGGTCGTGAGTTCGATCCCGGCTGGGGTCAAATATTTGTGCTGGCTTTTTCATCGTTGCCCCGTCTTTGATATCACCCTATGTGGTGGAAAAGGACGTTAAACCCCCAAACACCCACCCCACCCACCCACTATGCCGTTTTGAATTTGGAAAAACGCGGTGCTATGGCGTGGGAACCCGCTGTAATGACGGTGGAATGATTTGGAGCGGCATAGCACCGGAAAAACGACCATCCATTTTGTTTCACCCCCTTGGTTGTTGTACAAGTGTTTCCGTTGAATACATTATGATACCTTTCGTTACACGCACATGGCACTTAGTCCGTGCATCGGGATTATATACTTTTTCTTTGATGAGGGTGGGTGGGTGGGTGTTTGGGAGTTTAACGTCCTTTTCCACCACGTATGGGTGATATCAAAGACGGGGCAACGAGAAAAAGGCCAGTACAAATATTTGGCCCCAGCTGGGATTCGAACTCACGACCCGAGCATTGAAAGTCGAGCCGGGGTGGTCGAATGGTAGAGCGTTGGACTTCTAATGCTCAGGTCGTGAGTTCGATCCCGGCTGGTGCCAAATATTTGTGCTGGCTCTTTCATCGTTGCCCCGTCTTTGATATCACCCTATGTGGTGGAAAAGGACGTTAAACAACCAAACACCCACCCCACCCACCCAACGCTCTACCATTCGGCTATCCCGGCTCCCCCTTTCTTTGATGAAAATGATATATAATTATCTATGTCGAATAACACATTTCGCACCGCACGAGTATCCCACGTTCTTGACTCTTTTACGGTTTTGGCCCTGTTTGCGAAAATTATGCCAGATTAACGGCTTCTTGAAGGCTCTTGCTGCAGTAAACACGAGTATAATCAAAGTGCAACGCTCCCACGAAGCCAGATTTATATCCATACAGTCATAAATTAATTATGATTTTTTTGTGTGAGGCCACTGGTGCACAGCCCCAAACGTACTCGGCAGGGATTGAGTTAACAAACAGAATACCCCACCCCCGAAAACAAAAACCAAAAAAAAAACCCCACCAAAACCCCTCGGTCTTTACTATCGCGCACGCAAACACCGAAACAAACAATAATAATAATAACTGAGTATTGTACAGGCGCTTTACCCAATTTCTTGAATCGGCTCAAAGCGCCGCGAACTGAATCCAAGACGCACGCTCACGTGAATCACACGCGGCATTCTCTCAAACATCGGATATGAACACATTACAATCACGTGGTTCGAAGGGTCTGCTCAGCAAATTTCAGTTTCGGAATTAAGAATTGCATTTATTTTTGAAATTTTGTGGACGGAACGTTTCCAAACAAACAAACAAACAAACAAACAAACAAAGCAGTTTACAACTTACCTAGTTATACAAAACACCATGCGGACCATGCTGGATGTGTGGTTACTGGCTGACAACACAGATGAGTGTTAAGAAGCCTGAGGACAAAATCTCAAAACTCGACGCTGTCCAACAACAACGCTCACGGACACGCAAATGTACGCTGTCCTGCCCACCAACGCCAGACACTGTTTCAGGCACACGCTGCACAACAGTTGGCCTAATATTTCACCGTCACTGGCCGCAGTTGAGTGGTATTGTGTCGTGTGATGCTCTGCGCGTACGCGTGCCAGGAATGTAACTCTTCACTTCAATTTTAAACCAACTGTTTCAAAGCGAAACTGGCGTTAGTTTCTTGTAACACTAGCACTGAGCTGAAGTCCAGTCCAGTCCACTCCAGTTCAGCTCAGTTCGGTTCAAAATAGCATCGCTGCGCTCGAGAAAACCCATACGCGCTCCACGTCCCCCAAGCGCCGTCCAGTGTTGGTGTGGTTCACCATGGCCCTGTCACACCCTCCAAGTTTTCACGTTCGATCGACTGTGCTCTCTTCAGCTGCACGCCCCTGCTACTACGCAGGCGGCCTGTGCTATGATCACCAAGGCTTTAATCCTCGTCTTCAAAGCCTTCGCGGTGTTTTGTCACCTGTATTGATACACCAGCAGTGAGTGAGTGAAGTGAGTGAGTGATCTCTCTCACACCTCAACCAGCGCCCTGTACCTCATCACCACAGTAGCTCCAGCAGACTCCGTTCCGCGTTCGTTCGTTCGTTCCGTGGTGGGACACACTGACAGCGCGCGCTGTGGCCGGTGTTCAGCGGTTACATCAGAGCCGAAAGAGGTGATCAATAATGAACGCGCTCCTATCATCTAGCGACGAAACATACACGCGCGGGCCATGCCAATTTCTCACGTCTGCCTGCGCGGAGCCTCTATTTCTCATGTCACTCAGTCAAGTGTGGTGCAACGGTTAACTTTTGTTGAACGAGCATGGGCGTCTCACGACGCCGTACGGAATGTAAGAGTTTTCAGTCAGTCATTACAGAGAGGTGCGAGGGTGGAGGTGGGGGATGGGGGTGGGTGGGGAGAGAGAGAGAGAGAGAGAGAGAGAGAGAGAGAGAGAGAGAGAGAGAGTCATACAAATGAAGTTTACAAATGGAGAAGCTGTAAAATATATTTCTTATAAAGATAAGACATGCATTTCTTATTCAAGTAATTGTAAGCAGATTCAAATGATCGTGGGCCGTTAGAGGAACCTTACCGCAAAACCTGTTTTTCTCCGTCACACACACACACACACACACACACACACACACCGCAACACCGCGCTCCCCCACCCCTACCTTCTTAATGTGACAGACACAGCAGAACTCTCCAGCCCATCTAATTACTAATCTGCATGAGGGAAAGGTTTTCGATTAAAAGCCATAAGACGTGTCGTGTACTTGCCTCAAGCATCAGAACCTGACTCCAGCCGCGCACACGTATAAATTATTCAGACCAGAAAACAGGACACAGATCGACCAGAAGTGAAGGGGGGGGGGGAAAGCAAAACAACCCACCCTAAACTTTAAAAACACCCTGCTAATGGTTTCCAGAGGGATGAAGCTAAAACATAATCGAGTAGTTTTTCCCTCTCCCCGGAGCTTACGGCGCTGGCCTCTGAAGACAGAAGAGCAGGATATTGCACGCACTTTTTTTTTTTTTAAAGAGGAGTGTGTGTGTGTGTGTGTGTGTGTGTGTGTGTGTGTGTGTGTGTGTGTGTGTGCGCGCGCGCGCGTGCGTGCGTGCGTGCGTGCGTGCGTGCGTGCGTGCGTGTGTGTGTGTGTGTGTGTTGAGTGGTTACGGGAGGGGATAAGGGCCACAGCCTTGCCAAAGCAGCGTGATTTGAAAGGAAATAATAATAAAAAATAAAAAAAACCCGAAAGAGACCAGATTTAAAGTTAATGACTGCTGGCTTTGGGAGGTTGAGCGAGGGAGGAACGTGAAACTGAAATTTAAATATTTAAAGGTGCACGAAACAAATTCTCCATGTTCACAGGTCCACCTGGGCTCCTTAGATCTAGATCTAGACTCTACTGAACTGTTTCTGCAAGCAGTTCCGAATTGAGAAAAATTGTAAACGCAAGCTATGGCTGTGGGTGGTTGGTTGGTGGAGCGGAGGGGAGGGGGCGGGGGGGGGGGGGGGAGTAGAGGGAGTAGAACTGGCACGGGCAGTTTTACCCTGTAGCTTGTTAGCGGGCTTTGGCCCCCTTGTTTGATTTTCAGATTTGCTTTCAACAACACGGCCATTCTAAGCATCCTGTGGCATGTTTGCTGCGTGTGATGAATCTCTCTCTCTCTCTCTCTCTCTCGCGCACACAGACACACACACAGACACACAGACACAGACACACACACACACACACACACACACACACACACACACACACACACACACACACACACACACACACACACACACACGGAGGGGAACACATGTAATACTTTCAGGACCAGTCTAAGCTCGGATTCCGTGCCACTGTACAACTGGAATACTATAATGATAATGACAGTAGAATTAGCCTTTAATCATTGAGTAAAACTTGCGTAAACTGACAAACAAACGAACAAAACAAATTTAAACAAGTTGAAGCGTGTAAGGTTTTACAACAAAAGTTGCACTTGTAGCAGACTATACGGGATGCTAGTTCGACTTCCATCCCCCATCACAACACGTGCAAAAGCAGACTTTTTTTATATTTTTTTTTAGCCACCATCTTTCGCGTCACCCTCTTCGCAACTTCCGGCCATGGCGACACCTCAGAGCGCTCTCTAGAGCACAAAGGAGAGGTAAACACACATGGTTCACAGACAACAGCCTTTTCAAAAACCGCGGACGCTGTGACAGAGACTAGAGATGACAGGCGCCTTGAGGGCTTTGCAAGGTATGGACGGCCATTTTCTTACACGCGCCTCACAAGCAGTGCTGACCTTTTGTTTCAGCGACTTTTGGGTGGGGCCGTGTCAAAGGGGATTAACTCTAAACCCAAGATGGCTCCCAGCGGAGACGTACAGCAAAGGGGGGAAAGGGGGGGGGAACGCAGGAAATCCGGAGCAAACAAAAAATGTCTCTGTTGTCTTTTTTGGTTTTATCTCCCTGCTCGTCTTGTGAGTCCCTTTGCTCTTCTAAGGATTTCAAGAGTTTTTTTTTTTTTTTTAAATTTGGGTTTGGGTGTGGTTGAGGGTCATTGGGGAAGACGATATAGGTGTGTGGGGGGGGGGGAGGAGGGGTGGTAATCGGGGGAGCGGAGGGGGTGGGTGTATCTCTCTTTGATGCTTTTTACACTTGTCAATTTTACTGGGTTGAACCCGCCGGGTTGGCGCGTTTACATTGAACCAACCCGCGTTGACAGCGACATGGGCTTCAACCCTGCTACGGACCAGGGCCAACTCTCATTTCAGATCTAAACAAACAGCTGGCGTCATGATACGATGTTTTCGTCAAGGTATGACGGCGGGCATGACGTAAGTTTTCTACGTCATTATCAGGGTTAGAGTTGCAGATAATAGTGTAAACGCTATTGACCCCGAGTCCAACCCGAGTCGAGGTGAGCTCGGGTTGAACCCGGGTTGTAATGTAAACAGTCTCTTGTGACTGGGCAAAATGTTAAACAGTTTGAATCTCAGCTCTCTTCCTTTTGCTGCACACACGAACTGGACATATAGGTTACAGAGCGGTATTAGCTTCCGGGGCATGTAGTAAGAACTCGGCTAAATATAGTAGAAAATCTTTGCCCCTTTTAAAATTTGTGTGCAGAGTAAAAAATGGCAATCTGGTGCTTTTTGTTGGCTTTGTAAACAAGTTTCATGCCAGGTAATAGTAAAATTAGGGAAAAATGAGGCTGGCTTGTGGACTATTTGTATTCATGCGCGGCTGGCACAGGAACCAGCAGACGACCGTGGAATGAGGGGGTATGTGGTCGCTGCCAACATTGCCAAAAAACGGAATATTGGAATTTGTTGAAATTACTCTACACATGAGTCTATGGCTGCCTGATTTTTGTGAATTTTTGGGTGAATTTTAAAGCATTTCTAGGGTGTCATCTGCAACGTTATGTGTAAGAGGAATCTCTCTCACACAATTCGTATACCGTCATTGCATATGTTGCTTAAATTGAATTTTTATTGAGCATATCATAAGCATGTCTTGTTTATGCTCAAACTGTGTTTCTGTAATTTCATCAGTGCAACAAAATAAATCAGTTTAAACCAAGAGGAATATATAGCGTTTTCCTCCAAATTTCCATCTGTGTTACGTAGCCTGTATACGCACGGACCGACCTTGGAGTCAGCCACCTTGGAAATTCCCAACCTCTTCGGTTATTTCCGCCAAAAAGTTCGCATCTTTCTCCAGAAACCGACTCGGAATTCCATGATTTATCTTCTCCTTGAGTTGACTTGTTCCCGCACTTTGCAAAGTAATCATAATTATCTCCCCTGAGTTGACAATGATCCATTCACCACTAGACCTGACCTTGCCAACCCATGTCACAGAGGAATGGCTATCATCCATTTCATGATGACCAATGAAACCATTGAAACGCATTCGTTTATACACATATATTTCATATACATAGACGATTTTCGTTTTTTTCAACGGGCTTAGCCAATCTATGTTTTGGAACAGTTTCGCACGTGAGTGCGCATGCACACACGAAACACTCTATCTTGATGTTTAGTACAGCTCTTAATTCGATACAATGTTGTTAACACTTTGAGCGAGCGGTTGAAATTCAAATTGTACGACTGTTGTCACACTACTGGGGCCGAGGCTCAGTGTGGTCGCAGCGTCATCGCGTACGCTTATGTTGCGTTACAAACGCTGTCACTGTGCAGGTGTCTAAGCGACGTCGGGGAGCCGGGGTGGCCGAATGGTAACGCGTTGGACTTCTAATGCTCGGGTCGTGAGTTCGTATCACGGCTGGGGCCAAATATTTGTGCTGGCTTTTTCATCGTTGCCCCGTCTTTGCTATCACCCGTATGTGGTGGGAAAGGACGTTAAACCCCCAAACACCCACCCGTCTAAGCGGCGTGATGATAGATACCACGAAAACAGCTCAGAACGATCTGTGAGAATAAAGTATGGTAGCAGCAGCCCCCTTTTAAATCATCTGATTTCTAACATAAAACGAACCATGTCGTCAAAAACTACACGACAAGTGACTTACTGCAGCAACAAAACTAGACGAGAGTGTTGTAGGAGCTTCTCTGCAGATCGACCAAGCAAACTTCATGCATCGACCTTTCCTAACGCTGGAGTTCGATTCCATCATGCTTTGTCAAACAGCCCGCGGCCGCCGTAACAGACTTCAGCTGGGCGCCGAGAGAAGTTACACACAGTTTCAAGTTGCACGTGCAAGGTGCCTGGCCGTGATAAGAGGGTGAAGGTGGTGTTAACGCTGACTCCGCACTTCATCTTGTCAATGCTCACGGGGGGGCTAGTCAAAATGGCGGAGAATGCTACCACGATAAAAACGTATTTACGACAACTGCTCTCAGGTGACGCCACGGTAGCACTTCATATCAGTCCATAGGAACTATAATATAGGACAAATGTCCTATCTGATATTAAACACATGGGACATTTTTCCTGAATACTAGGTGGGTGGGTGGGTGTTTGGGAGTTTAACGTCCTTTTCCACCACGTAAGGGTGATATCAAAGACGGGGCAACGAAAAAAGGCCAGAACAAATATTTGGCCCCAGCCGGGATTCGAACTCACGACCCGAGCATTGATCCAACGCTCTACCATTCGGCTATCCCGGCTCCCCTCCTGAAAACTGTCCACTGTGGCACAGAAATGAGTCCGTTTGGAAACACTCGGTGCTACTCAAACTTGAAACTGGAAACACTGGGTGCTGCTGTTTGGAAGCACTCTGCCCTGGCGGTGCTACTTTTGAAGCGGGTTAGCAACACCTGAAACACCTGCAACCATTTTGGCTACACCCCGTGTTCTTGACAAAACCTCCGTGTGTCAGTCAGCGCTGAAGAAGACGCAAGGTACGGGATGTAAACTCAAATTAGTCAAATTCTCTACATCGCGGAGGAGGGGAGGGAAAAAGTGAGAAAAAAAAAAGTCAGAAAGAGTCAGCCAGACAAGATCGATATACTTACAGCTTCCCAGGCTTCTTGTTTGTCTTTTATAAGCTTCTTGAGGAGACAGGCGCTTCAAGCGGATCATGCGGTTTGCCGAGTAAAAGCAGCATTTTGTCTGACTGTGAATTTTAGCGAAGAATTTTTGGACATGCGTTGTTTTCGTTCACGCGCACCCTGACGCACTGATGTTCTATTTTAATGGGACGAGGCATTTTTGGACATGCGTTGTTTTTGTTCGTGCTCATCCTGACGCACTGATGTTCTGTATTAAAGCCTCTATGTTCGTAACGCCGCTGAGATGGACAACTGCCGCTTCGAAGCTGTTTGCCCAATAAAAGGATGTTTCATTTGACAATCGCGACCGTTTTCGTGATTTTGTGGCTTCTACTTTAAAAGAAATACGACTTTCTTTGAGCCTACGGTTCATTTTCGAACAGACTGGGACTCGATAAATCTTGTAAAAATAGCCACCAATCAGCGCCGTCGACCTGGTCCTCAGTCTGCAACCACATAACGTCGTCTGCTCAGCACGCGGTACGCTTCTAGAACAAGATTACGTCAGCCAGAGTCACCACAATGGTTTCAGATGCTATATTATGACGCAGGTGACTGATTGTGATGCACTGGGCCCGTATGTAACAGTCGAGGTTAGGGCTTTTAGCCGTGGGTTAGAGTCTAACCTCGAACTAAACTAGCTCTAGGGTTAAATTTTCTGTTGTTTTTTGTTTTAAATCAAGAAGCGGGCCCATTCCAGTAAGGTGCCTAGCTGTTATAGAAGGATTTTTTCTTCTTTTCTTCGCTTCCTCTTTTTTTTTTAAAGTTCGCTTTTGAGTTTCTTTTGTCCTAGTCTGGGTGAGGCCCGTAGCCGTGGGTTAAATTAACCTCGACTTTTACATACGGGCCCTGATTAAGAACATTCAATGAAAAGGTTTCCACACAATGTTGTATGCCTTTCATACGCATTGAGACTATGATAAGACGAGGCATTTTTGGAAATGTGTTGTTTTCGTTCACGAGCACACTGACGCACTAATGTTCTACATGTATATGACTTAGACGGACAAAATCACCGCGCACGCTTTGACCGAAATGGTACTCTGCGGCAGTATAGCATTTTTTTTTTTCCATGTGCCAGTGCACAGTTTCTCCGACCGTAATGTGCCCAAGGCAGTTTTTCCCCAGACACTTTCATGTTTATTTCCAGTTCAGACTGACCGAGATTTTGTACAAGGCAAGGACAAGGACAAGGAGTGAAGTCAGCTTTGGCTGGAGCAGGGAGCTCGGCGGGAGCAGTTTTCTTGGTGTCCAGCATCTGAGTTACTGTCACTGAGCCAACAGAAGCGTACTCAATGACGCGGCCGCCAACACCAAGTGTTGTAGCAACACCAACCGCTCAGTCGTAGAATTTGTATGCTCGACCACTCGAGAAAAGTGTAAACAATATTGTATCGCCTTAAGAGCTCTACTAATTATCAGGCGCACTCACAAGCGAAACTGTTTCAAAACATAAGATGGCCGCTGTGGAGTCTAGTGATGGTGGAATATGCACGGATACATAATAATAATTACTACTACTACTAATAATGAGTATTGTATAGGCGCTTTACCCAATTTCATGAATCGACTCAAAGCGCCGCGAACTGAACCCAACACCCACGCTCACGTGAATCGCACGCATTCTCTCACACACTGGACATAAACACATTACAATACGTGGTGCGAAGGGTCAGCTCAGCTATTTAAGTTTCGGGATTTAGAATTGCATTCATTTTTCAAATTTGGTGGGCTGAACATTTCCAAAGCAGAGGGGGAGGAAGCCGGAGTACCCGGAGAGAACCCCCGACGATCGGCCCGAATGATCGGTGCCACATACGAGAAGGAAAAATTCTTTGCCCCGAGTGGGACTCGAACCGCTGACCTCTTGCACTGGTGACAAGTCTTTTAACCACTACACCACCGACCGCCCCACATCGGGTATTGCTACCATTTCTATGCTCAGAGATCGTTCTGAGCTGTTTTCGGGTGCTTAGCATCTGAGGGTGGGTGGGTGTTTGGGAGTTTAACGTCCTTTCCCACCACAAACGGGTGATATCAAAGACGGGGCAACGATGAAAAAGCCAGCACACATATATGGCCCCAGCCGGGATTCGAACTCACGACCCGAACATTGGAAGTCCAACGCTCTACCATTCTGTCCCAGCTCCCCGCTTAGCATGTGAGCCAACAGAAGCTACTCAATGACGCGGCTAACACGCTGAAAGAGAGTGTTGGAGCAAACACCAACGGCTCAGTGTTAGGATTTGAGTAGTAGAGCTCTAAATGGGAGTCAGCGCCACTATACAGCCAGTCTCCGTGAGCAGGCGAAAATTCAAATTCTCCTGCTCGGCCGTTAACCGTGCCACAAGCCTCACAACTGACTCCTTCAGTCCGTGATAATAATTATTTGCGTCGCCCTGTGAGGCCTTCTGCTGGCTCGGCGCGATCCTTTGAGATGCTGTCACTGTGCAGGTGTCTATGTGGTGTGATGCTCGACAGCACCAAAACAGCCCAGCGCGATCTCTGAACAAAGAATCATAAAAACTGGGCCGTCTGCTGGCTCAGCTAAATTTTTTGAGATGCTGTCACTGTGCATGTGTCTATACGGTGTGATGATTGGCAGCACCAGAACAGCTCAGAGGGGTGCCGGGGTGGCCGAATGGTAGAGCGTTGGACTTCCAACTCGGGTCGGGTCGTGAGTTCGAATCCCGGCTGGGGCCAAATATTTGTGCTGGCCTTTTCATCGTTGCCCCGTCTTTGATATCACCCATATGATATGTGGTGGAGAAGGACGTTAACCCCCCCCCCCCCACACACACACCCAAAACAGCTCAGAACGGTCTGTGAATATACAAATAAAAAAACCCTTAAAGACATCTCCGAATAGAATACCCGCAGAATACAATGAACCCGACGCCACATAACTCAGATGATGAGGGGAGGGATGGGGAGGGGGAGGGAGGAAAAGAAAAGAAAGTAGCAAACGGTGTTGGCTAATCATCTTACAGAATGTTTCACACACTCATCCGTCAAAGACTGACACCTCCACACATTTCAGCTCGAGTTAGAAATGCCAGCAGGTGCCTCCTGAGAACTAGCGGAGAGAAGAGGGCCGCGTGCCAAGGCCGCGCGCAATACAACATGCAGGGAGACACACAGACAAAAACCACAACAGAGAGACAAGCGCTGCTATAAAGCATCACCGTTCTCATCTATTTCTCAACGCCAGCCACGTGCTTGGGTTTTTTTTTTTTTGGGGGGGGGGGAAGGGGGGTGGGAGGACCAGAGCTTTCAAATTAACGGCAACTGCCACTGGAAATAGGCACCTAATCGCCATGCTACGCTCACAGGATTGGGGCATCTTGAGAAATTCTGTGACGTACACAAAAGCGGGAGCCAGGTATCTACCGTCGTTTGGCAAAAAGGCGTAAGTTTCACGGGTTTGATAATCACTCAGGCCCGTTTTCCAGTTTGGAGTGTTATATTCATGCGTAAACACAGCATCCTGATTTATTCCGTAAATCAGAACTAGAAACGAGTGTTTTCGTTTCAGAAGTTATGACGTACTTGAAGCCCCCCCCTCCCCCCCCCCCAAAAAAAAAGCCGAATGTTAGGCTGAAAAATCGATGTTAAAAACGAAGAAGTGTAGACCAAATTAGAAGCCATTTGTAGATGACAGCCATTTTTACATGGCAGGCCTCTGTCATAAACAAAAACATTATGATGATTAGTTTACCAGGAACACACATCCATCTAACAAGAAGGAAAGCTTTTAACAACGACCGGCTTTGACAAAAGCCCCCCCCCCCTCCCTTACCCCCCCCCCCCCAAGACTTTCATATCCATTAGCGGACTCCATCCGCTAGTCAACCTTATCACTCAGCCTCCTTTCTGATGGACGAACTCTCTTCGGAGATGTCGTCTGCGTCGAAGCTTTGCACAGAGAAAAAAAAAAAAAGACCAAGACAACGCCTCTTGCCTACTTTCACTGCCTAAGCTATCCGCGTGACGCACTTTTCCCGTCATCTGGAAGACGGTCCTAAGCGAAATGGATCTGATAGACATTTAGGCCCTTTGAAAATATAAGGATCGATTCATCTGTCTTTTTTTCAGTCTTTCCCTCAACGTCCAGAAACTTCCTTGTGAAAGAAGGGATTGACGTTATGTTCCCGGGGCTGACGTGTGAAAAAATTTCCAGCAGGAATCTTGTGCCCTTGTCGGTATCGACCTGAATGCGAGGGGTTCCCTGCAAG
Source organism: Batillaria attramentaria (assembly GCA_018292915.2). Taxonomy (NCBI): domain Eukaryota; kingdom Metazoa; phylum Mollusca; class Gastropoda; family Batillariidae; genus Batillaria; species Batillaria attramentaria. The sequence continues at coordinate 2,332,971 of JACVVK020000009.1, read as the reverse complement.
AAGGTGCCATCGATACTGATAGAAAGAAGAGAGATAGTACGCTCTTGCACGGAACCTTCGAATGTCGGTCTTGACGTTGACTTGACGGCCGGAACAATGATACTGCTGGGACAGGTCTGACGCGCGTTCAACTTTCCCATTTCAAGAACTCCTTTTTTTTTTTCCTATTTTTTTGCCAAGCCGCCAGCCTCAGCACCAGAGACAGGGGTCGCCCTGAGTCAGAGGGAAAGTTAACTTTGCTGACGTGGGTTTCACTCTTGTGACCAGCTTGTCAGAACGTTTGAACCCTGACCCGGCCTCTGGCAAACTTCCCCTGTCGCTGAGACCATCAAGTTAGTCTGCAACGGTCGTTTGCCTCTGAAGACAAGTAAGTAAGTAAGTTCTAGACTTCGACACCAAAGACACATACATGGACTGAGAGGGGAACTGATCTGCGATACGTGTATATCTCTACTCAACTCAAGAGATCTGTACCTAAACATCGGCACATGAAAGAAAGCATTAACGTCAAGTACATTTACACATGACACGAATCCATTGGCTTCAGATGGATTACGTAGACATGTCACACGACACCGATGCGTGCGTGTTCCCATTGGCAACGTTTACCTTCAGTAACAAGCTTGAGGCGCATTACTTCTCATCGTATCGCTGACGTGATCCATTTTACTGATCAGGAACGAGGCTGGTCTATTTTTGCAGCAAGCTGGTTGACTTCATGTTCTGTTAGATACAAAGTTAAGCGCGCACGCGGAACGTAAAGGATAAAGAATTATGACTACGGGCGAAAGAAATGATAACGATGATGATGACACCATGAAGATGATGGTGATCGTGATGATGATGATGACGACGACGACGACAGCGACGACGACGAGGCAAATAGGTGGAGGTGGAGAACATGTACAAACGCGTCCACCATCATAGACCCTGGAATGATGGATGGATGGACGTATATTTGAGGGTTTAACGTCCTTTTCCACCACATATGGGTGATATCAAAGACAGGGCAGCCCCAGACGGGATTGGAACCCACGACTCGAGCACTGAAAGTCCATCGTTCTACCGCTCGACTGTCCCGGCTCCCCCAAACCCGGAAGGAACAGTAAGGTTGGCAATATGTACGCAGTCCGCGACTGAACTGATACGACCCGGCCGTGATCTGACTGGCTTCTTCCAGGGATTTAAAGTCCGTCTCCACCACGTGAGGATGATACCAGAGGAGCTAACAGAGCTCGCAAAGAAGGGAGGTCAGGTGGAACAAGAAGGCGGGCAGATATCCTATGGTGTGGAAAAGACCATCATCAAAGCCCTCTCCAAAAAGAAATGGAAGGAACAACACACTAACTCCAGCTGCCACAAGTTAAGCAGACCAGACCAGGTCATCCTGTTCCGACTGAGGCCGGACTGGGCACAACAGAGGGTGGGTGGGTGTTTGGGGGTTTAACGTCATTTTCCACCACATACGGGTGATATCAAAGACGGGGCAACGCTGAAAAAGCCAGCACAAATATTTGGCCCCAGCCGGGATACGAACTCACGACCCGAGCATTAGAAGTCCAACGCTCTACCATTTGGCCACTCCGGCTCCCCAAGCACAACAGACTAAACGCCGACAGGAATAGTAAATTCAGAACCGGCGAGTCTGAGACGTGCCCATGCAATGCAGACATCATGAATGCTGAACACCTGCTCAGTACAGCACTGCCGACTCCGCGATGCTCCCAGACAAGAAACATGGCAAGAACCAGTACCGCTGAGGGTCAGGCTCTACGGTGATCCGGAGGACGTTCTGAGGACGACTGCATTCGTGCGGGCGACTGGCATCTCCATGTACTGAACGAAGAAGATACCAGACACAGGGCTAAGGAAGGAAAAACGTCAGCAGAATTTTCTGGACCACACCCAGTTACAGCTTTGACTAACTGTGTCTTACGTCACGAGCAGCAAGAACCTGGCTTACCCACAAACAGTAGGAAGAAAAGAAAAGGACTGAGGGGGAAGGCGGGCTTCCCGAGAATGAAAAGAAGACGAAAGTCTGCTTAAACAGACGCCCGCCCCAAGGCAACAGGGAGTGTAAACACAATTTTGCCGGGTCTTCAATATTGCCCTCAGCAAACAAAATGGCGCTGGTTTGGCGGGCGACAAAGGCGGAAGTGATACCGGAATCGATGAAAACCTTGTTACCACAAAGCTATCGCGGAGAGCCGCAAGGGTACACAACCCCTACCTACCTATCGCACGCAGGCGGTATTTACAGAGGCCCGAGAGAAACTGGAAGGACCAAAGGGGAAGGTAATGACACCGAAGGTCCAGAAGTTTTGGAAAAGATTTCTTTTTTAACCTTCGATGATAGAGAGCTTAGCACAGATTTTTTTTGTCTACTATGCAGTGTGTGTGTGTGTGTGTGTGTGTGTGTGTGTGTGTGTGTGTGTGTGTGTGTGTGTGTGAGAGAGAGAGAGAGGGCGCCTTAATCAAAGTTAAAGTCAATTCAAAGTCAGCGTCGAAGTCAAGGTAAAGTCAATGTCAAGTCATCGTCAAGGTCAAGTCAAATGGAGTCACTGAATGAAGCTAACGAAGCCCTAATCAAAGTGAAGTCCAAATCTAGTTCAAAGTTCTAGTTCAAAGTCAATGCAAGTTAAGTCAGTCAAATTGAATTTATTATCACATTACTGGGGGAAAAAACAGGCTTGCAAAAGTTTAGACAGTCTCAAGAAAGAAAAAAAAAAACTCTACACAGACTGAAACATAAAACTTTAAAATCAGATTATCTTTCGTGTCAGCACGGACTCTCGGTTTATTGAAATAAAGACAAACAAGCTTTTAACCTGTCGTAAGGGAAGCTTTGGCCCATTCAGCTTGTTCATGAATTGGTAATTATGCGTATCGCTTTGCTTTGAAAAGGAGTCAATTTCTGACCAGAAAACGCAGGCGGTTTGAATGTATTCTGTTGGCAAACAGCTATTGCCTCGTGTGGCAATGAATAACACAGACATTCTGTTTCAACCACACAAACATGGACTCAAAAGGAAAATAAGCTATGAGTGAGTGCACATTGGAAAAACATCAAACGTTTGACGTGTGAACGTAAATATAAACGAGTATTAAAATGCCACGCCGAAGCGGTGGAAAAAGCCCCTGCCCAGAGATTTTCCATCCCTATCGGCCCTCCCAAGACTCCCCATGCTTTAACCTGAGCTTAGCTGCCTCCCTTGAGCTGCCTTTGGTACGGGTGGAATAGACTGGTTTTACGTACATTTCGACAAAGCCCTGTGGCCTTGACCCTTGAACAGTGACCTTGAACCCTGTCCAAGGTTAACCCAAACAAATAGGCTTCTTTGGAGTACACACACAAACACGCCCAAAAGCGATGTTGACTGGCTCACCCGTTCACCCGATATTTTGCAGACAGACAGACAGAAACACACACACACACACACACACACACACACACACACACACACACACACACACACGTATCGCAATAACCCCTTTTCCAACTTCGTGCGCAACGGCAAAAAAAAAAAAAAATCATGGTAATAGGCGTGAGTGCATGCACACACAAAATCAAACGTTTGTTGGTGACCATAAAATTAACGAAACGTTTTTGGTCGCGAACACTGTCTTGACCGAAAGTGTGTGAAGTGGCGACACACATTCCCCCTTCTTTCATCGCAGAATGCCGGCGTTCCGCCTTCGATTCTCAAAGTGCACGCTTGCAGCTTTTAACGGCAAAGTAATTCACAGTTTTAGTGTTGTAACAACAACACTGGCAAGGAGCAAGAGGTTTCTGGCACGGGGCTTCAATAAACTCTACGATAACCACCTCCTCAGACGGCAATTCACGCTGCTTTGTCGCGCCTCTTTGAGGGACGACACAAAAGGAAAAACCTCTCGTGTATGCTGCCAATACCATCTCGACAAGGTTCAGCGGCGATTTCTCACAAGGCGGCCACCACTCACACCGCTAGCAATATTCTGCGCGATCTCTCTGAATACGTCCTGGGTCCGTCCGCGCTGTGTTAATACTCAACAGGAGAAAAATAGCGCGGAGGGCAGAAGATCCCAGTTTATGAAGGAGGTCTGCCGCAGGGTTATCTGCTCACGATGTTTTTACCCCCCATCAGCGGAGGGAGACTGGTCAAGCACGTATCGCCTACATCAAGAGTGAAATAAAGGCAAGAGTTGTCAACGTGCTGTATGGTCGGGTGCGCCTAGGTGGAATCCTCCACCCCCCCCCCCCCCCCCCCGTCATCGAACGTGGACTGTCTCGGAACAAACCGGGGTGCTACGTGGCGGGGTGGTTATATATTGTTACTAGTTTTGGAGAGTTTCGCCTCAAGTACCAAATTCACGCTTGAATGAATACCGCAGCCCCCCCCCCCCCCCCAAACAAAAAAAAAACAAAAAAAACACACACAAAAAAAACAAAAAAACAAACAAACAAAAAACCCCCAAAAAACAAAACAAAAAAAACCCAAAACAAAACAAACAAACAAACAAACAAACAAACAAACAAACAAACAAAAACAACAAAAACAAAAAGCAACAAACACAACAACAACAACAAACAAACAAAACAACAAACATTTGTGCCCCGTCTTTGATATCACCCTTACGTGGTGGAAGAGGACAAAAATAGATGGCTGTACTCAGAAGGACCCCGAAAACAATGTGGCAGAAAAAAAATCTTGAAAATTCGGAGTTTAACGTCCTTTTTAACCACGTATTGCAAAACAGTGGGCCCAGAAAGCACTTACTACACATATCACATCATGAGCCCGCGCAAAGCCAGGTGCAGTACATCAGCTAGTAACTTCATGAACGCACTGGTACCACACGATACACCACGATCACCACGGACTAAGCATCACAGAGTGTGTGTCAAGATAAGCGTTGACTAGGGTTGAATATTTGGGAGTCAAAAGCCGGAGCGTCTATCGCACTGGAAGCAAGACGAAGAACTTTTCTCCGCAATAGTTACCTACCCCGGAGGCAGCACATCTTTTCCCTGCGATTCGGCCCCGCGATTAAGACGACGCTGTTTGATTTCGGACGAGGGGAACGAGACTTAACGAGATCTCCCATCACCTCTAGGAAATATTGGGCCAGCACCGACAATACTTTGCCAGTGAGGGCGGTCGGTGGTTTAGTGGTTAAAACTTCGTTACCAACGCCAACGGTCAGGTTCGAGTCCCATTAGGGGCAAAGAATTTTTTAAATTTTTTTTTTGGCATATTTACAGACATGTTTACAAAACACACGTAAATCAAAACACAAAATACAGCAGCAGTATAACATGCTCAAACAAATCAAGAAGCAAATACAAAACAAAAACAGACGGAAAGGAAAATAAAATAAAATAAAATGTAAGTATACACATCTACTCAAGAACACACACACACAAAAGGTGGTGGTCCAATGCATGTAAGCATAAGAATTTCGTCGTCAGGGTACTCCGGCTAACAAGTTCTTCGACGCTGCTACAATCATTTGGGTAAAAAGGCCTGAGGTGCCGTTGATATGACAGCGCTTACGCCCTTCCTCCAGACGGTTGACTTTTTTTGTTGTTGGTCATGTTCTACGTTTTCAATTTTTACAGCATGACGAAGTCTTTGGCAGAAGAGTTCGAGACATGATTTAAAGGCGCTCTTGCTACATTTACTGGGTTCTGTAAAGAGATACTTCTATTCCGCTTGTGACTGCGCCTGTGCGCTAGAAATAGTCTGAACCCTTAAAGATTAGCAGAGCTCTGAATGCAACACACTGACGTTTGATGGCCGCGCAAACGAGAAAACTCAGCTACAAGGTTGAGTGTCGTGTACGGAACTGTCAGCGACTACTGTGTTTTGGCTTCAGTCAGCTGAACGCAAGCCTGTCTGTGTCTGTTTCTGTGCATGTGTCTTAGTTATGTGACGCTAGACACCACTAAACCATCTCGGAGGAGGTGGGTGTTTGGGGGTTTAACGTCTTTTTCCACCACACACGGGTGATATCAAAGACGGGGCCACTGACGATGAAAAAGCCAGCACAAATATTTGGCCCCAGCCGGGATACGAACTCACGACCCGAGCATTAAAGAAGTCCAACCATTCGGCTACCCTGACTCCCCTAAAACATCTCGGAACGATCTGTGAGCCCAACAGTCTTAAAACGTAGGGCTTTAATGCAACTAGGATAGCTGTCAGTGTCTGTTTCTGTGCACGTGTCTTAGTTATGTGACGGTAGACACCACTAAAACATCTCGGAACGATCTGTGAGCCCTGCAACAGTCTTAAAAATTAGGGCTTTAATGCAACTAGGATAGCTGTCTGTGTCTGTTTCTGTGCATGTGTGTTAGTTATGTGACTCTACACACCATCAAAACATCTAAGACGATCTGTGAGCCCAACAGTCTTAAAACTTAGGGCTTTAATGCAACTAGGATAGCTGTCTGTGTCTGTTTCTGTGCATGTGTCTTAGTTATGTGACGCTAGACGCCACTAAAACATCTCGGAACGATCCGTGAGCCCAACCATCTCAGTTAAAAATTAGGGCTTTAATGCAACTAAAACAGCAGCTGCTGTCTGTGTCTGTTTCTGTGCATGTGTCTTAGTTATGTGACGCTAGACACCACTAAAACATCTCGGAACGATCTGAGAGCCCTGCAACAGTCTTAAAAAATAGGGCTTTAATGCAGCTAGGCCAGCTGGGTTTCAAGTTAATAACCAGATGGCGTGAGCGGCTTTCCGAAAACTAATATTTCATCGTACACCTGCCGCGAGCCACGCCACTCATTGTCTTAATTGAGCAACAGAGAGACAGGCAAATATGTCTTAGTTCGAGAGTCTGGCATTGTTTAACAGCTGCCAGGAAGGGTGTGTTTAATTAATCCAATCTGATACGAGCATTCCGGGCGCGCATCAAAACGGATGTTGATGATGATGATGATAACAACGATGGTGCTGATGATGGCGAAAACCAACTATAGCTCACGGCTCAGCCCTTATCAGTCATGCGCTTATTGCAGACAATCACGTGGGGTTTTTTTTGTGTGCACAGCACAGGCCAGGGAGAGTGCGCAACGCTAAATCAATTCTGAGGTATGAAACGTGCGAATATCGAAGAGCTGTAAATACCAAAGGTTTACCAGGGGAGGTTTTTGAAAGAGCAATAATAATAAAAAAACCCCACAAAAAACAGAAATTCGTAATTCTTAGTACTCTCTCTCTCTCTCTCTCTCTCTCTAAGACTCTCTTTCTCTCTTGTTACTTTGGCCTTTCCGTCTTTGATTTTGTTCCTCATCTCTCTCTTTTGATTTGTTTATCATGTGTAGTTTTCTCTCCTTCATTTCCTTAAGATAGTTTATAGTTTTGTTTGTTTGTTTGTTGTTATTTTTTTCAATGCCCTTGAATGTAGAATAGCAAGACAGCCTGTAAGATAGGCAGCAATGCCTAAATGCTCTATCCTGAATAAAAACGTTTCATCATCATCATCATCATCTCTCTCTCTCTCTCTCTCTCTCTCCAGAGACCCTCTCTCTTGTTACTTTGGCCTTGCCATCTTCGACTGCGCTCCCTTTCTCGTATTTCTTTCCATCTTTTGCCTTGTGTAGACTTTTGTTATTGTAGCAACGGCTGATTGAAAATTAATCATTGTTTGGTGAAATCACCTCTGTTGGAAAATAAAGTTCGTTCTCTCTCTCTCTCTCTCTCTCTGTGTGTGTGTGTGTGTGTGTGTGTGTGTGTGTGTGTGTGTGTGTGTGTGTGTGTGTGTGTGTGTGTGTGTGTGTTTTAAAAAAAAAAACCTGAAACGACAAAATATCTCAGACAGTAGATCGCTTGGACTTTACACAACTCTCCATTATCCTAGACTCCAGAGCTGATACTCCAACAGAAATTAACCTTGGAGGCCTGGCTGAGACTGCAAATAACCCTGTTCCCTAGACAAAACTACCCAACACAGAAACTTCACATTACTGTATACTCGATACACTTGCACAAAGTTTACGCTTGTTTTTGATACACGGGAAGAAGCCGCTTTGGGGATACGTTAAAAACTGAAGGAGGACATCGTCTGCCCGGGAAACGATTCTTCCTCACGCACACACGTCCCCAGGCGCCTGAACTCTTCAGAAGTCGTTTACAGTTGTCTTCCTTATCTCGGTTTTCAGACTTATTTGCTGAGCGCCGTGTCCTGGTGCTTGCTGTTCTGCTCCGTGGTCCAGAATGTCAGTACAACACAACAGGAAGGATACACCGACAATGGAAATCTTTGCCTTCCAACCAGCACGTGGACAAACAAACAAACAAACAAACAAACAAACAAACAAACAAACAAACAATTAAAGAACTGAAAACAACAAAGTATAACTTTCGCCTGAACATTAGGAAACTTTCTCTTACACTAACTGTAACGAAAGTATTAACATTTCCTTGTACAGTTCTAACTTTCCTCGTAAAGGCCATTGACAAGTCACGTTAAAAACATCAGTTGTCTTGGTTGTTCTGTTGTCAAAATAGTCAGTCACCTGCAGCGCCATCCTGGGGGAGCCGGGATAGCCGAATGGTAGAGCGTTGGATTTTCAATGTTCGGGTCGTGAGTTCGAATCCCGGCAGGGGTCAAATATTTGTGCTGGCCATTTTCTCTTTGCCATGTCTATATATCACCGATACGTGGTGGACTCTGAAACGGATGTTACCACCCCCCACCCCCCCCCCTCCGCGACGCCGTCATTTGTGATGCTCTCTTCTAAACGTGCCCGGGACTGGAGGCAAAGACAAAGTCCGTGGGCTTACGACAGGAATCGAACCAGCCGTTATTACGCAAGTTAGGCCAGACAAAACTGACCTTACCAAACAGGAAATAACCGGGCTAATTCCATCTTTCCTAGGTCAACTGATGTTTTGGAACAGTTTCGCTTGTGAGAGCGCCTGTACGCTCGAAATACTCTATCTTGATGATTAGTACAGCTCTTAATGCGATACGACGTTGTTTACACTTTGCGGGAGCGGTCGAACATTCGAATTGTATGATTGATGTCACACTACTCGAGCGCTCAGCGTGGTCGCCGCGTAAGTTTCTGCTGGCTCAGTGCCAGCATTACAGACGCTGTCACTGTGCAGGTGTCTAAGTGGTGTGATGATAGATACCACGAAAACAGACGAGAACGTTGTGTGATCATGAAACTGGTAGCACTAGCCTATCAGTTTATCTCTTAAGAGACCAAGCCCGACAAACCCTGCCCACTTTATGGTGAGACTTGTTAAAAGAACAAGCCACTGCACACCAGTAGGAGCCACTTCAAGCCACTATTACGCAAGGTGTGGGCCTTCACCGCTAGGCGCGAGACCGCTGCAGATTGCATAATAGTGGCTTGAAGTGGCCTGCAGTGGTCTGAAGATTTCAAGGAAAATTGCAATTTTTGCTGGGGCGTTTAAGAGTTAAGCTCTGTTCGCTTACACATGAACTTCAGATCAAGACGGGGAACGTGCGGAGACCGCTGAACAAACGAGTAGTGAAGACTGACGTACTGAACACAAAGTCAGTAACCTGTCACGGTTCAACTAGAAGATGGTTCTCCGAGGACAAAACACGAACAGATAACAACGAAAAAGTACCCATCACATAAGCGATCACTTCGAACACCAAAGCGCACTATATCTGGCGTCATGAAGTTTTCAGGAGCTCCATTACTGACTTTACATATCCCATGAGCCTCTCGCGTGCGAAGCAATGCCCGCGGGTAAGATCCACCTCGGGGCAAAAGGGGCGCCATCTTGGCTACTTGCGATATGGTGTCTGACAGTCTGGCCAGAGGTCTGAAATCCAGGGAGAGTTTGGTAAAAGATCGCATTACCCACATACCGATAAGCAATTTACCCCTTGTCTGACTTGTCCTCGTCAGGCGAGATAACTCTTGATTGTTTGCGACGTAAGGGGCCGGTGTTTTTCCCCCAGCGTCGGCCACGCGAGCCTCGTTTTCGTTTCAACTCGGTAACAACACGGCTAATCGAAGCAGTCCCGGTGTATTTTTGCGCATGCGCGAGGCTGGCGACACATCGCCTCTTGTTAGGCGTTTGAGGAAGATAAGCAGGAAAGGTAATGACTTGGTTTTTGGGGCTTTCGGAGAGAATAGGTGTTGGCTGAGCCACCAAGGCTCTATTGCCTAACGATGTAAGCACGCGTCTCCTTCAGTCATTTGACGCTGATGTAAGCCAGCTTAAAAAAAAAAAAAATCACACGGGCTAACCCCAAAAGCACACGGGGGTGAAACAAAAAGGGCGGGCGTTTTTCCGGTGCTATGCCGCTCCAAATCACTGCACCGTCAATCTGCAGGGGGTCAAGTTCCCACGCCATAGCACCGCGTTTTTCCAATTTCAAAACGCCATAGCACCGAAAACAACAACAACAACAACAACAACAATAACAACAACCACCAAAAAATCTCTTTGGATTTTCAGTTGTAAAAAATCGCTTTGGATTTTCAGTTGTAAAAAATCGCTTTGGATTTTCAGTTGTAAAATGTTTGCTGTGGATTTTCAGTTGTAAGAAATCGCTTTGGATTTTCAGTTGTAAAAAAAATCGCTTTGGATTTTCAGTTGTAAAAAATCGCTTTGGATTTTCAGTTGTAAAAAATCGCTTTGGATTTTCAGCTGTAAAAAAAAATCGCTTTGGATTTTCAGTTGTAAAAAATTCGGAATGGATTTTCAGTTGTAAAATATCGCTTTGGATTCTCAGTTGTCGGTGAGAACGATTGAAAGAGGCCGTTTACTAACAGAAACCGACTTGTACTAATACGTTTCTACAATCTAAAGACGTGTATATACTCATGTTTTAAAATAACGGCTTTAAATGAGAGCAATCGTTGTCGAAACTTTTGAAGCAGCATAGCGACGGAAAACAATCGTCCATTTTGATTTACCTTCTCCCCCTTCAACCCCCCCTTCCCCCCCCCCCTCCTCCCCCGTGAAGCCACAAAATATTACTGATTCACTGACAGGACTGTTTGGCAGAATTTTGTACGATTAAGCACAGAAGAAGCGCGGCATGACTGCCGACGAAACGAGACAGCCTTACTTTCGAATTCATAAAAACCAACACTTGGAGAATATGTCGGGCCGGTCGCCGTCGGGGGTTCTCTCCGGGTACTCCGGCTTCCTCCCGCTCTGCTGTGGAAATGTTCAGCCCGCAAAATTTGAAAATAAATGCGATTCTAAATTCCGAAAGCTCACGGCGCTTCGAGCCAATTCAAGACATTGAGTAAAGCGCCCATACAATACATAGTTATTATTATTATTTTTAAGGCAGCTCAACAAATGTGTGTATGTGTGTGTGTGTGTGTGTGTGTGTGTGTGTGTGAGATTCAGATTCAGATGGTTTATTGCATAGGCATTCTGCCCATTCGCAAAGGATAAGGGGGCAGGGTCAACAACAATGATCCAAGAGAACGTGCAACAAGTTTTCCAAATACGCATAAAGTAACATGGACATTGTGACAATCAACATGACGTGGACACCGCACATCATCCAAAAGGCTCCTGTAATATAATGTGTGTGTGTGTGTGTGTGTGTGTGTGTGTGTGTGAGAGAGAGAGAGAGAGAGAGAGAGAGAGAGAGAGAGAGAGACGGGGGGTGGGGTGGGGGGTGTTAGGAGTTTAACGTCTTTTTCCACCACGTAAGGGTGATATCAAAGACGGGGCAAAAAGGCCAGCACAAATATTTGGCCGCAGCCGGGATTCGAACTCACGACCCGGTCACTGAGAGTCCAACGCTCTACCATTCGGCTATCCCGGTTCCCAGAGAGAGAGAGAGAGAGAGAGAGAGTACTGACGAAAACCAAACCGCACAGATTCCAGGTGTTTCGTTAATATCACTATCAACCCAGACAAAAATCACCCCTCGTTTACCCCCTAAACGGCGCGTGCGCGGCGCGTGCCTTTGTTTACTCGGGGAGTTCCTGCCCTAAACAATGGCGTCCAGAGATAAACAGCGCGATCTACAGGGTCCATACTTCCTCAATGAAATTCACAGCCTGCGGCCCCCAGGTAGGCGGGAGCGTGATGGGGAACAGGCCACACTGATTCCGCGATCATGTACACTGTCAGCAGGTGCGAGGAGAAACACGTATTTAGGGCGGGCCCAGAGATACTCCGGTCTAGCGCTGCGGCATCTCGCTTGTTATGATTAACTGTTGGAGCCATACCGCGGAGATGCTGCTGGATGACGGTGGTGAAGTACTGACTGAATGGGGGAGGACAAGACACTTGGGGAAGCATCTTTCACAAACACCTAAGCGTTCTCAGTGTTGAGGTCCTACGTCTCGACATGAGTGGTCTGACTGGCTGATGAAGGTTGAAAGCGACCAGTTACATTTTTTTTTTAAACTCCTCTACTGATTTAAACAGATTTGTTTCGTTGCACTGGAGGACGTACAGAAAAACATTTTGATCATAAACAACTGAGACGTACTTATGGCATGCAAAAACTTCCTTATTGGGCTGCTTCCCCCGGGGGAAGCGCGTCGCTGCGGTGCAGCGCCATCCAACCCACCTATCCTATTTTTGAATTCTGCTGGGGGAGGAAAGCCGGTTAACCCGGAGAGAAACCCACGATGAGCAGCCCGGTAGCCGGGAAAAAAACGGTATCACATATCACAAGCTCGACCTGGGCTCGAACCCAAGCTTCATCGCCGTGACATTGGTGGCGGTCGTGCAGTAGCGAAACTGCGAAGTCCGACGCGCTGCCTATTAGACCACCGCTCACCCTATTCATTATCGGTCGACCAGTTTGCTCTTTTCTTTGCTACAATTTCTTGCCTCCCTAGATTTTTCAGCCTCCCCTCAAACTCATTCTACCACTGAAGGAAAAGCAGAGCACGCAACGATGGCTTAGAAAAGTCTAGACACTCAGACGAACGATTTTTATACTAAACCTAGTACCAAAACGTGAAAATGTTGGTAATTATTTGCTTACCTTTGTCCTGACTGACAAGAAATATGGTGGGAAATATGGCCGCGGGATGTTGCCGGTCGACAGATCTGAAACACAGAGAAAGTCACACCATTATCATCGCTAAACATTATCATCGGGCATACAACCGACCATTTAGTACATACTAAAAAAAAAAAAGCCCCCCCCCCAAAAAAAAAAAAAAAACAACAACAAAAAAACAAAAAAACAACAAACAAAAAAAACAAAAAAACAAACAACAACAAACAAACCTAAAACAAAAACAAAAAACCCCAAACACTAAACAACAACAACAACAAACCAAAAAACAAAACAAAACCCCAAAAAACCCACATACAAAACAAAACAAAACAAAACAACAAAACAAAACAAAACAAAACAAAACAAAACAAAATACCTTTTTTGTTTGCTTAAACTTAATGCAGACCCGATATAAAGATCGTCTTTATTTATTTATTTGAATGGTGCGAACGGAGACAGAAGTGTTGTTCTACAATTGCAATTTTTGTCTTTTTGTCAGTGTGTGTGTGTGTGTGTGTGTGTGTGTGTGTGTGTGTGTGTGTGTGTGTGTGTGTGTGTGTGTGTGTGTGAGAGAGAGAGAGAGAGAGAGAGAGAGAGAGAGAGAGCGAGAGAGGCCGACCACAAGGGTTATAAATCACTTAATTCTTATTGTATAAAAAGGTGTTAAAAATGCATGTAGTCTGCTCATTAACTCATATATTAGTACACTCTGATTGTATCGTTATCTACCTATAGTACACACATGAAAAAGGAAAAAAACAATGATAATTGAGAATAATGAAACGGGGGAAATGATGAAGGAAAAAAAATAATAATAACAAAAAAACAAACAAACAAACAAACAAACAAACACACAAACAAACACAAAAAAACCACGGTTCCTGTGTCCGGCATAATGAACCCGCTTTCTGACCCCCCCCCCCCAAAGAGAGAGAGAGAGAAGAGAGCTTCCCACCCTCCTCTACCCGCAAAAATATTCCTGTAAAGGTAAACTGGTATGAAACCCACCCCAGTGTGCAAACAGGCGCCTTCTAACAAGTTCCGTAGCTATGACGGCGCGGATCGCAAAGAAGCCGCAAGCCTGGAAAAGGACAAAATAAAAGGGATGTGCACCCACTGTCCTGTTGACTCGCCGGCCTCAAGATGGAAGTGTGGCACGTGCAATACGCTAGCCTCGTCTTGAGGCAAAGGTCGGTGACCCGCACGGAATGCCGCCCCTGACCATGGATATTCAAAACTTGAGTCCCGAGTCACGATCAAAACGCCGAAAGGACAGTAAAGAAAGCCGGCTACCCCGTAGTTTTAACTACACCGCTTAAAAAGTTTTAACTACACCGCTTAAAAACAAATTACAGGTAGCTGTCACCAGATTCTCGTTTATGTTATGTATTAATTTTCTTGCGTGGTGGTGGTAGTGGTGGTGGTGCGAGTCCACGAGACTGAAGGAGCAGTATACATACCCCGACTAAGTTGGCAAGAAGACTAGTAGTCATCAAAGATATTCTAAAAGTAACAGTGCCTACTAGTGTTCAGATGTGTGTGTGTGTGTGTGTGTGTGTGTGTGTGTGTGTGTGTGTGTGTGTGTGTGTGTGTGTGTTGGGATCATGTGTCACCGAAACAATAATCAAGCTCAGGTATCCACGGACGAAATGACATGACGACAACACACAGCTTCAGCCTTTTAGGTTTTGTATATACTGATCAGCAAGCCTATTCTTGACCAATGATTCTCACCGGACTGTTAGCTGGTCGGTCGGTTGGCCGGCTGACTGGATGTTTTAGTGGGGGTTTTACGTCCTGATCCATCACGTAAGTGTGCTGCCAAGACGGTGCAACAGGCGTAAGGACACATATTGAACGTGAGATCAAGTTTGGTGTTTGCTTGAAGGACCCTGTTTGCTACAGACTTCAACATAAGTGAAGGACCACCTTGACAGACAGGTCTAATTTTTAAGAATTCACAAAAAATAGAGATCAAGGAATCTTTCAAAATATTTTGCTGTGAAAGTGTTAAAGGGTTAACAATGCATCCTGCAAAGCTTGCTGAAGCTGAAAAAACACCATGTGCTGCACGGGCATCTTCCAGGAATTTTAGCCAAGTTTGCAAGTGGTTCCTGACTTATGTTGAAGTCTGTCGTTTGCAGTGACTTTTGTTGTCACGAGGAAAAAAAACAAAAAAACAAAAACAAAATAAAACAACAACACCCGTGATTTTTATTTTGGAAGGGCAAGGTGCGTGTCAGGGGGACGCAAGAGGAGGTAAGCTAGCTGATGAGTGATGCATGCAACTGAGCATGCTTCCCTTTATACACGCCGTCCATTCTCTCTTGTTCTTTTCCAAAACAAAACAACAACAACAACAACAACAACGACAACAACCAAGTAAACAAAACCCCAGACACTGCAATACCAAAACCCAAGCCCCACGCACATGCACACACAAGCACTTTTATTTTGCCTCCATAACTGTTCTGAATCTAAGAGAGTAGCCACGGGCTCCCGTTTTATTTTAGTCAGGGCTATTTTCTTAAGGGCTTATGAACCGTAAAGGGAGCCGGCTGTGCATGAAATGAAATGAATCAGTCTGCAGCTGATGAACCGTGGCTTTTGGTTCAACATGGAGGATATTGAATGCTGGCTTCCTGTCAAAAGAAAACCGATGCAGCTCGGTCAAGCCGAGAATATTGCCGTGATAAAGGCGACAGGCGAAATTGGCGATTACATGCAGGGTTGTGTTTTTTTTTGTTGTTTTTTTTTTAGTTCATGAGAGCGCCGACCGAAATACTGTTACTGGGGCGAACATGCTATGGGCGTACTAGTTCCTACACTACAAACTGTATAGACTGGAGTTTGTAGCACACCATTGGGAAAACACGGTTGGAAATCAAGTTCTGTCCGTGTAGCATTCAAGTTCGTGCACTGAGCAGGGAACAACAAAGCAAAACTGAAAGGAAGACAGCGACGAAGTCGAAATTTCACTGAGAGAGAGAGAGAGAGAGAGTGTGTGTGTGTGTGTGTGTGTGTTTGCGCGGCGCGCGTGTACTCTTCAGTGTTGTCACCGAGTTGTTGATCAGAGTTCAGTAAAGCGGTCTTGTGGCTGTCACATCTTTCTCTTTCAAGACAAAATCCAGGCCGCTGCCAGGAAACATAATCGATTACACACACACACACACACACACACACACACACACACACACACACACACACACACACACACACTATTACCTTAAAACGGCTCAAACTATGTACATGTGGAAAACCTAAATTAATGACCGACCCTGGCTACCCAGTACCTGCCAGAGAAGGTTTACCACCGCATCAGCATTAGTCAGAAAACCGAAAACTTCCCCCAGCATTTGCAAGGTCTAACCAGCGCGGACACATGCAGTGTATTGGTTTGCATTCCAGATAGCAGCTGCACCTAGAAACAATCTCAGCCGCGGGATCTTGCCTGGCGATAATGGTTGCACGTGAAACAGACGCCAAGAACAGCTGCTGAAGCCGCTAATGTCGGAGTCTAAACACGTACGTCCCTCAGACTACCTGAGGTGCCGCGCGGGTAACCCTGCTCAGGTAGGTACATTGACCATAATAATAATAATAATGAGTATTGTATTGGCGCTTTACCCAGTTTCATGAATCGGCTCAAAGCGCCGCGAACTGAACCCAACACGCACGCTCACGTGAATCACACGCATTCTCTCACACACTGGACATACCCACATTACAATCACGTGGTGCGAAGGGTCAGCTCAGCTATTTAAATTTCGGAATTTAGAATTGCATTTATTTTTCAAATTTCGAACATTTCCAAAGCAGAGGGGGAGGAAGCCGGAGTACCCGGAGAGAACCCCCGACGATCGGCCCGAATGAACGGTGCCACATACGAGAAGGAAAAATTCTTTGCCCCGAGTGGGACTCGAACCCCTGACCTCTCGCATTGGTGACAAGTCTCTTAACCACTAGACCACCGATCGCCCCGTGCATCTGCTGAATTCAGACCGATGGTCAAACAGTGCGAGTCCGAAGACTGCTAATAATAATAATAATAAAGACTTATAAGGCGTCTATACATGTAAATGACAGACTCTAAGCGCCGTACGTCATAACTACATACACCGCACAATATACAACTTTCAAACACATGCACAGACACACAGGGAACATTTAAACAATAACTCTCAACAAGCAGGCTGACATGGTGTGGAAGGGCAGGGTAGATCAGTTATCAGTGAGATGCAGGCGACTGCCCGGCCGTTCCGTCAATGCAGTTCACAAGTTCCGTTCAAGATAATAATAACAACAATAATGATGATAATACTCGTAAAGCGCTGTAATGGGATCTCCGCGCTCAGAAAAGCCCATTATGCGCTCCACCCCCACCTCTCAGTTATCTTCCCAGTGTCGTCTCTGAGACTGTATGTTCTACTCTTGGTTTGGTTCACCGTCCACAGAGTACTCTTCTGAAAGATGGACGTGGGAGTTTTAGCGTGCACACTTGATATTTGTGCGTGCGTTGTGTGTACACGAGGGCGGGACAGGCACCGTCAACAAGTCTGCACGTGATTTTGACTCGATTTGAAAAAGAAAAATCCATACATATTCCTGCCCACCACGGATTCGACCCGGGCGGCTCAGGATCCGGTCGGATACTTTAAAGGTCTGCAATCTCAGCAAAACTGAAGCCGCAAACATTGCATTTTTTAAAAAAAAACCCGCGACTCCTTCGACTGTGCATAATCCAGGCAACTCTGTCACAGTTGCAGAGTTTTCAGCGCTTCGGGGACCATTATAAAACCAGAACACGAGTTTGCCGTGACATTATTTGGCTTTTAGTCAGTGGGCGAGACACATCGCCACAGTGTCTGGCAGATGTTGAGTGTCAAAACGCAAACTGAGCTGTGAAATCAGACTGCCCTTAGTTGGCTTTTATTGGGGTTTCAGAGACGCTGAAAACTCTGCAACTATGACAGAGTTGACTGTGTTTGCACGGTCAACTCTATGAATTTTTTTCACACCTTGGAAAGCTTTTTGTTGGGAGCTTAGATCTTTTACCACTTGACCAAATCCCCTTGTTAGACAGTAGAGAAATGGATATAGCTGGAAGGCTGTTAGCATTTCTTTGACAGCCCTGAAACTCCCAGGAAACTAACAGCAGACTACTTGGACAAGCCGAGGACGATACAATCACCAACATGATCAGGGCTGACTGTGTCGGTAAAGGGCCTGTCAGACACGACGATTTTGCTCGCCAACCAGCGGTAAAATGCACTCCCAGCCAATTAAATCGGCTCGCCAGGGGCACTGCCGAGGGACACCGTCGGCACGCCAGTGGATAGAACACGGCCCTGTAATTTATTTCCTCGCCGCGCAAGTCAACCCCCGCTGACCGCGCGCTATCGCGCTTTGTGTAGTGTCCAGCGCCATGCTGGCAGTGCAGTCCGCTCACTGCACGCTCGTATCGTGTGAACAGAAAAGCCGTTCGGCGAGCGCGCGAGATCACCATTGGGTCTCAGCGTGTGCCGAAGCCTTAACTCTTTGACGACGGAGCGCAATTTCTGACACACGATTTCCTATAGGAAATCGTGTGTCAGAAATTGCGCTCCGTCGTCAAAGAGTTAAGCTGTGACTCCGACAACAGTTGCTGCAACCCGCTAATACCTGAGTGCGGTGGAAACACGTTCATCAGTCTACCTGAGGCGCCGCGGGCAACCCTGGTCAGATAGGCACACCGACCATCTACTGTATACACTGACCGCTGGTCAAGCCGTGCGAGTCCGGAGATGGTTCTGCGAGATCCCGGCGATTACCTGTTCCTTCAAAGCGTTCCTGGCACGACGTCCAAAGTTGTATCGGTTTAAATCTTGAGACGCCCATTACCAACTGCACCTCCGACCATTTACTGAGCTATACCGTCTTTAATTGGGGTTGTACAGTGCGGCGCAGTAAAATAAGGCAGCGGATCTTCAGCCTGGCGCTTGGTGTGACACTATGGTCTCTTTGAAGTCTAAAATTCATACATGAAATTAAAGACAGAATTCCCAAACTTTTCCCAATGATTCCCTGGGAAACACGCCGCTTTCTTTGTGTCCTCGCATCTTGAAAGCCACTGGAAGAAATCAAGGGAGTACACAGAGAGATATATCCCTTCAATTGCCCAGATGCTAAGGGACATAACTCACTGGCGCATAGCAGACGACACTTTCCATTTTCCTTTCGCACACACTTTTCTTTTTTGTCTTTCCGAAATTTTATTTCATACATAAGAAAAATTCAACCAAGCGTTCAGGACTCTGTAGTTCAACTGCATTGTACACTGACAATCTTTGATGTTTCAAAGACATTCACAGACATTTTCACTTACAGCTCAAAATTCAAAGATATTCACAGAGATGAACAGACCCCTTCAAAATTCAAAGATATTCGAAGACTTCAAAGACCTATACGAACGTATTTAAAATACGTTTGTCAGGCATGCAACAACGCTGTGGAAAACTTCTCATCGTACGCGCTTAATCCGTGCAGCAGAATCAGACACTTGGGACACAATAGAGCGCCTGAAACCATTGTTGTGACTGATTGGCGTGTGTGTTGTTCTACGTACGTAGAAGCGTACCGCGTACTGCAGACGACGTTACTTGATTGCAGGTTGGGTGGGTGGGTTTTGGGGGGGGGGGTTAACGTCCTTTTCCACCACATACGGGTGATATCAAAGACGGGGCAACGATGAAAAAGCCAGCACAAACATTTGGCCCCAGCCGGGATACGAACTCACGACCCGAGCATTAGAAGTCCAACACTCTACCATTCGACCACCCCGGCTCCCCTTACTTGGTTGCAGACTGAAGACCAGCTAGACTGCCCGCGCTGAGTGGTGGCTGTTTCTGACGATTTGGTCGTATCGACGTGTCCGTAGAGGTATGAAAGCGCAAGGCCGCAGAAAGTCATCTTTCTCTGCTATTAGAAGACGCAAAGTCACGAAGATGGTCCTAACGGTCAACAGGAACATCTAGAGTCATTCGGCAAACCGCCTTAAGCGGCAGTCTTTTTCCTCTCATTATAAACACAGAGGCTTTCAATATCAGTGATGCATACACCGTCAAAAACTGTACGTTTGTCAGAAATTCACTCCAGGAAATTGTCTGAAGGGGATTTACTCTTGAGAGGTGGTTGACTGCAAAAATCGTAACATAAACAACAACTTTGACAACTGCATTATTTATGACCGCAGAGACACATGTCACTGAGTATACGTCTTGTGTGTGTCTTGTAAAAAAAACAACAAAAAGAACCAGAGGGCCTGTGGATTCAGTTTTGTAAAGAATTACGGTTGAAAGGCAAACCCCTTGCAAACTGGCTGTTTGAAGTCTTGTCTTAACGTCCTAGCTGTTTTATTTGGCTACAATTATAGTAATGACAAACAACAGCAAACACACAAAAAGCCAGCGCAAAACAACAATCCCCCCCCCCCCCCAAAAAAAAAAAAAAAGAAGAAGAAAAAACATACAACAAAACAAAAACAAAACCCAACAACAACGAAAACAAAAGCAAAAAAAAAAAAAAAAGAAGTAAGAAACCAACCCCAAAACTCCCCACCCCACCCCACACACACACCCAAAAAAGTCAGAAACCAATCCCAAAACTCCCCCCCCCCCCCCCCCGAAAAAAAAAAAAGGGAGAAAGAAGAAAGTCTTGCTCTGAAATTCGCTTAAATCAGCCGGCAAGAGTGTTAGACAGGTTAGGAAGCAGTGCAATCCATTTAACACCCGGAGTCAGTACCGGTCTTAGTCGCCTATTTGTCACCACTTCACCCATTGAACCCCCCCCCCCATCCCCTTCAGTTTCCCCTCCCCTCCCTCTCCTCCCAGCTCACTGGGCAGATCTGGCCGACCATCAGTACAAGTCCCGGAACAAAATGCCGCTTTCATGGTGGACTGTGACTACGGGCGCCGAGAGGGGCAAAGTGTCTGCGGACGTCTTGGGAGACGAATGGCGTCACACGCCAAGCACCAATTTCACAACGAGGCTCCCGCCATTAGCAGCAGGGCCAGCAACTCGTCTCCACCCAGTCGGCCATGATTCTTCACTGTCATGGAGTGGCAGGCGAGAAGTGATTACCCCCCCTGGCTGGACTGTTTTTCTTTGATTTCTGAAAGGCCCGAGATGAACGGATGCAGGAGTGCACGGAGAGGCCAAAGTCTTGCATCTTTTTTGACGCAAAAGTTTGCCAACACGCGCCATTTTCATTTTCAGAGAGACTGACGTCATGACGTCAGTCAGTAGTAAGATTTACACGAATGGCACAGAGCGGCGTGCTGACACTTCAGTTCTCGCTAAAGATGGTTGTGGCAGTGAAATACTACAAATGGTATGCACGAAGCAAAATCAGTAACACATCCTTGTAAACAAACGTTTGTCACGGACTAACATCACCGCCAGTGGCTCAGTGTTGTTGTTGTTTGGTTGGTGTCTGTTGTTGTTGCTCCCGTATTTTTGTTTTTGTTTTCTCATTGCGGAGGGTTGGTGGGTGTTCGGGCGTTTATCTTAATGTCCTTTTCCACCACGTACGGATGATATCAAAGGCGGGGCAACGGGATTCGAACTCACGACCCGAGCACTGCGAGTCCAACGCTGTACCATTCTGCTATCCCGCCCCCCCCCCCAGCCCCATGTACATGTTACACAAAAAAAAACAAAAAGCAAAACGACAACAACAACAACAAAACCCGAAAAACACAATCATAGCCAGGAGACAGGGATCACGTCTTTGACAATCTTGCAAGCCAAAGAAACTACACTATTCCATAGGTCTGCACGGAAGACAAGGCCTTAAGGAGATGGAGATACAACAGGCGATAATGTAACACAGCTACAGGGATGCGACGTTGTCAAACAAAGGGCAAACAAATTGCAGCAGGGACAAAAACACACGTTACACCGAGGTCGAAGACGTATCTGCTTCATCAGTCTTCTGTCACAAGCACTCCTGTTTTCCCACTGGCTTGCACGTTGAAAGACCTCAGTCAATGCCGGTAATTAACTCCCCCTGAACATCCAGTGTATCATTCCCTCCCTTGCACCACAAGAAAAGAAAGAAAAAAAAATCAGGAGTCCCTTTTTTACGGAACGAAATGAAAATACCAGAGAGGGAACGTGGACGCATCGTCATCTTGAGGTTTGGCTCTGTCTCTCTTTCTGACATTGATCGAAAGCGGGGGAAAAAAAAGCGTCGCTCGGAAGGAAACGCTCTTTCACTTCCACCATTATCACTCGTCTTCTTCACGTATCGTTGGAAATCAAAGTGAAGCTTCACTCATGCAGAAAATGACGTTGTAAGTACCGTGAAACAGTGTAAGTCGTTAAGGTACACGTTCAGGCAGGTTAAAGGCACTAGGGATGACCTGAAAGGGCAAGGACAAATTACCACTGACGAAGATGTGATGTTGTTTGCGAATAGACGCTTCATTCGGACACTGCGACAGTTTGTATGGGTTTGCGGCATCTGATACTGAGATAATCACTAAATCAGGTGTACGGGAGCTTCTTGGCGTGCGGGCATTCTACACTCGTGATAAAAATGAAGCATTAGGGTTTAACTTCCCCATAACAAATTATTTGAAATCTGTCATGTTTAACACTGATTCAATTTTATGGCATGAGCGCCCCCCCCCCCCCCCCACACACACACAAGAAGAAAAAACGGCAACACAAGAACAACAACAGCAACCCCCCCCCCCAAAAAAAAAAAAAACCAAAAAAAAAAACCCAAAAAAACAAACAAACAAAAAAACCAGCAAAACAAGACAAACATGCCTACAACAACAGATTGAAAAAATAAAAACAACAACAAAAACCCAACAAAAACAAACAAGAAGAACAACTCAATCAACAACAAACAAAAGAACAAATACTCAGAGAGCAATACTCTATTAAAAACAAACTATGTAAAATTTTTATATAAGTATTATTGTTACAGTGACAAATACGACAGAATTCTGTCAACAGACTGTCTCGACCTCGTACCGGAATATCGGCTACCTGTCACCAGTCCGCAGAACACTCGATGCTGGTACTGCGGCTGGTCGATCACGTTACACATACAGACCTTTAAGGCAGAACATGTGCACTCCTTTGTTGTTGATGTTGTTAAATGGGTGAATTCCATCTTTGCTTAGCCAACTTACGTTATGGAACAGTTTCGCTCGTGAGTGCGCCTGTACTCTCGAAATACTCCATCTTGAAAATTAGTTCAGCTCTTAATGCAATACAATTCTGGGGGATGAGGGTTTGAGCCGTTCGTGGTGGTGGGCCGCCCATGCCATTAAATCTAGCCTTACCATTTTCCTTTAATAATAATAATAATAATAATAATAATAATAATAATAATGAATTGTACTTATACAGCGCAAAATTCTCACAGAGTGACTCAGTGCGCGTACTCCCGCACCCATACCAACAAATATGCACACACACACACACACACACACACACACACACACACACACACACACACACACACACACACACACACACACACACACACAGAGCAGCTGAATCAACTTTCCTTTTACAAACATTATTTCATGTCTGTCTTGGCTGAGAAAAGCAACGACAACCAACAAAACATCCCTTCCAAAATAGACTGCAATCAGGCCGTGCATTAATTATAGTGACAAATGGATGGGTGGGTTTTTCGGAGTTTTAACGTTTTTCACAAGTATGAATGATACCACAAACGGGGCAACGAGAAAAAAGGTCAGCAGAAATATTTGGCCGCAGCCGGGATTTCGAACTTACAACTCGAGCACTGAAAGTCCAACGCTCTACCATTCGGCTACCCCGGCTCCCCATTATAGCTACGGACACTGACACTGACACTCAAAATAAAATTAACTTTATCAACTTAAATTAATTTCGAGACCATCGCACTATTTGATAGTTCTTCGGCCTTGCGACAGAAACCGCTTAAAATCTATTGCTGGCAAGAGAAAACTCCCATTAATATACCAGGAAAGAAACCATAAAATTAACCGCATAAACTCCCCATAAACAATTACGAGAAACTTTCGTCAGTAACGTCGCGTGCAGACTGTAGACTGTATTGATAAGTCATCATTTGGCTCCTGGTCTGTATAGATATGGAGCACAGTTGCTCCACGACTGCACCGATAAGAAGCAATGTTGCCACAAGACCGTAGCGATAAGAGACAGACAGAAATATTGATAGGAGCTTGATGGTGAAATGTGCCCAACAGAACACCTCATTCGGCATGTCTGATATTGAGTGATAACGGGTTGCATAACTGAGTGCTTACTCGAGCAGAGTTGCCGACGGCCTGCGATTTAGATCTGTCCGTGATGTCTTTGAGCCTCGAGTCAAGTCAGTGCTGAACGAATCCTGGATCTCCATCTTGAAGTGGCCTTTTGAAAATCTACCTGCGTGCGAAACACACACAAACGTTATCACGGAGCTGCACTGCAGCGTTGTCCGGAATGGACAGCTCCACTAACGTCAACCAAAAAGGCCGAGCCCACAGAATTCAGCCAATCGCCGCGTCCCGCGGCATAAATGATGAGCACAACACACGGCATGGTCTGGCAAAGTTTTTGCCAGACACTACAACGATGGAAGTAGACGTCTACGTGTAACTTGATATGACTGAAACAAGGAAAGAAAGCAGTAAGTCCACTGACGTCATTTGAGGAAAAACGCACTTACGCCAGTCTCTTTCATGTTGAAATCACCCCTTTTTCCGTAGAATGACGCCAAGAATGTACTGCGTTTTGCCACTACACGGCACAGTACAGGGGCGGGGCTTTGGCCTCGTGGAGTCGTCTATTGTTTAGAAAACGATGATAATGGTGCGATGCAAAGAACTACAAAACACTGACATTTTCAAGATGTACCTGGTCACAGTGAAACAGATAGTGCTGTTTCTTCTTGATTTTAGTAATACGGTTCAGAACAGAACTACCAGAAGCTGCGTACGCTTAGGGGTTCAACGCTTACCCACCACGACGCGTAATAATAATAATATTAATAATTATTGTATAGGCGCTTTACCCAATTTCATGAATCGCCAAATGCGCTCGCCCGCTCGCTATCGCTACCAAATTTACCGTCGGGCGAGTGAAAGCTCCGGTAGCGTTGCCCGAATGGCGAGCAGGAATTCTGAGATGAATCAGAACCTAGCAGCCACTCCGGCTTCCAGAATTTTTTTCGGGCTACCAGTTTTGTTCAGCGAGTGGCGGCGATATAAATGCCAATCGGCTCAAAGCGCCGCAAACTGAACCCAACACGCACGCTCACGTGATCGAATGACACGCATTCTCTCACACACTGGACAGGACATAAACACATTACAATCACGTGGTGCGAAGGGTCAACTCAGCTATTTAAATGTCGGAATTTTAGATTTGCATTTGTGTTTCATGCGTACGTGGCGACTGAAAAATGTCTGCAACTCAGGAAGAGTTGGCTGCGTATTCTCAGATTGTAACTCCGAACAGGTTATGAGTGACGACAATATCCATATTTGACACCGTCAAATGGGGGAAGAGCCTAGCAGCAAAGCGCCGTGCGTTTGAATATCGACTGGGCCAACTATTTGTGTGTGTGTGTGTGTGTGTGTGTGTGTGTGTGTGTGTGTGTGTGTGTGTGTGTGTGTTTTACTACTACTTTATTATCCCTTTCGGGAAATTCGGGCTGCTTCCCCCGGTGGAAACGCGTCGCCGCGGTGCAGCGCCACCCAATGCCTATCCTATATTTTGTTTACAATTCTACTGGGGAAGGACAGCCGGATAACCCGGAGAGAAACCCCCGATGAGCAGCGCGGCAGCCAGGAAAAGCCGGTATCATATATCACAAGCTCGATCTGGGCTCGAACCCACGCTTCATCGCCATGACATTGGTGACGGCCGTTCAGTAACGCAGCGGCTAAATCCGACGCGTTACCTATTAGACCACCGTTCACCCCTTCTGACCTTCTCGTTGCCCCGTCTTCGATATCACCCCATATGTGGTGGAAAAGGACGTTAAACCCTCAAACACCCGCCTCACCTCGGCGTCACGGGTGAAAAAAAGTCAAAGAGCTTATTAAATTCGAATTCATTACGCCCTTTTAACAAACGACGTTAGCACTACTAGCAGTTCCACTGAGATACCACGGCAGACACACCTCACAACAGTTCCCCCAAGACAATTCTCCTGACACGGGTAGTGTAGCAGAGTGAATGCAAAAGACAGACAAGGCGGACTGCAGCGGAGCTCCTCCCACAAGCAAATGTCACGTGACAACCACTACACTCCGTGCTGCTGCAGGGACGCGGGCCGCAAGGAAAAGGAATTATCATCAGGTAGATCAGGAATCCAGCCAGAAAACAAATATATTCCGCTCACGCGTGAGCCAATTTCCCTCCCCTCCACAGATGATGCTGTAGTAGAAGCACGGTGTCAGTAGTTACTGGGAGGTTTTTGTTGCTAACAAAGATACGAGATGTAAAGGTCTCACTGTTGCCTGTGTTCATGCAGCACTGAGATTTATTGGGACAGAAAAAAAAAAAACTGATGAAGAAAATACTTTATCTGGTATTCCAGCGATGACCAGAGGCACACATGTCTGTGTTGTTATATGTTTTTGGTTTAGTTGCGTATGAAACAAATGTTCACAAACATACAGCATTGGGTTTGTACACAACAGAACCCTCCAGTCTATCCTATTTCGAAACCACGTCCGAAGGTTTTCGATTTGAAAACCAAAAGACTTTTCACAGTATCATCATAGTAATCATCCTCTTCGAAAGGAACACAAGTCGACTTAGAAATAAAATAATATTCATTTATTTATTTATTTAGTTGTGGCTTTTGTGGTACCTCGTCATGAACGCAACGACTTTAAAACACGTGACCAGCAAAGATTTTGAAATCCGCATCACGTATTGCTCGTAACTGACAAAGTAAGCCTCGTGTCATATCGCCAAAACCGAGGGCCATCTCCTGGGTCATTCAGTGGAGATCCCCGCAGCACAGGAACTATAACACGGGGTGTAACGTGCTGGTTTCGAAGGTGTACGATGAGACAGCGACTTGCGATGAGAAAGCAAATATGGTTGGCGAAATAAGACAAAATAGCTGTTTTTCTGGCGAAAAGTCTAAGGTAACATTATAATATTATGTTGTTTGCCGGAATTTTTTTTTTGCAGGAAACAACAACAACAACAACACCCACAAGAAACCACTTTCCTTCCCTTTGCCATTTTGCTGTAGAAGAACGATTGATTGTCGATTTTTCTACAGAAAACCAGTCTTTCTTCTGAAGAATCATTTTTCTACGAAAAAAAACCTTGTTTTTCTAACATGCAGAAAAACATGATTGTCCATTTCTCTGCACTAAAACTGCTGTTTTGTCAACCACAATTACATGCTTTCTCTTCGTAAGTCTCTGTATCATCGTTATCGTACACCTTCAAACCACCACGTTACACACCCCGTCTACGAATATAACAGCCGGCATGTCTTACGCCAACACCTGGGGGTAGACACCGCCTGGTCCGCATTAACCTGCCGTGGGCTTTATCTTGAAAACAGGGAGGAAATATCACGGGGTATAGAGAAAACAACCAGCAAGTGGAACGCGTCAGGATGTTGCATGCATCGTGATTACACAGCGGCGCGACGATGGTAATCGTGCAGGAGTCTTGTTGCAAAGACAAAGTTTACGCCACCGATCACGCAGACGCTGTGCAGGTCGTGCAGCAAGACAGACCGGAAGTCGGCGGGGCAGGTGTCTGGGATGGAGGGGGATGCCGGGACGACGCCGGAGCGTGTCCTTTCAGTCTCGAGTGTCTCGTTGCAACGAGAGCGGGATGTGTTGGGCTGAGGATGACGAGGAAAGGAATGAAGGTCATACTGCCAGTATGAAGAAAGGATCTGCAGCAAGGGGCATGCCTGGATGTCCGATTTTTTAAATTTTATTTTGTTTCACATGACCTGAACAAAGATGGGAGTACAATTCACAGGTATGGTTTGGCGGAATGGTTTGGTAGACTTCTCCTCTGCGCACATATCCCTCTGTTCTGAAATGTTCATGGCGGTGCAGGGCTAGAGGACAAAGCAGTGTCGGAAAGCCTGCTGCGCTACTTTATGTGCAAACCTACACCCTGCTATTCACTCTGGTGCATGAGACAGTATTTCTGTTTTTCACGCCACCGGCCACAGCCTACTCTTCTTCGGAAGATGAACGTGGAACGATGCTTAGCGTGCACACTTGACATTTGTGTGTGTGTGTGTGTGTGTGTGTGTGTGTGTGTGTGTGTGTGTGTGTGTGTGTACACGAGGGCGGGACAGGCACCGTAAATAAGCCCGCACGTGATTTGACTCGATTTGGAGGGACTGAATAATTAATTCCAAATTCTTGCCCACCGGGGATTCGATCCAAGCGGCTCAGGATCCGAAGTCGGATTATCTTAACCACTAGACCAAATCTGGCCCATGTAACATGTCAGATCAACTCCTTGTCACGAACGATTTTGGAGCAGTCGCATTGACCCGGGATACTTTACACGTATGCATAAAGCGCCCCGAGCCAATGCAGCTTCATCATGGCCAACTCCAAGCTGGAAGTGCCACCGGGGTAAATGGTGCTGGAGAGTCCATCTGGTGTATTCCAACGGCTCCGCTCGGTAACCACAGTTTGTGCGCTGGCTGTACGTACTATCAAAGTTTTACAAGCAAAATAGGAAACAAGGGTGGGTGGATGGGTGTTTGGGGGCTTAACGTCTATTTCCGCCACATACGGGTGATACGAAGGACGGGGCAACGATGAAAAAGCCAGCACAAATATTTGGCCCCAGCCGGAATACGAATTCACGACCCGAGCATTAGAAGTCCAACGCTCTACCGTTCGGCCACCCCGGCTCCCCAGTAGGAAACAAAGGACATACGATAGGTATCTACACAAAAAGGATGAATATAATTACAATTACCTGGCTTTCACCAGCGAGGCGTTGATGGGAGACAGCTGTACACATATGTTTGGACTTTGTTGTTCCGAAAGACAGTTCAATGTTCCATCGGCTGATCTGCCCTGTCTCTAACTGACTGAAGAACACATTACAGAGATCCGTAGACATCGAGGCTGTTATAGACAACAGCGGACACCCTGCAGTCCTGTTTCTTGTTTCATTCCAGTTCCCGTCAGAGAGTTGTATGTATGTGTCTCTAGTTCTGGGATTTCTGACACCCCAGTCTGGCACTAAGGAGCAAAGCTAGCAGGCAAAACCGCTCTGGGTCGAATGGAAGCCGTGAATACTATAAGAAAAACGCGAGGGAGGCACGAAGCGTAATAAAAACAAACAACATGCACGAATTGTAGGAACCTTAGATAAATCTTGCCTGCAATGATGTCAGAATCAGCCGCAGCGCAAAAACATGACGGCTGTTGTTTTGGCAACGGGTTGCAGCGTCTGTGTCTCTGCGGCGAAGATTTCGGGATCAGATACCATGCTCTGTAGCCACACCGCGCACCCTTGCAATCCCAAACCGATTGTTGCGAAGTTTGGCAATATTGTTAGTCTCCTGTTGCAAGTCTGTGGCAACAAGAGCCGGTGAGTCGCTCTGAGGGGGCGCTAATATCCGGTGCCTCGGATTAGCGGCGTCCGCTTCCGCCTCAACAGTCACGCAGCAAATGCGTTCTGATTGTGTCATTGGCTGTATTCTGTCTCGTGTGGTTATTAATACGGACATCAGGTGCCCGGTTGCGGAAATTTGTCTTGGACATTATCCATTAGCGAAGGAGAAGAAAACCCCACTGTTTTGCGGTTGTCGTTCGGATTTTGCATTGAGTTTCAAATCTACTTTTCCGCCTGAGGCACTGACAGCAAGCATATGATGGAATATTCTCCTAACATGGAAAAGTGGAACATGAGAACATATCAGTGAATCAAGATGCACCAGCGGTTTGGATTTCGTTCTTGTCTTGCTTCGTTTCGTCAAAGTTTTGCGGTCGGTACTAAATAAATATGAGAATGGGAATAGTAGTATTATAACCACTGTTATTTCCATCCTTGGTAGAGAACACACACACACACACACACACACACACACACACACACACACACACACACACACACACACACTCGCACGCACGCACGCACACACACACACACACACACACACACACACACACACAAGGTGTGTGTGCCAAGGGGTTGCAAGAGGAGGCAAGCTGCCAGTGAAGCTCAGTGGGACTGTTTGCGCCCAAGAGAGGCAAAGGTGATGCGAGTGGATTTTGGTGAAGTGGCTTTCGGGCCTAAACAGAAAGTAGACTGGCATTACTCCAGAAAGGCCTGAGCAGAAAGGTGACATTCACATTTTTTAAAACTCCTGTCAGGTACGTCTGTGCACAGTAATTTTTGTTTCCAAATTGAAGCATTTTTAGGGGCGATTGACTGATACCTGAGGTTAATACAGAATAGAGGCATTTTGAGGCCTCGTGCATTAGAATTCTTTGACCTGCAAGCACGATTTCGCAATATAGAAAACTACTAAGATACTAGTGGACAGCTCCTATGCAGACGTTTGGAAGCAATATTTACAACAATACTGACTCTCTCCCGCCTCATCCCACCACTGAAGTACTCCCCCAATACTTCAGCGCTTCTCAACTCTCCTCAGTCCTAACGGCCGTGTATGGCCGAAATTACTGGACACTCGAGACACAAGGACCAATCGAAAACGCCAATGTGGGCCACTCGGGGTACCATACTGTCTCAACTGGCGTGCTTCACGTGCTCTTCAGGCAGCTAACTACGTCACTGTCGGACCAATATTTCACACTTTCGGCACCAATGAGACGGCCCCGTGTTGTTATTCTGTGTTTGCACGCACCTGTCTCCGCGGCACGTACACTTTCGGGACTCGGCGCAATGGTGACATTTTTTTTTTTTTTTTTTGTCCCAACTCCTTTCCAGCTCCAGTGGCATTCCTCCCAGTCCACGAGTGGAATCCACGGACGGCTCGGAAACTGGGGCAATTTTCATTATGCATGATGCTGAAGATGGGGATGAAGGTATAATGATGTTATGGGGGTCCATGTGGTTTGGGGACTGCGTGACGGGGGCCGCACCCCGCGCTTCCTGCCCTAAATATCCCGGCGTTAACCAGGCATGGTGCAGGCCGTGTAATCATCCACATCATGAGACGTGCCATTACAAGGGAAGCACCTCCAGGTCGAACACGTGGGGTGGTTGAGTCTCAGCTGTGTGGCAACAGTTTCCCCCTTGGGCTATTGTGACATTTCACTTCGTTCTCGGAGGTAAATAAAAATCGAGACCGCTGCACGCGTTTTAACCTGCAGACTGACTTCCTTACCAGCAGATGAAATCCATTGAACAGTATTGTCAGTCCTGACCGTCACTTTCCTCTATCAAGATGAGAACAGGTACTGGTAAATATTACTATTAGTATCAGCCTCACCTACAAATTATCTCCCTTAAAGTTTGAGATTAAGCAAAATAACAACAACAACAAAAAACAAAACAAAAAACAAACAAACAACCAAACCCCACCCAAAAAAGAAAAAAACCAAAACAAAACCTTTCGCCGTCGGTGGTAGCTTGGAACTGAGCAAATGAGGTTTAAATTTAATGATAATAATAATAATAGTAATAACAATAGTAATAATGATAGTAATTAGATAGCGAGGTTTAAATTTAATAATAATAATAATGATATGGCGAGGCTTAATTTAATAATAATAATAATAATCGATCACTGAATAGTAGTTCTAAGCGCTTACAGATTAAATAAACTAAGTGAAAAGGATCCAAGAAATATATACAACATATACGGGTAGGCGGGCGGGTGCTTTAGGAGTTTAACATCCTTCTCCACCACGTAAGGGTGATATCAAAGACGGGGCAACGAGAAAAAGGCCAGCACAAATATTTGGCCCCAGCCGGGATTCGAACTCACGAAAGTTCAACACTCACCCATTCGGCTATCCGGGCTCCCCTACAAAAATATACAGAGCCATAAGGTCAGTACAGGTCTGAATTAATGGGACCACGCTTTTGTGCTGCAAAAAAGCTCTACAGGATTTGTGACTGGCAACAAACAAAAAAAAAAAAAATGGAAAACATACGTTTAATGCAAAATGTATGAACTGCACTGCACGCATGATCCAGTCATCACGTGTAGCTTCGTGTGACCAGACCAGCTGGCGTTGACAGGAAAAAAATCAAACTAACTATTGCATGGCCGGTAAGACAGGTCCAAAAAGAGGTCCATCGTCATCAAACGGCCTGATCTTTCATGATCAAAGCAGAAATAAGCAGAGCATATTCCTGCACTGAAGGCAGCCAGGAGAAAGCGGATTAAACTGTCTGGCTGCAAGCTCTGAATATATGTCCGGATACTCGGTCATATCAGACGTCTGCCTTGTTGTTTCGCGATGTCCCTGTTAGTCTACGTGTCACGGTATGAACGGGGTGTAATCAAAACTGGCGGGAGTGTTTCCGGTGCTACCCCGCTTCAAAAGTAGCACCGACCGCCCGGGGCAGAGTGCTTCCAAACAGCAGCACCCAGTGTTTCCAATTTCAAGTTTGAGTAGCACCGAGTATTTTCTAAAAGGACTCATTTCTGTGCCAGTGTGGACAATATTCAGGAAAAAATGTCCTATGTGTTTAATATCAGGTAGGACAGTTGTCCTGTAATTATTATAGTTCCCATGGACTACCACACTACCTCCACAACATACACTCCTTCACGGCAACGGGTGTCTCTTTATGCAAGTAAAATTCAGGTTTTCGTAACTCGTGCAGAACGTTTTCAGTTACACAATACTTTCAAGTTCTTAACAGAGTCTAGCGCAGCCCACCGGATTTTCCCCACGTTGTGAGTACACATGGAACACACACACACACACACACACACACACACACACACACACACACACACACACACACACACACACACACACACACACACACACACACACACACACACACTCTCTCTCTCTCTCTCTCTTTTCTGTAGTGTTGACTTACCATATTTACGGATCACTCACTGAGTTTAGTCTGCCATTGCAATACTGACTGTCATAATGTATTTGTTCCACCATGAGCATTACCATAAGCTGTGCGTGTTCATACTCATTTGTTGTTACGTTTATTACAACCTGTATTGTAATAAACCTGTTTAAATAAAAAATAAAAAAAAGTGACCGCCCCCTCCCCACGGCCCCCACCACCATCCCCACCCCACCTCCTCCATTATTTTGAAAGCCATCGGAAAGAGGTTGACTCCACCTGACGTTGCCCTAACAGACGCGCACTAATTTCCTTCCGCGGACCAACATCTGGCGCAGGTGGCGGTGATTAGGCTGCTGGTTCTTAGCGATGATTAGCGCGGCAAGGCGAGCCACTGTCGGGGGTTTAAATCACGGAGGAAGTTAAGACCCAGGATACGCTTTCGTCTCGATGGACCAGCCAACAAACAATTTACTACGGAAAGAAGGACTGTGGGGTGGGCCGTTTGACCAAAGAGCTTCCCCCTTCGTAGGGGGAAGCTCTTTGGTTTGACGCAGGGGGAGGCAGTCTCTGTGTGTGTGTCAGTGTGTGTGTGTGTGTGTGTGTGTGTGTGTGTGTGTGTGTGTGTGTGTGTGTGTGTGTGAGAGAGAGAGAGAGAGAGGACGCGCAGAATAGACATTAAGTTGCTAATTTTAGTTCAAAATCAATTCACATGTGTATTACGCTGAGAGAGAGAGAGAGAGAGAGAGAGAGAGAGAGAGAGAGAGAGAGAGAGAGAGAGAGAGAGAGAGAGAGAGAGAGAGCGTAGATAGAAGACGTGGAGACTGGACATTAAGTTGCTAATTTTAGTTCAAAGTCAATTCAAAGGCGTCTTGCGCTACTGAATCAAACCGCAATTCTGTGCAGTTACTACGAAAGAAACCGAACCTACTGATCTCGGTACATCAGCTGCCAGCCATCCGATCAGTTACGGGTGTGTGTGTGGGTGTTTTGGGGGTTTAACGTCCTTTTCCACCACATAGGGTGATATCAAAGACGGGGCAACGATGAAAAAACCAGCACAAATATTTGGCCCCAGCCGGGATCGAACTCAAGACCCGAGCATTAGAAGTCCAACGCTCTACCCCGATCAGTTACATGATCGATCGACTGACTGGTCGGTTTTACTTTTTGATTGCGTGATTGATTGAGTAATTTAGCACTGTGCTGAAGAATCGAACCACAAATATGCGCAACTGTGGGAAGGGTGGGTGCTTGTGGGTTTAAAGTCCTTTTCCACCACGTACGGGTGATATCAAAGACGGGGCAACGAGGAAAAGGCCAGCAAAAATATTTGGCCCTAGCCGGGATTCGAACTCACGACCCGAGAGTCCAGCGCTCTACCTTTCGGCTATCCCGGCTTCCCCGACCTTACTGATCTTCCTAACATCCATTTGATCAGTTACAGGACTAGTCAAATGACCGATTGGGTGCTTTCGACAGGCGCCGGGCAGACTGACCGACTAACTGATCTGATCGCTCGCTTGCTCGATTGATTGATTGATTGATTGACTGATTGATTGATTGTCGATGGAACGATTCCTTGATCGATTGACTGATTGAGTAATTCAGTGATTGAGTGACCGACCGATCGACTGACCCACTGACTGATTGAATGGACTGATTCATTGATTAACTGACTGATTGTTGATGGGCCGATTGAGTGTTTGACCAATTGGGGATCAGTCGATTAACTGGTTGTAACATGCAAAATCCGTGTCGGTATTTCACCATCACTTCTAGTTTTTTCACCATTAACTTTGTCAGTGAGCGATGCTCTGTCAGGATCAGCCAGTTGTAAACTACCCTGAACATTTATTCAGAGGGCGGGGTTTTCTCTCCTAAGTTGTCTTCTTTTTTGCATTCAATTTGTCACAAATCTGCCCTCTGCACCCCTACGTCTCTCACAGTTTGGGACACCGTGACTTCTCCCTGGCCATCCATTCCCCGTGATCCATTCATTCGCTCCGGCAATCTGATGATTGGCTTTTAATTAGGGCGCTGCACCCCGCGCACAGGAAATTCGCTCTCTGCTGATTGCTTTTCAATCACTGTGATGCATTCACATGGCGAAAGCCGCCTCAACGGACGAGCTCTCCGTGTCTCTCAAACTTACATCAACAGGAGAGGGATGTGGAGGACAAAGGAAATGGCCGGCTCTGCAGCTGCAGGTTCTGGGGAACGGAGGACTAGGCCCTGTAAGCTGATGTGAAAACGTACTGAAGTGGGGTGAAGGGGTAGGGTGGGTGGGTGGGTGTTTGGGGGTTCAACGTCCTTTTCCACCACATACGGGTGACATCAAAGACGGGGCAACGATGAAAAAGCCAGCACAAATATTTGGCCCCAGCCGGGATACGAACTCAAGACCAGAGACCTGGAAGTCCAGCGCTCTACCATTCGGCCACTCCGGCTCCCCTGAAGGGGTAGGGATGAAGAAAATGACTGTGCCTAGTAACACGTGAACTAATTAAGACAAGCGAAACAACGAAAACCGACAAGACAAAGAAGAGGAGAAGCAGGTGGGTGGGTGTGTGCTTGGGGGTTTAACGTCCTTTTCCACCACATACGGGTGATATCAAAGACGGGGCAACGATGAAAAAGCCAGCACAAATATTTGGCCCCAGCAGGGATACGAACTCGCGACCCGAGCATTAGAAGTCCAGCGCTCTACCATTCGGCCGCCCCGGCTGAAGAGGAGAAGCAGCAGCAACAACAGTAGCAACAACAACAACAACAACAACAACAACAACAACAACAATAATGAGGCTCGGTACTGTGATACAGAGAAAGTATTCATAAGCGTATAAAAAAAATGCATGTAATGTTTTGTTGACTATACAATAACCAAATGCTTTCAGTCGGTTTACAAGGACAGCTTCTGTCATCTTGATAAAAACAAGCGCTATGGAGCTGAAAGGCCTTTTTCCACACGAGGAAGGACGGGTTGAGGAAGTAGGGACGTGAAAAATCTGCTCTGGAAAACTGTTCCACATTTTGTGGATCTGGAGGGGAAAGTAACTTTGACCAAAGATTTTGAGAGACACTTCAGAGAGAGACAATGACAATGACAATGAGAGAGAGAGAGAGAGAGAGAGAGAGAGAGAGAGAGAGAGAGAGAGAGAGAGACTCAGACGTTTTAATGTTTAGACATTAATTTTGTACATAACAATGGAGTGAGTATGGTAAAGTTTACACACACACACACACACACACACACACACACACACACACACACACACACACACACACACACACACACGCATTGCTGGACAGAGTTCACACAAGAATACACACGAATGTACACAATAGCACAACATTCACGTTACAGGCCGACAGCCCGTGCTCGTGGATGAGAACCACACAGTGCAGAGAGAGAGAGAGAGAGAGAGAGAGAGAGAGAGAGAGAGAGAGAGAGAGAGAGAGAGAGAGAGAGAGAGATTCTTTTTATTGCATTACTGATGCTTTCAGACAGCATTACACATTCAGCATTTCCGAACATTAAAGTGCACTTCTTTTCAAGGCTAAGTCCGTGACTTTGAAAAAAAGCCTATCAATTCTGTCTGTGATATGTTTCACTGCAGGAATTTGCTATGTATGACTGAAAGTGTGTGTCTGTGTGTGTAGCCTATGCGTGAGTGCGTGCGTGCGTGCGTGCCAGTGCCAGTGCGTGCGTGCGTGCGTGCGTGCGTGAGTGCGTGCGTGCGTGTGTGTGTGTGTGTGTGTGTGTGTGTGTGTGTGTGTGTGTGTGTGTGTGTGTGTGTGTGTGTGTGTGTGTGTGTGCACGAAGACTAACCAAAGTACAGTACTTCCTAACTTTACAGAAAACAGCAAAGAATCTGTATTCTGTGAAAGTCAGTTCATGTATTCCAGAATTCAGAACTCGCAGATCATGTTACGAATGAAAGCAATTTTATGCCCCTACAGTCAAGTGACAAAAATGTATGCGGCGAAAAGTGAGACAGCGATACACGAGACGGCAAAAAAGGACTCTTACCGAAGTAATTACCGTAGGAAGACCACTTGCCATTTTACCGGACTATAGATGACGCACGAGTGTCTAAATGAAAGTGAAGACCACAGCCAATTAGAAACCCAAAACCACCTTACAGAGACCGAGGACTTAAACATCCAGTACTGATCAAACGACAACAGAAGGAGAGGCCCGAGTTACTAGAGAGAACCATGGCAACCGCTCAGAACCAATCGGGACACAGATAGTAAGTTGCGTGGCGAGCAGATGGAGAGACGACAGAGATAACGATGTTTTATTTTACAACGGAAACGGTTGTGGGCAATTATTTTCAAACTTACCATGTTTTGCCTAGGGTGTCACTGCGGAGTCTGAAGGCATAGAAAACAAACCTTGACACGCAGTTCGGAGCCGGAGACCCGGACTGAGAGACTCGGGGGGGGGGGGGGGGGAGAGAGAGAGAGAGAGAGAGAGAGAGAGAGAGAGAGAGAGAGAGAGAGAGAGAGAGGTGCTATAACTCAATAGACGAACTCCATTTTCCTAATTTTCCGGCGTCAATATCCAAGGCTCAATAGCTGGAGCAAAATCAAAAACTGTGAACACAAAAACCATCATCCGGACAAATAACACTTCACAAAACCCATTACTACATGAACCCGCCTTTCTTACGCACGCCTCCCTCCCACACCCCGCCCCCTGTCTTTCTTTCTTTTTCTTTTCACTTTTCAGATCCGATTGCTGAAGTCCGAAATTCGAAACACACCCATGTTTTCCAAGTTTTCGCTTCTTTCCTGTCCATTACGCTGATGCGCTCCTGAGAGACCGAGCTTTTTTTGTGCGCGGACTTCCAGCGACTTAATGTCTTTGAAAAACTCTCCTCAGACCGTCTTTGGCGGCAGATTTTCCCTCTAAATGGCAAAGGACGGAGCCTGGTGGTGGCGAGGCCTCCTGGGAGTTTACGCCTGGATTAGGCCCAATTTGAAAATTCGAGTGTCTCTGACAGGAAGGGATAGCGGAGGGAACTGGCTGTGGAGTCGGACCTAATCCGTTTTTAAAGCGCCATAATGCTGACTTGATGTGTGGCCGTGGCGCGAGGATTTGTCAGCGAGGAAACAGACGAGCAAGATTTACAAAGAAAGAGTGTGTTGAAAGTTTTGGTAGGGACTGCTGCCGGCCTGGTGGTGGTGTGGGAGGTGAGGGGAGGTGTGTGTGTGTGTGTGTGTGTGTGTGTGTGTGTGTGTGTGTGTGTGTGTGTGTGTGTGCGTGCCAGCTGTGAATGTGGGTCTTTATTATTTCATATTCTGATTACTCTCATACTTTGTGTTTTGCTGAGAATTTTGTTTTAATTTTTGCGGAAAACATATGGGATAAATATAAACGCCAGTGTATGTCTCAGCGTTGTTCTCTCTCTCTCTCTCTCTCTCTCACACACACACACACACACACACACACACACACACACACACACACACACACACACACACACACACCGAATCCTAGCTGAACATTCAACGTTTTCAATACACTTCGTACCACGACTAGCTTGTTTATTTTTTGTTTGTTTGTTTTTGTTCTTTTTATTTCACTCTTTTTCGGTTTTGGACCTGTATGCGAAAATAGGCAAGATTAACAATTCCTCGACGGCTCTCACTGCAGCAAACAAAAGTATAATCAAAGTGCAACACTCCCACAAAGTCAACTTTAAATCCATGCACACATGAATTAATTATGATTTTTTTTTTTTAGTGAGGCCACTGCTGCACAACCCAAAACTTACTTGGTAGGAATTGAGTTAAACCTAAACTCCTCCTTCAGAAACCAAGCTGGGCAGTACGACCATCCCGGCGACTGTTTCTCTCGACTTACACGCTTTCTCCACGACATCTTTCCACGCTGAAATTAAACAACCTTCGGAACCATTAACTTCAAAACCAGCGGCTCAAATTAAAACATCCTTCCTCAGAAGCACCGACGTTTTATTTGAGTGGGCCAGACAGATAACGAGGGAGTTATTTCCCCTTGAGTTGCACGTTATTACCTGGAAATGGCGGGACGCGGTTTTAAGCACAAAACCGAAGATAAACGTTTTGCCGTTTACAAAGATGTGTGCACGAGACGGCCCAGGGATCTACAAGAAACGTTAGTGGTGTTTCTATATTTGTATCGAGTGACTTGTGTGCGTCTGCATGCATGCTAGACCCCCTGCAGGTTGCGAATTCCCGAAAGCATGGGTTCGGCCGAGCGGTGTCTGCCAGTACTTGTTGACCTTTTGTTCCGCTGTCCGCCAGTAAAGTTAAAAGTCTTCGTACGTAAAGCTGGCACACAACGGTGTGGAAAATTTTCCATCGAATGTGCTGAATCTGTGTATCAGACTCAGTCAGTTCAGTCAAAAGAAAGCATCTGAAACCCATTGTGGTGACTCTGGTCCGAGTTTATGTTGTTCTGAAAGCGTACCGCATACTGAGCAGACGACTGTGACGTTGGTTTAAACTGATTTATTTTGTTGCACTGATGAAAGTACAGAAAAATAGTTTGAGCATAAACAAGACATGCTTATGACATGCTCAATAAGAATTCAATTAAAGCAACCTATGCAATGGCGGTTCACGAATTATGTGTGTGAGAGAGAGAGAGAGAGAGGGTGGGTGGGCGGGTGTTTGGGGGTTTAACGTCCTTTGAGAGAGAGAGAGAGAGAGAGTGATAGCGAGAGGTCTCAATTTGTCAGTGAGCATTTTCATATCAACGGCGGTCAGCTGCTACAGTCGATGATAGTGCGTACTAATGTATTTATTTATGTGGCTAAGAAAAGACTGTGACGTTATTTGGTTGCGGACTGAGGACCAGCTAGTCGGCGCTGATTGGCGGCTATTTTTACAAGATTTGTCGAGTCCCAGTCTGTCCAGGAATAGACCGTAGGCTCAAAGAAAGTCGTGTTTCTCTGATATTAGAAGCCACAAAGTCACAAAAACGGTCGCAATAGCCGAATGAAACATCCTTCTGAGTAGTAAACAGCATTAGAGCTTTGAGGCCGTTCTCCCTCTCAGGGGCGTTACGAACATACTAGGGGCTTTTATACAGAACAGGAAGCTTGCAAGGTAGAACGGAGGATGATAATGATGATGATGGTGGTTATGATGTTGGTAATGATGATGGTTATGATCCTGATTATGGTTATGATCATGGTTATGGTAATGGTTATGATGATGATCCGTTGTGTGCCACTAACTCTTCAAATACAGAACAAGCTCTCAAGGC
The DNA here is from genome assembly GCA_018292915.2 of Batillaria attramentaria. Classification (NCBI taxonomy): domain Eukaryota; kingdom Metazoa; phylum Mollusca; class Gastropoda; family Batillariidae; genus Batillaria; species Batillaria attramentaria. The sequence goes on along the minus strand of JACVVK020000009.1, from coordinate 2,292,707 downwards.
AGAAGGAAAGATGACTGCTTGATGATAACGGTGATGAGGTCTGCGATGACTTCCGTTGTGCGCCCGTAAATTTTAGTACGGAACAAGACTGCGAGGGTGGGTGGGTATTTGGGGGTTTAACGTCCTTTTCCACCACATAGGGTGATATCAAAGACGGGGCCAACGATAAAAAAGCCAGCACAAATACTTGGCCCCAGCCGGGATCGAACTCACGACCCGAGCATTAGAAGTCCAACGCTGTACCATTCGACCACCCCGGCTCCCCACAAGACTGCGAGACAGAAGGGGGTGGTGATGATGATGATGATGATGATGATGGTGATGAACAATGGTGTATCATGAAGTTTTAAATAATATCTCTATACAATACTCATTATTATCATTATTATTAAATAGTTCTGCAGACTTTTTCCCAGTGACCGACAGACGTCACTTGAATGTCTGGACAGGTTTTAAAAGAATAACAGGTCTGCAACTCAGGTTCAAAGGAAATCGTACAAATTGCTGTATTCTACCACAAATCCTCAAAATATGTGTACGTGTACGTGTACGTGTGTGTGTGTGTGTGTGTGTGTGTGTGTGTGTGTGTGTGTGTGAGAGAGAGAGAGACAGAGAGAGAGAGAGAGAGAGAGAGCTCAGTCGTCCTCCCCTTCCCACCTTTCAAAACTTCTTTGACACAGTCCCTCCTGATTAGCCTCTTTTGGCAGACGATCCAGCCCGGATATCTGCTTCCGTCTAATTTTCCTCCTTCCGGCTCCACGTGAAATCACACGCAGATGTGGTTTCGCGATCCAAAACTCCTTGATTGCCTCACATTCAAATTCCTTGAAATCTCGCATCAGCACACTCAACACATGTGGAACGTATTGGTTGAGATTCGATGCAGGCCTACCTGCGTGTTTCTTCTCGCATGTGTATTTGAAAGTTTATGGGTTTTATACTGTAAGTTTACACACAGCGTCCCAAAAGTGACACCCTCGTTTAAACGGGTTAATGCCATCTTTGCTGAGCCGACTTATGTGTTAGAGGAGTTTCGCTCGTGAGAGTGCGCCTGTACGCTCGAAATATTCTGTTTTATTCTATTTGATGATTAGTACAGCTCTTGTTGTTAAAGCCGGCTCTTAGCTGGGCACTGCGGAGCGCCACTGTACAGTGCTGTCCAAAGTTGTGATACAGTTGTGATTTGGGGGTTTCCGCCGCTGTGGCGTCATCACAGCAACCTGGATTTCAAACAGCCACAACTGTGACTATGGTTTCCACAATAGATTCTGATTGGCTGTACTACGTCACTCGGCGCGCAAACATGGCGGACAGTGCATATTTAATTGGTTTGTCACTGAGCACAGCTGTGTTCAGTTTTGTAGTTAGTAGACACACCGAGCGCAACGACTGTGATGTGCACATGTGTGTTTCGCGCGCTGTGCTCAGTTAAGAGCAGGCTTAACACTTTGCGCGAGCGGTCGGTCGAACATTCAAATTTCACGACTGCTATTACGCTACAGGAGCCGTGTCATCGAATACGCATCTGTTGCCTCCGTGCCAGCATCACAGATACTGTCACTGTCCAGGCGTCTAAGTGGTGTGATATCTGACAATATCATAACATTTTAAGATTTTCTTCTCACAATCAGCTGTACATGTCTACGAAGAGTCACAAAAATAAAGGACGTTATATCTGAGGAAGAAATCATGGGGTTCTGTCCTTTCACAAGGCATGAACACGTGTGACTGAAAAAAAAAAAAAAAAAAACGGAAGAAGAAGAAGAAGAAGAAGAAAAAAAAACCCTTCAATTAGCATACGTTAAACACAACTTTTGCTACCCTGTCACGTCATACCAAATTACACACACAGACTTTCAACACCCCAATCCTTTCTTAAAGGACAGTCTTGAATCCGCCTCTAGCGCCTGATTACAAAAATGTAACGACACCTTCTTCATTCAGACCACGCCTTCTGACACCCCTTCATCTGGTGCCCGACCCTCCCGAAGAGGCTGATTAAGACAGTTTGAGGGCACGTGACCGTTGATGAAGACAGTTTGTGAGGCGCGAGAAGGGGGCCAGTTGACGTGTTTACGGCCTATCTTCATCCCATTCATCCACACTTCATCACTGGTGAGTAGCACTCATTACCGGGCACGTCCATTCAGACCAGCAAAGCCGACACTCTTGCGTTCTTCCGATGTTTTTCGTCTTTTTTATTTTTATTTTCGTCTTCTTCTTCTTCTTTCCGGTGTTCTCATTACCTTGAAGCAGTTGTCTGAGTTGGTGTTCTTGTCCTAAAGACAACAGGGCAAATTGCTGTCTTTTGTTCTAAATAAATGCTCCGTCTTGCACAGTACAAGCCACACGTAGTGTCTGCAAAGGACAGTTAATGCCTCTACTATCTTCTCGGGCGTACAACGTTTGTGGAAAACTTTTCATTGAATGCTTTGCTTCAAAACTATCACTTATATCAAGATCGAACACAACAACGCTGATCTGGTCTATTTAAAAAAAACATTCACAACGGACAAGAAAAGCATCGCGCGCTCAAAGAAAGCCTTGTTTCTCTAATACAAGACGCCGCAAAGTTAAAAAAAAACTACAACAAAAACAACAACAACAACAATAAACAACCTTAAAGCTTCGTAAGTGTCACCATTTTTATGCTCACAGATCGTCCTGAGCTGTTTTTCGTCTCATCTCTCATCACACCAGTTAGACACCTGGACAGTGACAGCGTCTGTCATGCTGGCACTGAGCCAATTAACAGAAGCGAAGCCTCGGTGACTTAAGTCAATGAAGGGATCATAACTCGAGCAAACATGCTTCATTTGTTTTTCCTTCAGAATTTTAGTCAAGATCTGAGACACTTTAGACAATGTCTCTCTTTGACGGTATCGGGCACGTGTCTACTCAAGGTACATAGTAAGAATACGATATCACCAATGTCACGAAATGCTGTCTGCTTGTCAGGTGCTTGTTGAGCACAACAGAAGCTTAGAAACAATGCTTGAAAGAAGTACAGAAAACAGTTGTCCTTGTATGTATGTCTTTTAAGCGTTTGTTGTCGTGTTCAGCAAGCACCTAGCAAGCAGACACTCTTCGTGACAGTGGGAGGGGAGCCGGGGTGGTCGAATGGTAGAGCGTTGGACTTCTAATGCTCGGGTCGTGAGTTCGTATCCCGACTGGGGCCAACTATTTGTGCTGGCTTGTTCATCGTTGCCCCGTCTTTGATATCACCCTATGTGGTGGAAAAGGACGTTAAACCTCCAAAACACCCAACACCCACTCGTGACAGTGGGAGCTGCTTACAAGAATAACTGGGTTTTTTTGGTTTTTTTGTGTGCGTGTATATGTGTGAAAAAAGACAATTACATGCATGTATACAAGCGTACATAAAACACACATACATAAACTAAAGCAAACCAAGCCAAAACAACAGCAAAAAAGAGGAAAAAACAAACAAAACAAAAAACAACAACAATCAAACACATGCAAAACAGCACTACCCCTTCCCATCACAACAGTTGGACTCAAGGGAAGCAACCGCAAGAAGGTACGAAGCGAATATTACAAAGAATAAAAAATTTATTTTTAAAAATCCAAGTGACAAAAACTTTGTTAGCCTACGTAAAAATTGCAACGATCGTAATTCCGGCAAGCTCTGCATGTTTTAGTCTGGGATCTGAAACAACCTCTCTCAGAAGATCTAAGTATGTGCCCTTTCATTTCAGCCATGTCATTATGGGGCGCCCTAAAACAAACATCCAATTCCATCTTCACATCAATCGCCCCAAAGTGGATACTAGACGAAGCAACCTGATCTTTCGCTATTCCAAACTTCTCACCAACTCCTCTTATGAATGGTAAGCGCCGATGATCCCAACAGAGTTATCTCGCTTGATTTTTGGACATTTTTCATCCAGGGGTCGCTTCTGTTTATGACAAAGACAGGTCGCCCGTGACGTCCGAGAGAAACAATACTCTCGTTGGTATAGCGCTCTGACAACAGGAAAAGAGAACAAGACTTCGCTTTTCTCTGGGCGTGGGTCACGTTGCGTCTTCAGGCCGGACAGGGGGACATAAAATGGTTTTAATTTTCCACGCTGTCTGCGAGAGGGGACTGAAGGAAGACATAGACAACGGAGAGATGACAGTGCCTCATCATGGGTTCGGAATGATTGCTCTCCCTTAGTCAGTGGTTAGTTCCCCTGGTTGTCGTTTTGCGGGCTTAAATTCGGGATTGTGTGTGCACCTATTTCCAGGGGAACGTGATGTAAGGCAAAAACGAGACACAGTACGTTTTCTTCGCTTCAAAGAGGGAAAGGAGGAAAGAGAGGATGCTCATAATCGTATTATGATAAAGAATATATTAATAATAATATGATGGGTACTTACGAGACGCTCTCCCTCTCGCGGGAGCTCAGGGCGCCTTATATAATGAACACACACTCACTCAACTCACCCAGAGACGCACACAACATGCCTCCACACATACATTTAACTACAAACACATAATGTGCAGCATCATACACAGGCTGCCTCCCGGCTTCTACATGCACACAGCGCGCGCGCGCGCGCGCACACACACACACACACACACACACACACACACACACACACACACACACACACACACACACACACACACACAGGAGCAACGAAAACATCCAAAATATCCACTCACCAGGGACTTCGACTCCAAGATTTCCTCCTCTTTCTCTGCAGTTCACAAGAAGAAATCCCCTGCTGGCCCCCTACGCCTGCAAGAGATGAAGACAAGAAAAAAAAACATCAGTCGGCATGGAACACAAATCCACTGGGGGCTTGTCAGGGTTTAACAGAGACATGCGCATAAACAGACACGGGGTAGAAAATGGATTACACCAGTCTTGGGGCAACAACACACAAACGCCATTCTGCTTTGCCCCTATCGGTCTGATCAGCCGTAAGTACAATGGATGCCACCCCCAGCTCCTCGTGCGTTCCGGTTAACAATTCGGGAAATGCTTAGGCGAGAAGAGAAGAACATGAAAAGAAAATAAACCCAGACACACACGAACGCTGGAAATGCGTGTTGAAACAATTTGCTGCAACTTAAGTTCCCCAGTGCAAAATTACGACGAACAGAGAGAGAGAGAGAGAACTCGAACTCGAACATTTATTGTTACAGGCCACCAGCCCAAAACACATGGTGAACTAAAACATGCAACACGTAAAATACATAGACACACACACGTAGATAATATATACTACACTGACTATGTCAAAGTGCTCTCTTTACTGCCTAGCTTATGTGGCCAATGTTGTGCAGGTAATCCCCCCGTATTCTAACAGAGTAGAATATAAAGAATCCCAGGATTCATCATTGCGCTGCATAAAATAGTGAAAGGAATGGCGTCCGCGTATGTGTTGAATGAGGTATTTCTGTCGAATGTTTGCATATAATGGACAATCAAGAATGACATGCCTTTCATCTTCCGTAGTATCTGTACAATAAGGACACAATTTCAGAATACCCTCAGCGCGCGCGCGCGCGCGCGTGTGTGTGTGTGTGTGTGTGTGTGTGTGTGTGTGTGTGTGTGTGTGTGTGTGTGTGTGTGTGTGTGTGTGTGTGTGTGACAGAGAGAGAGAGAGAGAGAGAGAGAGTTCATTTTTCGACGGTAGAAATGATTGGCACACGTGCCAGTTTTCGATTTTCCGTTGCTAAACTAAAAAAACACCCCTGTATCCAAAGAAAAAAAAAATACAAATGACAGAAAGGATCAAAGAGAGAGAGAGAGAGAGAGATTTTCACTGAAAAACAGATGATTTAGCTTATCTTATGTAGTGCAGCCGTAGAAGCTGGACTGTGTTAATATCTCCACAATAAACATTTCATCACCTTGTGCAAATGAATGTTAATCTGAATAACTGAACTTATCACGAATGCATAGACAAACACATCGCCAAACAGCACTACAACGGAAACTTTCTTGGCTTTTCTACCCCACAAACAAAGAAAACTACATCGTTATACAGCAGAACTCTTCAGATATCCCACAGGATTTGTGAAGGATACGAGCCTAAGAGGGAGAAAATTTGCATTAAGACCGAAATATGCCGTTATGCAAATGAATCAGCGACGCGCTGGTCCCACGGGACGAAGACGGAGCCAGGTTCAATAAGCGAGCAAACCGCACAGATACAATTATCATCCCCAGCCGCAGTTACGTATTCATGGTCGGGTCTGCGCACGCGCAGCGCCGTCCTTCCGGGATGGGCAAGCGGAGGGAGTTGAGTCCCTCGCTCATCCCGCGAGACCCTCCGAGACACGCGAAAGGTTAACCTTAAAACTGGCAATTATTCCTGAGAAAATGAGTGTGGGTATGTGCGTGCGGTTCTAGAAAGTGGTATCCACGATAGATTATGAAAATTTTGTCCTGATGATGGTTCTCCCGCAAATGACCATTGAGATAAGGACGGCGGTTGCCATGATGATGCTGACGACAGCAACTATGAAATATAAATATAACCGTACCAATGATTGGTTCTTTGGCGTTTAGACGCCCTTTCTCATCATGTAACATGGCTTAAAATCTTCCACCTTTAGGCGGATCTCCACATTCGGCTAAAAATGTTCCTTCCCCCGGGAAATGTTTCCTCCCCTGAAGCACCAGCTTTCACAAATTTTAGTCTAATTAAAAACAATTATCAACTATAAAATATAAGAAATTTGTGTGGACCGAACAAAAAAACAACAAACAAACACAAGAAACAACAACAACAAAAACGCACACAAAAGAAAACAAACAAAGAAACAAACAAAATCAAAACAATACAACAACAAAAGAGCATAAAACCGCCTAGCTACCAGCAATCACTTCTAACGATTCCACTGACCGTCAAGACGTCACGTTGAGACAAAAACAAAGTATTTCCTCCCGAGATAATGGCCATCTTTCCCTCTCTAACCGATGGCGCGATGGAAACATGAAGCCAGCGCAGAATTAATACCTCACGACCACATTAGCAACCAAGAAAACGACGCAAAAGAAAATGATCTGAACCGCAATAAATTGCAAAAAAATAAATGCATTTTCTGGCCAGGCATCTTACGAAAACAGGTATCACATCAGTCACGGAGGTATCTAGTTTCTTTGTCGTTAGCATCCATACATCACACGACTGGTTCTCCAGAAAGGACAGAAAGCTTGTCTTCGTTAAAAGCAGATAATGGCCATCCGAGATGTTCCTAAGAGTTATCAGACATCCAGTAACTCTTCCGAGGAGAGACGGCTACTCTCGATTCATCGGCACCACGTATGTGATTGCACAGATAAATTCATGTCTGGGACTGATATTTTTTTGACGGTTTGAGATGTGTTGCTTTTCACCCTGGTCCAAGGGTGGGTGGGTGTTCGGGAGTTTAACGCCCTTTTCCACCACGTAAGGGTGATATCAAATACGGGGCGACGAGAAAAAAAAAGGCCAGTACAAAAATTTGGCCCCAGCTGGGATTCGAACTCACGACCCGCGCATTGAGAGACCGACGCTGTACCATTCGGCTATCCCGGCTGCCCACCCTGGTTCAAGCCATGCAGCACTGCAAGTCTGTACAGAAAGGAATCCTACAAATGGAGCAGACTGATGACGTTCTTACAGCGCAATACTCTCACAAGACCGTTATTTCACAATCAGGTGACAATATCCTTTCGCATCATCCGCTAAAAACCACGACGTATGTGTCCATTTGGACATAAATTACTTATCCTGTCTGATATTTCCGCCGTTAAGGAAAAATTACGCTGTATTCTCGTTGGGCGGTCTACCCTATGCCATTAGCGCAAAAAAAAAAGAAAAAAGAGAATCAACTGTAAAGTGCATTTCGCAATAATTTTATTCACAACGACATTTTTGTTTTTAAGCAGTTTGCAGAAGGCTGAAGATCAGAAACAGCCATTAGAGTGTTGTCTGACAAAAAAAAAAACGTTGCTTCGCCTTTAGAAACGACCCCTCGCTGGGTCTAATTGACATGTTTTTGGGGCGAGTTTCACAGGCGCTTACACCATACCCATGCCCCTCCCCATTCTAAAAACCTCTGGAAGGGAACTGGTGCTTATGTCATGAATACGGCTCCAAGACTGGCTGTCACCGGAAGGGAATTGTCCGCTTGGATATGTTTCATCAAGATACGCGTAATGGGTAGCGTTGTGTGGACTGGTGTCTTATTTCGGCTGATGTAACAGCGGACGAATGCTGCCATCAACACAAAGGAGCTAAACGCCGTGGATTTCACATGCGCGTATGCCCTTCGTCTATATGACGGTAATAATGCAGCCAGACGACAAGTGAATAGTTCCTAATGTGATGTCCCCCAAGCTGGACGAGTTTCACCCTCTCTTGTCTTCCTACACACCTTCCTAATTTTCGCAAGCCCACGTATCCAACAAAATACTTTTGAAAGAAGGGGTGCTACTCTACAGCGACTCTGGCGTGTAAAATCTTTGTTCTCAACAAAGATTTCTGTTGGAGAAATAAAAGTTTATTGAATCTTGAATCTCGAATCTTGAATTTGCTGATACAAATGGAATGAGACAGTTTTACCAGCCTTCCTTGATTAAAGATGGCAAAACTTTCTCATTCTAGAATGTAAGGCGCCTAGAGCTCGTCTCCCGGGGATAGGCGCCCTATAAATATTATTATTATTATTCTTTGCATGAGGTTAAGAAGCCTCTGTTCTACGGTACGAACACGCCAAAACTCCTTACACACACACGCTCACACACACGCACGCACGCACGCCGCACGCAGGCGCAAAACCAAGGATGTTTATTGTTTTCACGATAGCATCAATGATGTTTATGGGGTGTCTGTAGGTGTAAGAAGGGTACAATGTCACTTTAACAGATTATCGTTCGCGAACACAGGAGAAATAGACGGTGAAGAGACAGAGAGTGAGTGCAACTGCATCAGCCGGGTGCGGTATGATAAACGACCACGCTCCCAAAAATTCTGCCGCATACGTTGTTTCATGACTTGCTCCCTTCCGTCAAAATTATTATTATTATCATTACTACGACTGCTACTACTACTACTATTACTATGGGGAGCCGGGGTGGCCGAATGGTAGAGCGTTGGACTTCTAATGCTCGGGTCGTGAGGTCGTATCCCGGCTGGGGCCAAATATTTGTGCTGGCTTTTTCATCGTTGCCAAGTCTTCGATATCACCCGTATGTAGTGGAAAAGGGCGTTAAACCCCCCAAAACACATCCACCCACTACTACTACTACTACCACTACTACTACTACTATAGCGCCGCAAGCTATTAATAAATAATAGTTCTATGAGCTTAAAAATAAAATAAAATAACAAGTGAAAAGGAAGAAATGTATATAGCAAAATATACAGAGCCACAATGTCAGATGTCAAGGCCTTGGCACGACACGCACGTGCTGAGAACACGATGAACAGTGCTCAGGAATGAAAACAGATGACATTGTGTTTTAAGATTTTTTTTTGAAGTTTTAAAGGAGGGTGACTAGCTAAAGGACCAGCGTACTATGATGATGATGATGATGATTATTATTGGCCTTTAACTCATTGCCAAATTTGACCGCGCGCCGTGGAATTCCCTCGTGACCAAGGCACTGCGTGCGTGTACAACCCAGATGTTTCCTAATCGTTTTTGGTATGGTTTGAAAGACAACTATAAGCACTTTTATGTAAAAAAAAAAATGTTTGACTGGAAAAATTGGGCATCATAGCGGCCACAGTGAGAGCGGAGATAACATGGGTTGTGGGTGCTTGGTAACAGCGCCCTCACGCGTCAGCGCCCGGGGCAAGGGCTCTACACAAACGCTGGGTGAATGGGCGTAAAAAGTTAATGTATATTTCTGAAGGTAATGAAGTTGAAGCAGTCACGTATTTTTCGTTGCACTAGCACGACCACAACGGCTACCTACATTACTATGAAAAGATGGCCGGGCTTAAAATGGACATACAAGGCACCGCACGCAGCGGTAAATGTCCATAGCCCATCTTCTTGCCGTCCGCTGCTAATCACGATGCTGTCGCTCATTGATCTGGGTCCGTAGCATGGTAGTTAGCTTCCTGACGTCCTTAACGTCTACCCCAATCCTCTAGAGGGCACTCGTCTCTCTGAACGGAGTTATGGCTGCCCCCCTGTCACCAGTGACCGGCGAGACTGACCACAAGTGTTCAGGGCACTGTCTGCCCGCGG